>CM064873.1:52952796-53270559 GCA_032719365.1 Prinsepia uniflora
ATGCATTACCTCTTGACATGCCAAATTATAAATTTAAGGATGTGTCATAGATAACTGAGCAATATCCATATGAAACTGAGAAAGAAACCATGACCTTTCTAAATCGCTTAAAATTTACAGCTCCGTTGTTCGCAGTAGTAACAGTGTTATAAGGTATGCTCGTATCTCGTAATCAAAGCTTGGCTATAAATAATATCTGCAATTCCACTTTCAGATTCATCTAGCTTGCCCCTTATGTTTGATAAGGAGGTTTCATGGGAGAAATTTTCAACAACCCCTCTGGTGCCAAAAGATGCAGTCGCTGGAATTGAAGTAACTATTTCTTCTGCATCAGAATCGGCTACCACAGTTTCATCTGTGGAGCATGAAGATGATACAACTACTGAAAAATAACACATTCAGCCACATTTGCTTGCAAAATAACTAAGACACGCACACATGTACTTGTCTCTTGCACTTTAATGACAAAGCAATAGTGTAGAGGTGATACAAAGGGAAAAATGAAGAAAAAAGAAAATCAGCAAAGAAGTTCTACTTCAGTGACACCTTCTGCTACAAATAACGTCAGAGTGAGGTAATCTAAAAGGACTTCTATTTAACTCAAAGGCATTTGACCCTCAAATCTTATTGACACTCAAAGTTGTAGTAACATTCTTTTGTAAAATGATATAAGGAAGTATGCAACTAGGGAAAAAACAGTATGGGGTCCTTGACTACATAAAGAACAAGAAAGGTTTTCTCGTTAGCCATATATAAATTACTTTGGGTTTGATATCTCTCTCTCCCTTTTTGGAAAAAAAATTCATGAGTATCAAATGTGTAAAAGCTTTCTAAAGAATGCATTAAGTAGATGAACCCCACCCCACCAACTCTAAAGCCTAAACCCTCCGAACTTTCACTAATAGAATGCGAAGTAATGTTTGGGTCAATCAGTTTGGCACATGTATCTAGAAGAGAAGAATTGGTACCGCATGGTGACTTTAACATAGATAGATCCAGCCGTCCATTTAAAATAGCACATATTAAGATGGTCTCATTCACTCTTAAAATTGACCCAAGCTTACTGAACCAATCATCATTTGAGATTCCTTCCGGGATAACACATACGACACGATCATTTTCTCCACAATCTAAGCTCTGAAGAGAAATATACATTAAAAAAGATTTATAAAATATGAATATCTATCAAGCAATTATCCCTATGAAAGAAATTACAAAATTGGGTATTTTAAGGCATAAGTTGTTTCAAGAGGGCAGAGCATGAAAGCGAGAGAGGGAAACAGAAGTCGGCTTTCTAGATTCTAAATACCAACTAAATGGTGGTGTTAATTATGAACCTAACCACAATTATGGCAAGGGCATTTCTTGATTCTATATGGTCTTGGAATGCAGCTTTATTAACCACCGGAGAGGTGACGACACAGGTATGAGGATGGAGGCGACGACACAAGTCCGAGGATGAAGGCGACGACACAGGGCCGATGATGGAGGCGACGACACAGATCCGATGATGGAGGCGACGACATAGGTCCCAGGACGGAAGTGATTCGTGATCAAAGGAGGGCTGTTCTTGTTGGGTTGTTCTTATTGATGAAGGAAGTGATTCGTGATCAGAGGAGGGCTGTTCTTGTTGGGCTGTTCTTGTTGGGCTGTTCTTATTGATGAAAGAAGGTTGAGAATGGAGAAGATTAGAGAAGGGTTGCTGGAGAAATAGAAGTGGAGGCGTGGAGCATTGGAGCTATTGATTTGGTTTTTTGAGTTTAATTAGGTTATCAATTATAAAGTTTTAGTATTTATATTTTGGTCCTTTTGAAACCCTAAAGTACTAAATGGGTTCGCAGGTTGATGGGTTCACGGGTTGATGGGTTAGTAGGTTGGGACTCAATAACTCATTTAATAAACGGGTTAATGGGTTATTAATTGGGTTAGCAGGTTGACCCGAAACCCACCTGTTTAATAAACGGGTTATAACGGGTTGACCCGAAAATGACCCGGATTATTACCGAGTCGGGTTCGTTCGGGTTAATTTCATGCGGGTTTCGAGTCGTATATCGGGTCGTGTCAGAAATTGTCACCCTTACTTCTGCCAGTGGTGTGGCACTTAGGGCCACATCTCCAAGCGATGCCCCCAGTTTCCCACCACCTCAGCTTTTTCCCCTGTGGCCAACCCAGCCACCCAGGCTACCTCCAACAGTTGGCTTCTAGACTCTGGTGCATCGCACCATATCACCATCACCCCCTCATCACCTCGCGGATGCCAACCAATACAATGGCCCATATGAGATCATCATCGGTAATAGTAAGGGCCTTGGTATATCCCACAAAGGTTCAACCTCCTTTCCCTCCCTTACTTCCCCCGTTTTCACTCTAAATAATATTATATTGAGCTATTTCCCACCTGTTTCCATGTGAAGAATCTCAGCACGGAGGCGGTTCTCCTTCAAGGCCCAAGTAGGAACGATGTTTACGAGTGGTCCTCTACCTCCCTTCAGCAGCCTCAAGATGTGGTGGGTGTGGTGGTCTCCCCAAACCTTTGGCATCGTCGTCTAGGACATCCAAGCCCTAAAGTCCTCCAAATTGACCTCAATCAGTCTTCCATTCATGTTTCCCCTAAGAACATAGAATCAATTTGTAATTCCTTCGTACGAAATAAAATTAAGAGACTTCCCTTTGGCGTATCATCCCTTACATCATCTCGTCCTCTTGAATTAGTTTACAATGACATCTGGCGCCCTACCCCTTACACCTCCATGGACAATTTCTCATATTATATCTTTTTTGTGGACTAATTTACTAAATATACCTGGTTGTATCCTTTAAAGAAAAAATTTGACCTTTTCTCCACTTTCGTGGATTTCAAAACACTAGTTGAAAAGTATTTCTAGCAACCCATTTTGTCCATATACACTGATGGAGGATTGAATTCATAAAACTAAAACCATTTCTTGCCACCCACGACATCAACCACCTCGTCACCCCTCATCACACCCATCAACACAACGGTGCCACTGAAATGCGACACCGTCACATCGTCGAAACAGGCCTTACCCTTCTTTATCAAATCTCCAAACCATTGTCTTACTAGTCATATGCCTTCAAAACTTCCGTGTATCTCATCAACTAGCTTTCCACTCTCCTACTCCACCAAAAATGTCCCTATGAAGCTCTCTTCTACCGTCCTCCTAACTATACCCACCTACGAACTTTCGGGTGCCTTTGTGTTCCCTGGCTCCTCCCTTATAACCCCAATAAGCTCTTCCCTAAGCCCAAACACTATGTCTTTCTAGGCTACTCCCTCAACTAGAGTGCTTATCTTTGTTATGATCCCTCCACCCACAAATAGTATGTCTCCCGTTAGGTACAATTTGATGAGTCCTCCTTCCCTAGTTCACCATTTTCTCCCCAAAACCATCAAGTCACCCCTGACCTAGCCCTCTCTTGGCTTTCTACCTTTCTCCCTGTGTGTCGAGTTCCTCTCCACACTGCCACCTCACCATCACCAGTGGTGCCAATAACCGCATCTCTAGAGGATTCACTTGCTGCATCCTCCCTTCTTGGCCTTGATGCATCACCCTATAAGCTCTGCGTATGCCGTCTCCCAGCATCAGCCAGCCAATAGACATGCCCCCAGCTCCAAAGCCCAGCCCTACTACACAGCAATAGCTAGCTCATGGCCCTACCTCTGTTCCTCCTCCCCTACTCGCTAGCATCACTGTCCCACCCCCTACCCCCTTTCTCACCTACAGTACAAGGCCCCTTTGCCACCCACCTAATCCACCACCTCAAAGGCCAGTTCCCACCCATCCCATGCCTAACCGCACCCAAACTAGCATTGTCAAGCCCGTTTCCAGCTATGTTATCACTGCCACCACTCACCACTACCTTTTTTTATTGAACTACGTGTCTCTCCCAAGCCCTCAAGGAACCTAAGTGGCAGAGTGCAGTGTCTAATCAGCTGAATGCACTCATCCGAAATGGAACTTAGGATCTTGTGCCCTAATTCCCTAGTAGAATGTAGTAGGCAAAAAATGGATATTTTTTAATTAAACTAACCTTCATAGGAGTAGTTGACAGGTTTAAGGCCCGTCTAGTGCCTAAAGGCTATCATTAGCGGCCCAAGGTGGACTTTCTAGATACCTTTAGCCCGGTGGTCAAACCCACCACTATTCGCCTCATCCTTCACCTTGCTATCACTAATGGTTGGCCCCTAAGGTAGTTGGATGTCAACATTCCCTTTCTACATGGCACACTTCATGAGGACGTCTACATGGCCCAGCCCACTAGCTTCTTTGACACCTATAACCCCACCTACGTTTGCAAGCTTCGCAAAACCCAATACAGCCTTAAATGTGCCCCACAGGCTTGGAACAAGGAGCTCCACTCCTTCCTCATCACTTAGAGCTTCGTCAATGCCCTCTCAGACACTTCCTTGTTCCTTCTTCGTGTTTTTTTTTCATGGCTTATGTGGATGAACTAATTGTTAGAGGAAGCAGTTCCCAACTCATCTCCTAGTTTATTCATGCTCTGGCTACCCTATTCTTAGTGAAGGACCTTGGGAACCTCCACTACTTCCTTGGTGTGGAAGTCCTCCCTACTTCCTCTAGTTTCTTTGTCACGACCCAACCTTCTCCAACAGGATATTGTCAGCATTAGGCCAGCCTCACATTTTTGTTCTCGGGAGCTCACATGCAACTTCCCAATAGGTCACCCATCCTAGGATTGCACTAGCTCCTACTCGCTTAAATTTAGAGTTCCCTAGGAATCCAAAGCATGTGAGCTCCCAAAAAGCCTCATGTTGGATAGATGTGCACCCACACATATAAAACGCATTCCCTAGATCCCCCGTGCGATGTGGGATTGCTAACCATACCCCCAAGGCACGGGTCCTTACAATCCACCCCCCCTTGTGGCCCAGCGTCCTTGCTGGTACACTCAACTCCGACCAGGGTTGGGCTTAGATACCAAATTTTCATGACCCAACCTACTCCAACAGGATATTATTTGATTTGGGCCCAGCCCTCACGGTTTTTTCCCTGGGAGCTCACTTGAAACTTCTCAGTAGGTTACCCATCCTAGGATTGCACCAGCCTCTACTCGCTTAACTTTGGAGTTCCCCAGGAATTCAAAGCAGTGAGCTCCCAAAAGGCCTCATGTTGGATAGATGTGCGCCCACACGTATAAGGCGCATCCCCCAGATCCCTGGGCAATGTGGAATTGCTAACCATGCCCTCAAGGCACGGGTCCTCACACTCTTACACTCAAAGCACAAATACGTGAAAAACCTCCTCATCTTAGCCCACATGGATTATACCAAGCTTGTCTCCATCCCTTGGTTGTCTCTCCCACTCTCACCCCTGCGGATGGCTCTCCCTAGTAGATGCCACCCTATTTCGCCATCTTGTTGGCAGCCTGCAATATCTCAACTTTACTAGGCCAAACTTCTCCTATGCTGTCAACAAATTATCTCAGTTCATGCATGCCTCCATAGTGCTCCATTGGTAGGCCCTCAAATGTAACAACCCGTCCCAAATTCACAGGATTAATTAAGGATAATTAAGATTTATCGAGACTAACTCGGTAATTTTGGACATCCGTGTAAAATGACGATTGTACCCCTATGAATCGGCAAAAAGTTGACTTTTGACCTGGGAGGTCAAAGGCACGAGGATCGAGGGCTTTTACGTAGATCGGGACATTACGAGTACATAAATAGACGACATGACGAAATCGGACGTTCGACCGGAAAGTTATGGTCACAGGAGTAAAATTGAATATTTAAACGTCTCAGGATTTGATTTAATTATCAAAATCTGATTGGTGGGGAAATTAATGTGGGGCCCTTGGATAAGGGACAAGTGTCACTTATCCCATTGGTGCCTTTCCCTAAATGGTGGATCTGGTCCTAGGGTGTAAGGACCCGTCCCAGAAATTAGGGTTAAGACGGTGATTAGTCAAGGATTAGTGAGACTAATTGGTGTTTAGTTGGTTACGATAGGTCCGTTAGCGTAGAATGACGATTTTGCCCCTAATTTGGGCAAATAGTTGACTTTTAGTTTGGGCGGTCAATTGGGTATTGACCGGTGACCGTGACGTAGTTCGGAACGTCACAAACCCGTAGACAGGTGACACACCTGATTCCGACATCCGAGGAGGAAGTTATGATGATCGGAAAGTTGAGGGCATTACCATAATTTGGTTAAAATAGGGGGAAAGTTGACTTTTTGTGTAACAAGGTTTTGACACGTTGACCTAGGACCGTTAGGTAGATCTCGTCGTCTTGAGTTCAACGACAGGCGGCACGTGTTCATCGGACCTAGGATGCGTAAGTTACGGGTCTAGAACGGTAAGGGCATAATTGTAATTTTGACTCAAAGGAGGGGCATTTTGGTCTTTTGCACATTGAGAATTGTGCAACCAGATTGGGACAAGTGTACAGGTGAGATTAGGATATTTGTGAGAGGGCTGAGGGGATGGTGACACGTGCAAAGTGTCTAATGGGTTCTAGGGAGCACGGCTCCAATAATTTTGGCTGTGTGTTCGTGTGTGTGTTCGCACAAGAGAGAAACAGAGACTGAGGGTTAGGGAGGAATTGGACGAGTGCAGAGTGTGTTTGTGTGTTCAGTGATCAAGTGAGGGACTAGTGGTCGAGAGAGAGACAGTGAGTAAGTTGGGAAGGCAACTCGTGTGAGGAAGATTGGTGTGTGAAGAAGGTGAGGTTACGGGAAAAACAGAGAGATGCTGAGGGAAATTGGTGGTGGTGTGGTCGTGTGCTGATCGATTGGGCTCGAGTGGAGGCTAAGACGGCCCTGTGGACTTCAGGGAACGCGGCGGCGAGCACGGTGCTGGACGGCTGCAGGTAATCCCTTTTCCCCTTGAATATGCCCTGTTTTTCAGTGAATTTCAAATCGAAAGTCGTGGACTTAGGGGCTGAGTCGAGGTGTTTGGTGAGTCCTGTTAGGTTCAGTAGGTTCCTAGAAGTCGTCTAAGATGGTTTCCGCGACGGGGGACTGATTGGGTGGCCGGAGTGTAAAATAGGGGACAGAACGGGTTTTTCTTTTGAGTTCGGGGATGATGATCTAGAGGCTTAGTCGTCGTGTTAGAGTGAGGGGAATAGGTTGCTTAGGACTGGACGGTGAGACTGGTGAAGAGAGAAGTCAAAATGGTGAAGGAACGGTGGAGAACCAGGTACGCCGGTTCAGACCGGTTCACCCGTTGAAGACGACCATGAACAGTGACTGTGTGCAGGTGCATGAGGCCCACGCGCAGCCACTTTGGGCGGCGCGTGGGGGCGCGTGCGGCGAATTTTGGGGAAATTTCCAACTAGGTTTTTGGTCTAGAGGTTATAACGAGTCTAGTGGTTTAAGTTTCGGGTTAATCGGACGTCGTTTGAGATTAGTTCCGCGAGGTTGAAGGTTTAGGGTTCCGGTTCGTTACGTTTAGGACCCGGGGATTTTTGGGGAAAATTAGGAGAGTCTTGGTACACGTGTTAGTGACGTACTTTGGTGACTTGTGACAGGATTGGGACTTCCCGAGGAAGCTGAGGAACGTACGGGACGTACGGGGCGCGAGTGACGTGCCAGTGACTATGAGTGGACCCCTTCTCTATAACCGAGCATGCATAACTGCTTTTAATTACTTGTTTTATGGTTTTACATGTGATTTCATGATTGTTGAATATGTGATGTTGGTTTCTCATAATTGCACGTTTTTCGAGAAAGTACGATTTTTGGCACGTTTACGAGAAAAGCTTGATTTCTGATTAAGATGCGATGATTTGGGATTTCAAACGATAAAGGGTTTTCAATGATTATAAAGGGATTTTGGAACATGATTTCGATGATCAAGGTTTTCGGTTTTAGAATCGGATTTCGGAAAGCGGAATTTGGTTTTAAAGTTGAAAGTGGATTTCCGGATTTGGGTTCGAAATGACAGTTCTGGACGCCGGAAGGGCATCAGACCAGTGATTTCGGATTCGGGTTTGGATACGGATTTAGAAATGGTTTTCAAATGGTTTTGGATTGGATTTTCTGGATCTGATTATTGGGTTTAAAGACCCGGATATTGTGATTGACGGGGGACGGGCCCAGATTGGGTTTAAAGACCCGGATTGAGTTTAAAGACTCGGGAGTTTAAAGACTCAGATATACTGATATTTGCCCCGTAGGCCTGTTGAGTTTAAAGACTCGGGAGTTTAAAGACTCGGATATTATTGAGGCCTGGATTGAGTTTAAAGACTCGGATAGGTCCAACAGGTTTGATCGGATAATGATTGTTGGAAAACATATGGTTTTATGATGTTTATGACGTGATTTCTGTAACTGCTTTCAATTTTGTTTTTATGACTATCTTCATGTGTTTTATAACTGTTTTCAACAAATGGGTAATGCATGTGTGTTTTTAAAACGGAGGGCTAAAACCCTGGTTTGATTATAAAATGGTTTTCGAAATTTTATGTTAATTATGGTCCACTCACACCTTTTGTTTTTAAATTGCCCTCCAGGTCGTGGAGCTAGCGCGGGGGTTGACGTTGAGGCAGCGTCGGAGGCATAGAATACTCGAGAGTGACCCCGGAGTGCTTTACATTTTCCGTTGTGCGTGTACCTTGTTTATCGGTTTTCGTTCCTTTGTATTTTAGTACTATGCTCTATAAAACTTTGATTTCGGGATGTTTAAATTTTCTCCTGCGTCTGGCATGTAAGTTGGTGGTTTTTCGTGAGTTTACTTTCATTGCGTATCGGGGTGTCAGACGGGAGCAGGATTTACCTCGGTTTTCTGTGTGGAACTGAGGTGGGTCCTGACATAGGGTTTATCTTCATCATCTCTCTCTCCCATTCAATCATCTTCATCATTCCTTCATTTATTTTCCTAACACAAACATACAACTAAACACACATACAAACACCATAGCCTCACCTTCTATTTCTCCATTATCTTCATCTTCATCATTGAACGAATGTGTGAGAGTGAGTGAGACCAGAGGAACGGAGAGGGACGGCTAAGCATGGCGGGGACCACAACGAAGGTAAGTGGAAAACCCGAAACCGTAACTCGTTTTTGACCCATTTTGGAACCTTGGTTTTTGACGTCTGAAAATCGATTGGGTTGTTTGGGAAATGTTTTAGGGACTTAGACGAGCTCGTGGGACACGATTTCGAGGGAAGGAGAAGGCTGAGACATCTGGAAACAGAGGAGGAAGTTCATCCTCACTATTCATCAATTCAAGGTGAGATTTTAGTACGTTTTCGTGTTTTCAATTAGATAGAACGATTACTAGGTTAATGACGAGTCCATAGGAAGAAACTAGGAAGAAAATGGTTTAGAAATGGTGAAATGGGAGCCAGGTCAGGTCGCGGGTCTGAGCGACCCGGTACAGTAAAACGGGTCTGACCTACGAGAGGAAGAAGACGATGACGTCAGCATGTCAGGTTGTCAGGCCAGGTGGCCCAGTCAGGAGTCGACACGTGTCACTATTAGTGCCCAATCAACACTGATATGTTAGTGACGTGGATAAATCAAGTGGTGCCATGTGTCACTGACATGTCAGTGACGTGGACTAACCAGCTGCTAACACGTGGCAACTATCAGGATGTCGTCACTGCTGACGTTAGCGTTGACCTGACTGTTGATAGTTGACCGAACGTTTACCATTGACTTTTTTGCCAATGTTGACTTTAACTTTGACCCATGCGTGGAGGCGCATGGTTGTGATTCTCGAGGTGAGATCAGTACTATATTAAAGGTTTCGACGATACGAATCCAATGATAGTGGTTTCGAGTCGATCGGAGATCGTTAGGTTGGTCAAATTGAGGTTTTTAGCTTAGGAAAACGTGTTTGGGACACGTTGACTTTTCCGAGAGTTGTAGGGGTTTATGATTAGGACTGGTATAGATGATTAGTGACCTTTGAGTGTGATTTGGATAAATCCGGATAACCCAAAGAGGTTGGATTAGCCCGGAGGGGCTTACAACAAGAATTTCGAGATACAGTAAGGACGGTTTGTGAGTGGACACTTGTTTTCTAAATATGATGCATACATAACTGTTTTATATTTTTTATACCTATGATTTGAAATGCCTTGAGTGCATATGATTGTGGTATTTGGTATTTACGTATTTGTACGTATTCAGAGGTTTATGGTTCTATATTGGGTTTATACGTGCTTGTGTTTTCAATAGTTCGATTAATGGAATGATTTCGGATTCGGAAATATGGAATCGAGCTTGAGACCATTTTGACGAATGAACTATCAGACTTGAAGTCCATTTGATTTAATGAAATATTGGACTGGAGGCCTATTTGGTTTATATTATCGGGTCTGAGGCCCAGTTCGTTTATGATATTGCTTGAGTTCCAATTGTGGTTTACGTATATGATATGTGGAAATGGTTTATGAAAGTTATAATTCGGGAATGAGAACCATTTGTGGATTTACGATGGTTTTATGGAAACATAATGAATGAAACTATATTCCGGGTGTGAGTCCCTTTGAAAGGTTTTGAGATGGTTTGTGAAATTTTTTTCCATATACTATCCTTATGTGTGGACTGTCTCCTCCAGATGTCAGGGACATTAGAGTAGTCACAGTGCATTGCCTAAGAGGAGTCGCCCTACGGAGAGACCGCATAGAGGCTCACGTAGAGATACGGCTCAGGATCAGGATTTCATGAGGTTAAAACCTCCGCCCAAGGAGGGTCATTGACCTGGGTGGACCTAAGGGAGACTCGAAATTGAGACTTCCGAGTAGCACGCGTAGCTTAGGACCGTGACATTATGACACCTGGGATGTCAGGCATCTAGGATGCCGAGGATTGGTGAAACTGTATTTCAATGGACTGGTTATTCAATATTGATGGATTTGGGCTGAGTTCCCACATGGATTTATGGTTTTAGGCTAAGGCCCTAATGATTTGAGGAAGGAAATGGCTTTGATCGGTAAACGATTTTATTAAGTTTGATTTGATTTGAAGAACGATTGAGTTAATTGGTTTTCGAGTGCATGCATGTTTTTTAGTGAAGGGTATAAATGTCTTTTATGAAATGTGTTTTATTAAACTATTTATTTTAGTTCACTCGCAGCTTTTCATGGTTTTTAATACCTTTCAGGTTGATTGCGAATGCGGACTGTAGTAGAGACCGAAACATCACATGCCTCCCTATATCCTAGCGCGCTCTAGAAGCCCCGAAAGAGGGTCAAGGTTTGGTTTATCCCTTGTCTGACACGTGGTGTCAGAAGGGAGCATGGCACATCCCGCATTAATCCCCAGGAGATTGGGATGGGTCGTGTTCATCAAACGGGTACTACACTACCACAAAGGGCCATGTTCTATGGTCTCCAGCTTCACCGCTGGTTCTCTAACCATCTACATGTCATCTCTCACTCCTTCAACAATCTCCATGCCTTATTCGATGCAGATTGGGTGGGAGACCCTGATGATCGCAATTACACTACTATATTTCTAGTCTACCTAGGTGGGATCCCAATCTCGTGGAGTTCCCGAAAGAAGAATGTAGTTTCTAGGTCCTCCACCGTGGCAGAATACCGAGCAGTCGCTTTCACCACTGCTGAACTGATTAGGTTCAATCCTTCCAACGAGTACTAGGTCTTCCCAGTGCTTGGATCCCCACCATCTCCTGCGACAACATTGGTACCACAATTTACTATGCCAACCATGCTCTCCACTCCCACATGAAGCACGTTGACATCGATTTTCAGTTTGTTCGAGACCATGTGTAACGGCTCGGAACATTAGATCTTGTATTATGTTATCTGTTTATGCAAATTGACCATTTTGCCCCTTTAATTATTTTTGTTAACTTTTGACTTAGCATGTCACATGGACCGTTTGCGACCATCATAGAGTAGGTCTCGAATTAGGGAATCTACAGATAATGGAAATCGAAGGTCGGTTGGTCAAGTTATGACCCTAAACCTTGTAGGGGCATTTTAGTCATTTCACATCCAAAGGGCATTTTGGTCATTTTGTGTAATCGGTGATTAGTGGGGTACTTTCGAACAGACGGTGCAAAATGACGAATTTACCCTTGGAATGGGCAAAACGTTGACTTTTCGTTCAGGTGACCAAATGGACTTTAACCGATGACTGTGACGTAGTTTGGGACGTCACGAGTTCATAGACAGGTGGCACGTCTGATTCCGACATTCGAGGAAGAAGTTATGACATTCGGAAGTTCATGGGTATTTTGGTAATTTGGTTAAAAGGGGTAAATATTTGACTTTTAGACCGGGAGGTCCGATGGCCGAGGGCTGAGGACCGTTACGTAGATCGAGTCGATACGAATTCATAAACAGGCGGCACGCCGAAATCAGAATTCGGACGGGAAAGTTATGGGTCACGGAAGTTCGATTTTACTATGCATGTATTATGAGACAATGATGAGGTGGCGTATCTGATTGGGTAGATATTTTGGTGGGACCCATGGATGAGTGACAAGTGTCACTCATCCCATTGGCCCAAACCCCCAATTAGTGGATCTAAGATGTGATTGGTCCACTGGTTTAATTTTAATCATATTTCCCTAACCACTTTTTATCCTAGCCCTTCATCTCACCCTTCCCCTTCATCCTGGCCGTCCATCTCATCTCCCTCACACCTGATCACTATCATCCTCCCTCTCTATTTTCTCACAAACCCGAAGCCCCTCCAATCTCCATTTTCATTTTGAGAAAACACACACACCACCATCACCATACTACACCCATACGTTCATGTGAGGAATCTTGAGATTCTTGGACAATGAACCGGTCGCGCAGGTTCAGACCATTCCTGCGACCGGTCCGGTCCGATTCGAACTAGGCGAACCGGGTTCGCTGAAGGTTGAAAAAGGTCAATAGTTAGGCGCGTGGCTTTCACGTGCAGCCTCTTTGGGCGGCACGTGAGGGCGCGTGGTGGGTCCTAAGGGGAAGTGTTCAACATGTGAATTAATCTATTCGATGTAACGAACATTTTAGGACTGGTTTCGTGTCGATCGGACACCGTCTCAATAATGTTCGGGACATCCGAAGGTTTAGGATCAGGATTAAAAATAGTTAAAAATTCCCGAAAATTACGGGGTTTTAGTGAGGGCTTATTTAAGTAGTTAGTAACCGTCTATTACGATTTGGACAGGTTTGGGAGTCTCGATGACGCCGATTAGCCCGGTGAGGCTTACGGCACGCAAATCGAGGTGTCATCTTAGAACGGTCTGTGAGCGGACCTTGATTTCTAAACTGCGATGCATGCATAAATGTTTTATATGGTTTATGAATATGATTCTATGATGATGATTTGGATGGTTGTGATTTATATGATTTCACGTATTTCGAGGCGATTTACGTGCTTTCTTGTAAATCGGGATTTACGATTTGCACTGATTTTCCGTACTTATAGTTTTGGAATGATTTCATGAAATGGTTTTGGATTTGAAAAGGTAAACTCGGGTTCGAGACCCATTTGTTTTCGAAACCCTCGGACTCGAAGTCCTTTTAGTGACGTTCTCGGGCTAGAGGCCCAATTGGTTCTAGAACCGATTTTGGATTTGGAAATATGGAATCGGGCATGAGACCCATTTGATTTACGAACTCTTGGACCTGATGTCATTTGATTTAACAAGGCATCAGGCTGGAGGCCTAGTTGGTTTATGTATCGGGCTCGAGGCCCAATTAGTTTGCGTATCGGGCTCGAGGCCAGTTGACTTACGTATCGGGCACGAGGTCCATTTGGTTTACGAAATCGAGCACGAGGACCATTTAGTTTACTATTCGGGCCGAAGACCTGGTTTGTATGTGGATTCAGGCATAGGGCCCAGTTATGTTTTAAGAATGTGATTTCGGGTGGGGACCCATAAATGGATTTATAGTGCATGTCGGCTTATAGGGGCCGGGCATGAACCTTTGAAATGTTTTAAGAATGATTTCAAAAGGTTTTTCGTATACCATCCTTTATATATGAATTGTCTCCTTCGAGGAGGGTCGTTGGCCTGGGTGGATCTAGGAATAGTCACGGAGCACTGACTTAGTGGAGTCGCCCCCGTTGGGTTCCCTACTCTCAGAAAGGCTATGGATTATAACCCTCAGGGAGGGTCATTGATCTACGGACATTGACCTGGGTGGACCCTGGGGAAACTTGGGCTTTGAGACCTTGGGTAGCACGCACGTAGCTCTAGATACCGTGATAGGATTAGTTATATGATAAAAATTGGATAAATATGATTTCAATTGGTTTGTGAAATTGTGTTTTATGATTTATAAAAGGATTTGGACTGAGATCCCACATATGTTTACTATGTTCTAGTTTTCTGTAAATGGATTTGGGTAGGGGCTCGTATGGATTTGGTTGTTTAAACATATGTGGTTTGATAACTGGTTTTACTATGCATGCATGCATTTTAGTGAAGGGCATAAAGGTTTTTTATGAAATATGTTTTATCAAACTATTACTTTCTGTCCACTCACAGTCTTTCTGTTTTCATTGCCCTTCAAGTTGAATACGGTGCAGACTGTAGCAGAGACCGAGACATCACATACCTCCTCCAGATCCTGGCGTACTCTGTAAGCCGGTCGAGCTAAAGGTTCAAATTTTCCCTGGTCTGACACTCCGTGTCAGATAGGATCAGGAGGGTCCCTCGTTAATCCCGGGGGGATTGGGACGGGTTTTGACAAGTGGTATCCGAGCAGGTTTGCTCTTGGAGTATCGCGCAGGTCGAGGATGTGATGTCTCAATGGGCTACAGTTCGTTATCAACCTGATAGTTAGGATGCCGATACGATAGTTAGTAGGATTAAATCGTGGAACATCTTGGTTCGGCATTTGATGTCGGGGTTGCCATAGTTCTGTCATGGATGATAGTGTGGCAACCCTACGAAGGGATGAACGTAACGATACTTTAGAGTTTTGATCGCGAGACGGTTAGTTGGGATCATCTTTCACGATGTTGTATGATCGATTATGACGACTGGTTAGGAGTTGTAACCATTAGTTGGTCGGAATTTGTTGAGTTAGGTGGCTTTACTGCTGGGAGCAGCCGGGTTCAAGGAACCCTAGTTGAACTGACGGTAGGATTGGATTGACGTCCATACGATGTCGGGACCACGGGGTCGGTCAGATTGTGGATTATACTGCCTTCTGCAGTTAGGTTAGAGGAACCCTAGGTAGTGATCGTGGAACCCTAAGGTAAGATGTATGGTTCAAAAAGGTGAGTTGGCGAGTAGTTTGAATTTGGTGACTTTTCGGAGTCGAGACCGTCGGTTGGTCTAGTCATATCAGCTTTAGTGATGGGACTGTACTCTGCAGTCGAGGTTGTGTTAATCGGTTAGAACTAGTTGATTATCGTGCTACTTTAGCTGTGATGGATTGTTGGTGTAGCTAAGGTCATGGACGACCGGGTAGACGACATTGGTTGAGTCGAGTTACGACTGGTTAGAGATCGGTTGGACAGGTTACCAGGGTTGGTACTTGTCGATGGAATCCCGGAGTGAGGATACAGAGTAGTTAGTACGGGCGGTTGATTTCGTTGGATGCGGAGTCTCGATAGTGATGTCTGGTGGTTAGGTCTGCACAATTCTGTGTTAGGCACTACTATCGAGGGTGGTTGCAGTTGTGGTTGTTGGGAATTGGGGACGTTCAGGGGACGTTTCCTTTTCTCGTATGAGTTGTCAGGGTGACTGTACCCAAAGTTGTTGGGTACGAGGGAGGCAGAGTTCTCCAATACGAGCAGAGGTACGGGGTCATCGCTCGGTATGAGCGGAGATCCAAGGTTGTCTAATTTGCGTAGTGTGTGCTGGTACTAGTGCTGGTGCAGGTGCCAGTGATCGTGATGACGATGAGCCATGAGTCGGGATGTGACTCCTTCGAGTTGGGCATATGTTCGGTATCTGTTGTCCGGGATTGGATCACGGATAGAGTTAGACTAGTTACGGACACGCGGTTGATGTCCGAGTGTGTTGGTTCCGACATGGTTGGAACTTCAGAATCGAGAGAGGTCGTGATTGAGGTGACGAGCAGAGTGAGGGTTTTCCGCATTCGTAATGGGTATTTCGAAGTCATTTAGGGTGACTTCTTATGTTCTGCATTGGCAGATGATAGTTGTTGTCACCAGTGCATGGATCGTATATTGGTTGGTGGACCCGTGATTTGTCTTGGGTCATCATGAAAAGTTGGGTATCTTGGAGTTAGGTGAATGAGATTTCTCATTCTCTGCTTGGTGGCAGACGATGTTGGTTTTCATGGCATGGTGAGTGCAACGAGTTTTGGTTGCATTCACGTAGGATGAATTTTGGTGTCATCGTGTTGGATCATCCTTGATTTTCCTAGGTGGAATGCTAAAGATCGATGCAAGGTAATTGGAGAGAACCAACAGTCTCGGCGTGTCTCGTCGTTGGCTGATCTGTTTAGATGTGGGAATTGGTTGAGGAGTGATGTGACTGACGAAGTATTCAAGAGGGTGTGAGACCTTATGATCGGATCTCAAGTGGATTGTTAGCTGGGTGAGCATGTGTGGATCCTAGGTGGATCTGGATTGTGATGTTGAGGACTTTGGGCATTGTGACGATCGAGGATCGTGACGTATATGGTCGAGTGACGTAGTGATGGATCTGGACCGTGATCTTGATGGTCCAGATAGGTGAAGAGTTTTCGCTCTTACTTGGATAATTGAGTTGAGGATGATGGGACTGAACTTCCTTTCGAGGTTAATCCTGTATGGTATATTACTCGGGCGAGTATGTTTCCAACGGGGTCGGATTTGGTCATCCTTAGATGTGTGAATGATGAGATTGGCTTCCCTATGAAGTCAATTAAATGTAATGTGTTAATCGATCTAGCAGGTAACCGATAGATTCGGAGTTGGTGCGTCTCGGTAGACGTGAGTGAGATTTGATGCTAGTTGGCATGAGTGGGTACGCCTTGGTAGGCGTGAGTCGGATTGGTATGTAATTGGATTACGTGATTAGGAGTAGAAGTTTTGTTACTAGTCGGGTGACCGTAGGACTCGAAATGAATGATGGGTTGGAGTTTTTGATCTGTCTGGTACTGGGTTGGGCAGATGGACTCCAGAATTTAAACGTGATTGGCTACGACCTAGGTTGTTGTTATAGGCTGTTTGATATATGGATGTACGTACCCTGTACGTTGTTCGAGGTACGATACCAGGCAGACTTGTGGTGCCTGGTGGCGGTATATAGGATATACCAGCGGTACGTTGATGAGCGTATTGGTAGTCGGCTTAATTCCGATACCATTGGATTAGTTGAGGAGGTGAACTGGACATTGGATACTGTGCACTAGGTCATAGGATTTCTGGTGGGTTCAGTTACACACAGGTTGAGTGCTTGTTGGTGATTGTATACTCAGGTTGAGTGAGTTGGTCGTTAGTTTAACCACAAGTGAGTATAGTGTCAGTTTTCGACTGACGACTGTCAAGTGGTGACAGTTTGTCGGGATGTGTCAACGAGGATCGTTGTGTTAGGTCTAGTGACTCCCAGTGGGAGCAGACGTCAGGATAGATTAGTAATTGAGAAAGGAACCATCGAGTTGTTAGTATCAGCGAATTGGTAGAATTGTCAAGTGGTATCAACTCGGAACGTGGGATTACTGTCACTCGACGTGGTCGATTGTAGTCGATGCGACGTGAGTGTTAGTGGAACTTCTGGTTGCAGACAAGTATTGTGCTGGTTAGTGGGTGTACTAGTGTACACGTGTTGTGAGGCAAATTCTGTTTTCCACGAGGTGGTTGTGGAATCAGAATAGTTGGAATTTCGAGTACGAAATTAATCAAGGAGGGAAGATTGTAACGACCCGTCCCGAATTCCAGGATTAGATTAGTGAATAATCAAGGATTACTCAGGTTAATCAGTGATTAGTGGGGTACTTTTGGACGGACGGTACAAAATGACGATTTTGCCCTTGGAATGGGCAAAACGTTGACTTTTTGTTCAGGCGGTCAAATGGACTTTGGCTGATGACTGTGAAGTAATTCCGAACGTCACGAGTTCATAGACAAGTGGCATGTCCGATTCCGACATTCGAGGAAGAAGTTATGACATTCAGAAGTTGATGGGTATTTTGGTAAATTGATTAAAAAGGGTAAATAGTTGACTTTTGGATCGAGAGGTCCGATGGCCGAGGGCCGAGAATCGTTACGTAGATCGAGTCGATATGAATTCATAGACAGGCGGCACACCAAAATTGGACTTCGAACGAGAAAGTTATGGGTCACGGAAGTTCGATTTCACTATGCACGTATTACGAGACAATGATCAGGTGGCATATCTGATTGGGCAGATATTTAGGTGGGACCCATGGATGAGTGACAAGTGTCACTCATCCCATTGGCCCAAACCCCCAATTAGTGGATCTAAGATGTGATTGGTCCACTTGTTTTATTTTAATCATATTTCCTTAACCACTTTTCATCCTAGCCCTTCATCTCACCCTTCCCCTTCATCCTGGCCGTCCATCTCATCTCCCTCACACCTGATCACTATCATCCTCCCTCTCTGTTTTCTCACAAACCCGAAGCCCCTCCAATCTCCATTTTCATTTGGAGCAAACACACACACACCACCATCACCATACTACACCCATACGTTCATGTGAGGAATCTTGAGAGACTGGGAATGACAGTGACGGTGGTCCACGGCGGCTCATGACGGGGGGGTAAGTTGAACAAACCCGAGAGCCCGGTTTTAATTTCAAAAATTGAAAGTTTGGTTTTGATTGTTGTTTTGGGTCCCTTTTGACTCTAATGTGACCTAGGGACCAAGGCAACTAGATGAGGATCGATTTGGAAGGAAATGGGTGGCTAGGAATTCAAGAAACCGAGCTTGAAGGTCAAGCTTTCGGTTCGATCTTGGGAGGTATGGTTCTTGCTAGTTTCCATGTGTTTTTAATAGCTAAGTAGATTAGGTTTGTTGCTAGGAACCTTTAGGAATTGAAATGGAATGAATTGGATGAAAATAGGAGAGATTGGACAATGAACCGGTCGCGCCGGTTTAGACCGGTCCGGTCTGATTCGAACCAGGTGAATCGGGTTCACTGAAGGTTGAAGAAGGTGAATAGTAAGGCGCGTGGCTTTCACGCTCAGCCTCTTTGGGCGGCACGTGAGGGCGCGTGGTGGGTCCTATTGTAACGACCCGTCCCGAATTCCAGGATTAGTTTAGTGACTAATCTCGATTAGTGAGGTTGAACGGTGGTTAGTAGGGCAGAATCGGACAAATTGTGCGAAATGACCGTTTTGCCCCTGGTCGTGGGCAAAATGTTGACTTTTTGATCGGGCGGTCAAACGGACTTTGACCGATGACCGTGACGTAGTTCGGGACGTCACGAGTTCATAGAAAGGTGGCACGTTCGATTCCGACATTCGTAGAGAAAGTTGTGGTGTTCGGAAGTTGAGGGGTATTTTGGTAATTTGGCATGTTTGGGGCCAAATGTTGACTTTTTGACCGGGAGGTCCGATGGACGAGGGCCAAAGACCGTTACGTAGGTATCGTCGATACGAATCCAATGACAGGCGGCATGCCGAAATCGGAGATTCGACGACGACGTTATGGTCAAGGAAACGAACTAACAAACCGAGGCTTGGATTAAAATAATAATATAATAATGAATAGTGATCGTTGACTCTGCACATCCGGATGAGTGACAAGTGTCACCCATCCCTTGTTTCCAGCTCCATGTTTCCCTCCCAACACCATCATTACAACATCATCATTCCTTATCCATCATTCCCCTTCCTTTTCTTTGATTTTTCTTCAAACCGTGCACAAATTGGGGGAGGATTGAACTGGGAGAATTGGCTCCCTCTTTCTGCCGTTCCTGAGAGAAAATTGAGAGACTAAGATGATTGAATTAACGGGGAAACATGAGGGGTTGAGAGAGTATTGAATTTTGGGATTTTGGATTTCGGGAAAATTGGGGGGAAAATTCGAAATGGAGGAATTGAGCCGTGAGGATCGAATTGAAACTCACAATCAGCTTCCTGGGATCACAACGATCAGAATCGTCGAAGGAACGAAGGGAATTGGTGTTGTTTTGGCTCTGATCACACTTGGTGACAGAGGAGGAAATTCGACCTTGAGTCGTGAAGTTGGAGGCTTCGATGGACGAAATTGAGGTGGGGAAACTACTTCTCATGATCCCACGATGCTTCTGGGTTCATCAATTGACGGAAAACATTGGAGGTTGACGAGACTCCATGGTTGCACAGTGGACGGTGTTCGAGCTTGAGTCGTGACGATTGAGCACTAGTTTGATGCAATTGATGTGGGGGAATTGTTCCTCATGGTCCATTGATGCTTCTGGATGCATCAATTGGAAGAAACCTGCAGCCATTGAAGGAATCCCATGATTGAACAGTGACCGGAGTGTTCTTCATGTTCATCGTGGAATCGATGGAATCTGGGTAAGTGTTCGTGTAATTGAGTTTACAGAACTTAGATTAGACTTAAAACGAAATTAACTAAATGATCAATTGAAGGAATTAGGATCGAATTGATGGACATTGAACCGGGTCGTGTCGCGGGCAATTTGGACCCGTTTACCAGAGATACGGGTTAGGACGATGCACTGTAGCAGGCGCGTGGATTTCACGCGCAGCCATTCACGGCGGCGCGTGACGGCGCGTGGGCACGAATCTCGAGGTGAGGTCAACATGACTTTTAATCTATTCGATGTAACGGACATTTTGGGATTGGTTTCGTGTCGATCGGACACCGTCTCGATATTGTTCGGGATGTCCGAAGGTTTTAAATTAAGTTTAAAAATAAGTAAAAAATTCGGAAAAATTACGGGACTTTGATAGGATGTTAATGATGAGGTTAGTGACCCTCTAATGTGATTTGGACAGGATTGGGAGTCCCGGTGATAGTGGTGTGGCCCGGGAGGGCCGGTGGCACACGTATCGAGGCATACCGTTAAAACGGTCTGTGAGTGGACTTTGGTTTTATAAATTCTATGCATGCTTAAATGTTTTATATGGATTATGGTTGTGATTGTATGAGGTTGATTTGGTTGTTGGTAAATTGTACGGTTTCACGTATTTCAAGGCGATTTACGTGCTTGCACGTAAATCGAGGTTTTCCGGTTTTACATGGATTTTCCATATTTATGACTTGGATATAATATGATGAAATGGTTTTGAAATTGGAAATATGAACTCGGGCTTGAGGCCCACTTGTTTTGGAAATTTCGGACTTGGAGTCCATTTGAGAATCGGGCCAGGGGCCTAGTTGGTTAATGAAATCGGGCCAGGGGCCCAGTTGATATGAAATCGGGCTAAGACCCATTTGAGTTATGTTATCGGGCCAGGGGCCCAGTTGATTTATGAATTCGGGCCGTGGGCCCAGTGGGTTAATAAAGTCGGGCTGCGGGCCCAGTTGGTTTACAAATCGGGCCGTGGGCCCAGTGGTTCATAAAATCGGGCATGAGGCCCAATTGGATTATAATGGTGATTTTGGGTCACGGACCCTATGTTTAATAATTGTGATTTTGGGTCAGGGACCCTAAATGGAATTACATGGTTTTATGGAAATTTCGGGCAGGGCCCAATGGTAATGATGTGATAAAAGGATTTAATAAAACTATTTTCCATATACCATCTGGATACAAGGATATATGATGGTCTCCTCTAGATGTCTGGGACACTGGGGAAGTCACGGTGCATTGCCTGCGAGGGGTCATTATACGGAGCAGCCGGACCGTATGATGACTCAGGAGCAGGATTGCTATGATTGACGTCAGGGACGTCAGACATCAGGGATGTCAGATATATGGACCCGGAGAGACCCCGGGCAGCACGCGTAGCTTATGAAACCGTGAGATATGACGTCAGGGACGTCCAGCGTCTGGGATGCTGGTGATGGTAATGGTAAAATATGGATTAATGAATAAAATGGCTTATTGGTTGGATATGTGTTATATGGTATAAATGGATTATTGGTTATGAAATGGTATGTCGGGTCAGGGACCCTAAATGGTTTTGGATTTATGGATTTATATTTATGGCTTTGGGCGGTGGCCCACATGGTTTTAATATGTATGGTTGTGGTATTCCACTGTTTTGGGCTGAGTTCCCACACTTTATTCTTGGTTAACGGTTTTTGGGCTAAGGCCCTAATGGCTCGGTAAAGCAAACGTTTTGGTTACTGGTTTTTGTGGCATGCATACGTTTTTATTGGAGGGCATAAATGTCTTATAAATGTGTTTAATAAACTTATTGGTTTTGTCCACTCACAGCTTTTGGTTTTAATGCCCTTCAGGTTGATTACGGATGCGATTGCAGCAGAGACTGGGACATTGCACACCTCCTCCATCGATCCTTGCGCACTCTGGATGCCCCGTTGGGCAGTGGCTCTTGGTTATCCCTTTTCTGACACCTCTTGTTGGACGGGAGCAGGGCACATTCCACGGTAATCCCGGGGGGATTGGGATGGGTCCTGTCACCTATGCTGAAGTGTTCAACATGTGAATTAATGTATTCGATGTAACGAACATTTTGGGACTGGTTTCGTGTCGATCGGACACCGTCTCGATAATGTTTGGGACATCCGAAGGTTTAGGATCGGGATTAAAAGTAGTTAAAAATTCCAGAAAATTACGGGGCTTTAGTGAGGGGTTATTTAAGTAGTTAGTAACCCTCTATTACGATTTGGACAGGTTTGGGAGTCCCGATGACGGCGATTAGCCCAGTGAGGATTACAGCAAGCAAATCGAGGCGGCATCTTAGGACGGTCTGTGAGTGGACCTTGATTTCTAAACTGTGATGCATGCATAAATGTTTTATATGGTTTATGAATGTGATTCTATGATGATGATTTGGATGGTTGTGATTTATATGATTTCACGTATTTCGAGGCGATTTACGTGCTTGCTCATAAATCGAGGTTTACGATTTTGCGCTGAATCGATTTCGGATTTGGAAATATGGAATCGGGTACGAGACCCATTTGATTTACGAACTCTTGGACCTGATGTCCATTTGATTTAACAAGGCATCGGCCGGAGGCCTAGTTCGTTTACGTATCGGGCTCGAGACCCGATTGGTTTGCGTATCGGGCTCGAGGCCCAGTTGACTTACGTATCGGGCACGAGGTCCATTTGGTTTACGAAATCAAGCACGAGGCCCATTTAGTTTTAAAAATCGAGCACGAGACCCAGTTAGTTTACGATTCGGGCCGGAGGCCTAGTTTGTATGTGGATTCAAGCTTAGGGTCCAGTTATGTTTTAAGAATGTGATTTCGGGTCGGGGACCCATAAATGGATTTATGGTTCATGATGGTTTATGGGGACCGGCATGAACCCTTGAAAGGTTTTTATTGGTTCATGACGGCTTATGGGGCCCGGCATGAACCCTTGAAAGGTTTCAAGAATGATTTCAAAAGGTTTTTTGTATATCATCCTTTATATATGAATTGTCTCCTCCGGGGAGGGTCATTGGCCTAGGTGGACCCTAGAGTAGTCACGGAGCATTGACTGAGTGGAGTCGCCCCCGTTGGGTCCTTACTCTCAGAAAGGCTATGGATTATAACCCCCAGGGAGGGTCATTGATCTACGGACATTGACATGGGTGGACCCTGGGGAGACTTGGGCTTTGAGACCCCGGGTAGCACGCGTGTAGCTCTAGATACTGTGACAGGATTGGTTATATGATATAAACTGGATAAACATGATTTCAATTGGTTTGCGAAATTGTGTTTTATGATTGATAAATGGATTTGGGCTGAGATCCCACATATGTTTACTATGTTCTAGTTTTCTGTAAATGGATTTGGGCAGGGGCCCGTATGGATTTGGTTATTTAAACATATGTGGTTTGATAACTGGTTTTACTATGCATGCATGCTTTTTAGTGAAGGGCATAAAGGTCTTTTATGAACTATGTTTTATCAAACTATTACTTTTTATCCACTCACAGTCTTTCTGTTTTCAATGCCCTTCAGGTTGAATACGGTGCAGACTGTAGCAGAGACCGAGACATCACATACCTCCTCCGGATCCTAGCGTACACTAGAAGCTGGTCGGGCTAAAGGTTCAAATTTTCCCTAGTATGACACTCCATGTCAGACGGGATCAGGAGCGTCCCTCGTTAATCCCGGGGGATTGGGACGGGTCTTGACATTTTACACCCAAATGGCATTTTGGTCATTTGTAAGAGAGATATTTGCATTCATGTTTATCAATTATCTCTTATCACCTGGGGATTGTTGCACCGACTTAGAAAAAGGGTGGCATATATATATATATATATATTATGAGCTAAGGGAGATCTTTTGAGAATTTTTGAGAGTTTTCCCACCAAACTAGAAAAAAACTTGTAGCCAACCCAAAAAACAATCACTATTTGAGAGGAAAATAAAGAGAAGGATAAAGAGATTACAGGAACAAAGAAATGAAGAGTGTGAGATTAAATTGTGAAGGGCAGAAACCCAAATTTTTTCTCATAAAATCCACCTGTGAAACTTTTGTTGTTGGAGACTTTTCAGTCACGAAATAAGACTCTATCAAGTTCCCGAGGTCCCAAAAGTCGAAAGAATAAAGAAAGAGCTAAGTCGGGAAGTTGGGAGAGTCTAGGAAGTTGGAAGAAAGTTGGCTGAAACTTTACAGGTAAACAACTAGGGATTTATTTTGTGTTTTCAGTTATGAGTTCATAGATTCTTTTCTAGGAGGAATCAGAGCAATTTTGGTGTTGGAAGCACTGCAAACGGTTGAGGAACCTGGAAGATAGGACCGGGTCAACCCGTTGGGTGGAAAAACCTGAAACTAGGTGTTCGGGTTGACTTGTCGCGAGGTTAGGGATAACTGCTGATGTGGCAGCCACGTGGTAGGGTGCAGTTTGACATTATGCTGACGTGGTAATGATGTGGCACTGATATGTCGCTAATGTGGTAGCCATGTGTTAGACACATGGCATCCCTATCAGCAACTGGCAGGCCATGTGGAACGCTACTTGGGTATTGACTATACCACGCGTACAGTTGTGTAGACGTGCGTGTGAACGCGTGGTGGCATGTGGGAAGGTCGCTGGTCTTCCATCGTCACATGACGGTGTGTGGGCATAAATCTCGAGGTACGACGATGCGTTTTTAACAATTTTTTACGTTCTAAATCTAATGGTGGTTGTTTCGAGGCGATCAGACATCATCTTGTGGTAGTTTTAAGGGTTTAAAGTGTACGTTTTACATTTAAAATGCATAATGAAATCCCAGGACTTAGGAATTGCATCGGGAAACTACGTAGGACTTTCATGACCTAAGATTTATGTTTTTGACAGGTGACACGACCTCCAAAGCTAGTGAGGAATGCACAAATTGAGGATAATTGTGCAATAATAACTATGAGTTGACTTTTATTTTTACCAAAAATATTATGCATGCTTATTTATGTGTTTTGGATGCTTTTATATGCAAATTTGATGATGATGATGTTGATTTATTTATGATTTTGGATGAGTTTTCGAAAACCATTTTTCTATACTTTTTTTTCGAGGTTTGGCTTATGTTGAGTTTTGAACTTAGACCCAGATCTTGGATTTTGGATTTTGGATTTCCTTTTTAGCTTGATATATGATATGTGGATATTGATGTGATGGTTGTGAACTGAGTGGATTGTTTGAACAACCCTCCTCGGATCTAGGTTACATCTAGATGCTGTATCCCTAAACAACCACTCAGACGCTATATCCCTGAGCGGTTGGCCTACCAGTAATGTAGCGATTATGTGATTGACCCTCAGATGCTCTATCTCTAATCTGGTCGTTAGATGCTGTATTCCAAGTGGCTATGTGGTGCTATGATAGTTTACGAAAATCGAGGATGGGTTGACTTCGTGTGATTAGTGTGACATTTCTGTGTGTGATTGTGTTGGTGATTTATTGAAATTCTGATTTTATGCATACTTACCCTTATAGTGGATTTTCTATTGCTATTCATTTCCTTTATTTTATGTCATCTTACATTACTTTTTGAAAAAAAAAATCTAATTAAGGTAATTTTACTATTTGCATGTATAGATTTTAAAGTGGAGGGTGCATAAGTAGTTTTCCTCAAGCCTTGTTTTAAAACGGTTATTTTCGTCCACTCACAATTTTTCTTGGTCTTCTTTTACCCTCTTCGTTGTGACACGTCGATAGGGATTTATGCAGTGATCAGAGGCATAGACTAAATTCCACGCATTTAAAGTACTAGGGTAGGAATAAAATTTTGAGCTGTATTTATCACCAGTATTTATGCTCTGTAAATGGTTTTTCCAGATATCCCATGTCTCACTGTAACAACCCAAACTATTTAAGATCAAAATTCGGAAATTTATGTGAAATGACTATTTTACCCTTAAGAGAAAATGTTAACTTTTGACTCGGGAGATTATTTGCACTTTGACCAAGGCCAATTACATGTCAAATCCGGACATCAGACGGGGAAGTTACGGGTCACGAAAAAAATTACATATTATTCACATTTTACGAGAGGGGGACAGTTGGCAGATTTTAAATGGCCAAAATATCCTGATGTGGACCAATGGATGAGTGACAAGTGTACTTTCATTCTTTTCCATCTACTTTAACCTTTTTACAAGTAGACTTTCTAACAGGACCCACTCCTAATCCCCCGGAATTAAGGACTAAATCCTGCTCCCGTCCGTTTAACTTACGCATGACACGAAGGCTAAACCGACGTCCAACCTCCATGTGACATGTAAGTCGGACAAAGGATTCTCGATTCGACCGTCCAACAGCATCCGGACTTCCCAGAGTGCACATAATCTACTGTGGATCGTACGTGTGATATCTCTGTCTCTCTCGACCAACAGTCCACACCGCAACAACCTGGAGGGTATCGAAAACACAAAAGACTATGAGTGGACAAAAATAAAGTAATAGGTTCAAAAACAGTTATCAAAAAACATAATTACATGTATACCCTCCATTTAAAAACCAATGCATGCATATCAATTCATGTTCTGAAACCATCTCATATTCAAAACCATTTATGAAAACCATTATTGAAAACCCGAATCAAATCCATTATTCGAATCCAAGGCCTCAGCCCAAATCATAAATCGATCTCAAATACGGGAACTCGGTCCCAAAACTCATCAAATCCAAATCCTCCGGGCCACTGCCCAAAACATCTGAAAACCAGTGAAAATCATCAATCATGCGAGTTTGCTAGATCTCAAGTGCGCCCGAATCTTTAAACTCAAAACCATGCGCAATAATCAGGCCTTCCTGGGATATCAACGAGTCTTTAAACTCAAAACACAATCAATAGGTCTCGGGGGGTATTATATCCGAGTCTTTAAACTCAAAACATATACCGAGTCTTTAAACTCAAAACATATCAATCCACGGCCCTCCCCCCGTCAATCAACCGAGACTAAAAACCAGATCCATCGGTTTTTCTTTTCTTTTTCCGGGTCTTTAAACCCAAAACCATTTTTCAATCAACAGTGAAAACCACAAAAAATCCTTTTCCAAATCCGCAACAATGATTCCGTAAGCTAGCATCTGGAACCATCATCCCGAACCCAAATCCAGATTTCTTTTCCAAATTTCAAAACCAAATTCAAAACATCGTTTCCGAAATCCAGTTCCAAAATCAAAATCTCATTTCCGAAATCGCATGAACAGGGCTCCAGGCCCGAAATCCATTTCAAATCCTTGAAATCAAATCATATTTCAAATCCCGAAATCAAATCATTAAAACCATGATCAAATCACAAGATCAATCGAAATCTCGTAAAACGTGCAATCCATAAATATCTCGAAAACCGTGCAAAACCGTAAACCATCAACATCATAAATTAAATCATAGAATCATGTATAGAAAACATATAAAAACATATATGCATGCATCATAAGTTTGAAAGCAAAGTCCACTCACAGACCGTTACGTCGTTGCCTCGATACGCGCGCACTTATTCCGTTCTCGGCTAATCCGCTATCACTGGCTTTCCCGAACCTATCCAAATCTCATTATAAGGTCACTAACTACCTCACAATGATCATACATAAACCCCGTAATTTTCTCGAATTTTTAACCGAGCCCTAAAACCTTCAGACACCCCGAAACATATCGAGACAATATCCGAACGACTCGAAACCAGTGCCAAAATGTTCGTTACATCGAATACTTTAAAAGTCATGTTGAAAACTTCCCCAAACTACCCTTCACGCGCCCTCATGCACATCTGGAAGCTCCTGCCCGTGAAACCCATGCGCTTGAACAGTGTCACCAGCAACCTCTGGTCGACCCGGTTCAGGCCGGGTTAGACCGGTCTTTGCGACTCGAACTGGCGTGTCCGGTTTTCATCCAATTCTAACCCGTTTTCAGTCCTAATTAGCCCATTAGTTTCATCCTTTCATTCCTAACCAAATCACCTAATCAAATCATAGAATTTGAGGCTCGAGCTTACCTCCCAAATCGAAGGAGAAACTGTCCCCTGTTCATCATTCAGTTGTCACGATTCCGACCACATAAACCCTTGATTTCAATCGTAATCAATCACTGGCACTGTCAGAAAATTGTTTCAATTAACACAATCGAGCAATAGGCAACAGAACGTTACTTACCATTTTTTATTTCAAAACTCACCCCTGCTCGGTTTCCCAGCCACCGTCCACGGAAGGCATCCCTTCCTAGCTCCTCAGCCTCGTCTGACCCTCTGAATCAGGTTTCAATCCATAGAAATGATCAAAACTCCTTACAGGTAAGCTCACCATTTTTGAATTCAAAACAGAACGTCCACGGGTACTTACCTATCGACGCCGTCGTGCACTGCCGTGACCACCACCGGCCTCAGTTCACCTTCCTTTCTCATTCTCCTTCACACATCACTGGTCAGGAATGGCCTTGATTCATGGTTTCACACTCATTCTCTCTGTTAGCACTTTGTTCCCTCTCAAAAACCGTATAACACCATTATACTCGTATATCAATTGTGTGAGGCGGTTGTACACACTTCTACAACTATCCAGAGAAGGACATGTGTCCAAATTCTGATGGTCACTCCACCCAAAAATAGCCAAGTGTCCTGATCTCACTGGGCACACATTCCAAGACAGCCAAATGACCATTTTACCTCTGCCTTGCAAAATTACCATTTTGCCCTTCGTATTCCTAGACCCGTAACTCCGTCATCCGAACTTCAATTGTCTCATGCCGCCTGTCGTTGTATTCAGGGCATCGAGATCTATCTAACGGTCCTCGAAATACGTGGAAATTCCTTGTCGTCCAAAAAGTCAACCTCTTGCCCCTATTCGATCGAATTACCAAAGTACCCTCAAACTTCCAAACGTCATAACTTTCTCCTCGGATGTCTGTTGATTTATCCTAGCTTATACACTACTATTGTAGTAATGGTAATGCACAAGTAAGGGTGTCGAACCACAGAGACTGATTAGGCTTCACAATTACCTCTAAATAACCCTATACTGACTCAATTAACTAGTGGAATTAAAAGAACTGAAAATAAAACAGAATTGTGTTTTGATTTGTGATATGTAATGACGTTAAACTGAAATTAAAACTTTAAGTAAATGAAGATAGATAGAAAAGACTGAGAAAAGTATGGAGATGGAAGCTAGGGTCTTGACTTCACCTATGTAACCTTGATTCTATGAATACAGTGACTAAAGTACCTGATCTTCCAAACCTGCTCTAAGGATCGTTTTCACTTAAGTAAGATAGGCCATGGCATGTGGAACACTATCTAGTCCTTCTAATTGCAACCTAAGTATGGCATGTACTTTAGATTACTCCTAGAAAGCCTTTAAGTATGAGAAAAGAAATAAATATGACCAAACAGATTTAGTGGCATGGCATGTACTCACTAACCCTATTCTTTCATTCATAAATCAATTAAACTTAGGCATGGCATGTGCTCTAAATCTAAGTAGGCATATGGAACCCTAATGGTGATCAAGAACTAGAATCACATATGAATCGATAATTAAAATGAATGAAACAAAGAAGAGTTTGCAGAAATCAGAATACTTCAATCATAACATAGACTGAGTTTACATGGTTACATCAAGAACCCTAGATGAGAAATTAGCTACACATGTATCTAATCAACATAAAAGCATTAATTAAAGACATGGATGCAGCAAACTCTAAGTAGAAGGCAGTCTTCTTCTCCAGTACTGAAAAGGGCTTCTTCTTCACACACAAAGATGATGGATGACGAATTTGATGAAGGAATTTTGGAGCTTTTATGATGAGAGATTGAGGTACATGGGAAAGAGATGCAAAAGGATGGAAGAGGGGAGATGGTTATGGAATTCTTGAGGTTTTCTCACTGGAAGAGAAGGGGAATGAAAAAGAAGAGCAGATCTGATTTCTTTGTTGTGTGGAGGCTCCCTTATTTTGAGAGTGAAGAGGGCTTAAATAGGCAAGAAAGCATGAGGACAAATAAGGAAAGACATGTAATCTGCTACTAGTCATGTGAATAGTGTCAGGCGTGCATAGTGATTTCTGAATAGTGTCTGGCCTACATAGTGATTTCTGAATAGTGTCTGGCCTGCATAGTGATTCCTGAATAGTGTCTGGCCTGCATAGTGAAACCTGAATAGTGACAGCTTTTTGTTTTCCACATTATTTTTCCTTGCTCCATAAGTAAGCTCTTTGAACTCCGAATTTCCGCCTTTTACACCGAAAACATTCTAATTCGACATAATGTCCAATCCTGCACAACTCTCACAAAAATTATCATTTTCTCCTATGGATATTAGTAGTACATCAAAGATAATAATGCATGGAAAATGCATAAAATATGACTTAACAATGTCGGAATCGGACGTGCCACTTGTCTATGAACTCGTGACGTCTCGAACTACTTCACGGTCATCGGTCAAAGTCCATTTGACCTTCCGATCAAAAAGTCAACATTTTGCCCAATACTAGGGGCAAAATCATCATTTTGCACTGTCCGTCCGGAAGCATCCAACTAATCACCGATTATGCTCATATTGAACCAATCACAAAATCCTACATTCATCATCTCAATTACATGCATACATTTTTCATATTATAAATGCACCGAACATCGTATTATTACTTACAATATGATACACCTTAAGTTTGTGATTTAATATGTCGAACAGCGGTCAAACATTAAATCTCTTCAATTCTATTCTAAATGCCCCGAACAGCGAATCAACATTTAGCGTTAAATCGAAATTTAAGCACTAAAACATATGAAGTAAAACAAATTTTAAAAGTAAAACACATGGAGATTGCATTCTTACTTACAAATGTTAGAAAGAAAATACCAACACATATATTGAATTATAAGTAAAACCAATAACAATAACAAGAATTTAACTAGAAAAAGATGGTTTTTCACAAGAATCACCAAACAGCGGCAGGAAATTTGTGAAGATGGAAGAAGAAATACGAGTAATTTGGTCTTAAAAACTTTTGAATTGTCTTAGAATTACTCGGCCTAGGTATTTCTTAAGAAAATCACAAAATTATGTCTAAGAGCTCTCAAAGAAAAGTCACAAGAACAAAGTAAAGAAGAAATGAAATTAAGAAATAGAATAAAAAGAACATAATTTAAGAACATAAATTAAAAACAAAATTAAAAACAAAACTTAAAAGAAATTTAAGATGAACAATCTACAAGAAGCTAAAATGGTTCCCAAAAATGTCTCTCAAAAGAGAGAAAAAATAACTAAACTAAAGTGAACAAAGAAAAGGAAAAATAGGACCCTTCACAATGAAAATGACCTCCCTATTTACAAAAGGAGTGCCAAATTCAAATAATAAAATACAAAAATCAAATATAAAAATAAAATGATGAACAATGATGATTAATGATGATATTAGAGACTGATTTTGATTGGAAAATGGTTGAAAAACCTGCCCAAAAGGGGCAGATTTGATTCAGCAAGGAGCAGGGCATGAAGGGCTTGATTTTCGACAGAGGGCAGTTGAGCTGGGCTGTAGGAATCGGCGATGTAGGTGCTGAATGGAGCAGTGGGAAGTCAGCAAGCGTGCGCTGACAACAGAGGAGTAGGTTCGGCATGGTGGAGCTGACATGGTCGTACGGGCGTCGCACGAGACGCGCTAACAGTAGGCAGGTGACTTCGGTGCACACGCGCCGAAGTGTCGTATTGAATTTTGTTAGGCGCGCTCCGACGTACTGCGCAGGGCTTTGAACTGGATTTGAGCTAGACTTGGGCCCGACAACTAGGCTTCTGGGCCATGGGCTGAGAGAAAGATTTGGGCTTGATGGCTGGGCGTTGGGCTGCTGAATTCGGTAGCCTCCTACCGAATTCCTTTAAATAATTTGATGGCCTTTCTTGTTTCGTCCATAAATTCTTCATTATAGTTCCGATTGGGATGATTCTTTCGCCAAAACGCTCCGAATTCCAAATTTTATTTAATTCTACAAAAATCCCACAAAATAAATTATTTTCTTCAATTGTTTATTATTTTAATATTAAAATTCAAGTATAAAGGGTATAAAAATAATATAAAATAAGCCTTAATTGAAGACCTATCAATGATTTGATATCATTATTTGATGATGTTGTGGATTTAATTATCAATTAACGAAGGATTTTACGGATTTGAGTGAAAATGATGTTTTGGGCTTGAGACCTAACTGGATTACGATTTTGACTTAGATTTGGAGTCAAACGGGAATTTGAATAAAAGACTGATTTGAGGTGATTGAATAACGATTTAGTATGATCGATTTGGATAAATCAGGATTTTATAAAATGAGTTCTGGAAACTGTTTTCTAATGATTTTGTGGAAAAGCTTGTGGAGGTTATGTCTCGGGCATAGGACCAATTGAATAATATTTTGACTCGGTTTGAGATATAAATGGTTTTAAGATGATTTTCTACCGGATTTGGTTACTATTCCACATATACCTTCCTGTGTGAGTTGGATTGTCTCCTCCAGACGTCGAGGATCCTAGAGTAGTCACGGTACACTGCATTACATGAGTAGCTCTGAGGAGATGCGCAGGCTCTGGAGTGCGAGATTATGATATCATCTAGGACATCGTAGATCCGAAAAAGGCACTCCATTATGATATCACCCTGGACGTCGTTGATCTTGGGGATGTACTCGGAGATGAGACCCCGAGTTGCACGCGTAGCATTAGAAATCGTGACAGTTACTGGTTATGGATGTAACGACCCGTCCTGGGAACTGGGGTTAAGGAAGTGTTTAAGATGAGATTAGTGAGCTTAATCGGGGGTTAGTTGGTCCCGATCAGGTCGTTAGCCTAGAATGACGATTTTGCCCCTAGTTCGGGCAAAAAGTTGACTTTTAGTTCGGGCCGTCAATTGGGTTTTGATTGATGACTGTGACGTGGTTTAGGACGTCACGAATCCGTAGACAGGTGGCATGCCCGATTTCGACATCCGAGGAGGAAGTTATGATGTTCGAAAGGTTGAGGGCATAACCATAATTTGGCTAAACTAGGGCAAAAAGTTGACTTTTCGTACGATCGGGTTTCGACAGGTTGACCTAGGACTGTTAGGTAGATCCTTTCGTCCTGAGTTCAACGACAGGCGGCACGTGTTTATCGGAGTTAGGATGTGTGAGTTACGGGTCTAAAACGGTAAGTGTAAAATGGTAATTTTGGGTTCAAGAAGGGGCATTTTGGTCTTTTGGCTGTGGGGCATGGTGCAACCGGATTTGGACACTTGTCTAGGGCAGAGAGGAGATTTTTGTGTGAGGCTTGAGGGGATGGTGACACGTGGGGCTTGACTAGAGGGTTCTAGGGTGCATGGTCCAATTATTTTGGGCTGAGTGTTCGTGTGTGCTGTGTATGGGTGTTCGAAGAACAGAAAACAGAGGGGGAGATTGAGAGAAAATTGAGAGGTGATCGTGAGTGTTGGTGTGTTCTGGTGAGTGAGGAGTGACTCAGAGATTGAGAGGGAGACAGTGAGAAGGTTAGGAGGTGCAGTGGTTGTGTGTGGGGGAGATGTGAGCCACAGGAAAATCAGAGAAAACAGAGAAGAAGTGGGAGATCGTGGTGGTGGTATGGCCGTGTTAGTGCAATTGGACTCGACAGGGAACAAGGACGACTCTGCAGACCACAGGGAGTGCGGCGGTGAGCACGTCGGCGCTCGACGGCAGGTAATTCCTTCTCCCCGTGTAAGTGCTCTGTTTTGCCGTGATTTTCAAACGGTGAGTCGTGGACTTAGTGACAGGACCGCCCCCAAAGGGGCATCGATAGCAGTGCCCGATCCTGCTCCCGTCTGGCAAGATGACTGAAAATCCCAAGTTACCCTCAGTACTTGCCAAACCAGGGATAGCCACACGTACCTACTCATGCCTCCGCCCCTCGTACAGCCTCGAACAACGCGCCACGACCTGGAGGGTCAATAAAAACCAAAAGGTGTGAGTGGACAAAAATAAGTCAGTTTAGCAAAACAGTTACAACAAACGTTTTTACCCTCCGCGTAAAAACGAATGCATGCATACAAAAATCATTTCGCAATCGGTTAAGATTTCCCACATAAGAAAAACTGTGTATCAAATTCCAACATAAGGAAAAAACTCGTATGAACCTCAAAATCATTTTTCCTTTCTCATCCTTCGGGTCTTAGCTCGCAATCATAAACATCGGGCCTCAGCCCAAAACCACGAATCAAAACCAAATGCACAACATGATCCAAAACCAACAACCATATACCGGGCCACGGCCCGACTCAACCGAAACATCAGAAATCATCAATAAATCACAAGTCAATCATTTTGCTGGATATCAAGTGCGCCCGAGTCTTTAAACTCAAAACCATGCTCATAAACAGGCCTTCCCGGGATATCAACGAGTATTTAAACTCAGAACTTAATCAATAGGCCTCGGGGGTATCACAGTAACCGAGTCTTTAAACTCACGAGTCTTTAAACTCAAAACCATGCTCCAGCAATAGCACCCGGGTCTTTAAACCCAAAACAGTTTTCAACGGGTCTTTAAACCCCAAAACATTTATCAATCACGACAACGTGGGATCCATCCCAAAATCACATTTTTCACCACAGGACCCATGGTCCGAGTTTCCACATTCAAATTCCCAAACCTTACTTCACAAAACATGTTCAAATCATCATTAAACACGGGGCATGCACAATCATACCAAATCACCTTATAAAATCCTTTTTCATTCCCAAATTCGAATTCACAACAATGATTCCGTAAGCCGGCATCCGGAAGCATCATCCCGAACCCAAACCAAGAATCCGCTTTAAATTTCCGAAAACCAAAATCTTGTTCGTTAAAATGACTTTTATGCCCCGAGCATCAAGCCCGAAATCGCCTTTTTCAAAATCCATTTTAATTTCTTGAAATCACTTCATTTCTCAAATCTCATTATCAAAACATCAAACCCATAATCATAATCACCAAAATCACGGTCCAATCTCAACATATTCAAAATCTCGTAAAACGTGCAAATCCGGAACATTCTCGAAAAACGCGTCAAAATCGTAAATCGCACTCGCAAATCATAAACAACCTTCTTAAATCATTTTACCCCCATTTCATATAACTTCTTTCATTAAACCATCATTAAGCACATGAGTGACCATAGTCTCGAAATACGTGTAGTTTCACATGTATAGTAAAAATACGTATAAATACGGGAATCGAATGCGTATAAATACGGAAATCAAAATCAATCACAACTTATAATCATAATCATAAAATCATAGAAATAATTTATGCATGCATTAAATTTTGAAAGCAACGTCCACTCACACACCAATTTTAAGGCTCGATTTTGCGCCGTACGCGTTCCCGTAATTTCCGGCATTTTCCAGAAACTCGAGTCCTGTCCGAAAACATACTTTAGTGTCACTAAGGGCTTACATAAAAACATACTAATTTCCCAAAATTTTCCGGGAATTAATCGTTAATTACAAACGTAACGGAAATCTTCGGACCCTCGGAACCACATTGAAACGGTGTCCGATAAATTCGATACCAACGTTAAAATGTTCGTTACAATGTGTAGGACAAAAGCCATTTTGAACTCACCTTGAAATTCGGGTCCACGCGCCCTCACGCACCACCGTGAGTGTCTGCGCGTGAGCCCACGCGCATGCTACAGTACCCATGCACAGTTCATCGTTCTCACCCGCCAAACCTGCAATACGGGTTGTTCAACCCACGACACAACCCGGTTAAATCCTTATCAAAACTCACTCAATTCCTCCCTTCATTCCACCTAAATCATTCCTCGTCAGGTTAATTTAGGATCCCAATCATTAATTATCTTCCATTAGCCCTAAATCAGTCAACTCGAACACCCAAACGGGTCGAAGTACGAAACTCACCCAAATCGACCCCATTCCCATATTAACTTAGACAGTAGTTTCCAGAAACCTAAACGAACACTTTAGCACCGTCAATTTGAGGGGAAATTACCTGGAGGTTGTCGACCTCAAGCTCGAAAATCTCTGAAACCAGGGGCCTCCATTCGGGGCTTGTCTGTGATGGATTTTCCCCGATATTGATGCGGTTGGTTCCCAAATAATCCCAGAGGATTAATACGATCCTCATCTTCCTTCAACTCGGCTCCTAGTTGAAAAATCGAATTTCCCTCCAAAACTGTTTTTCTCTGAAACCGGAGCTTGAGTCCCTGAGCAAACCTTAATCAAACCTCTTCAATCCTTGCACGATTGTGTTCCAGTCACTCCCAGAAAACTCCCTCAGTGTCTAGATTGGTCCCATAACCCGTAGGAATCAAACTCTGGATTTTCCCCCAAAAAAACCCGAAATGGTTTTCTCCACGGTTTCTCCCAGCTCTACACTCCCACACTCAACAGAATGGCTCCCCAGCTCACCAGACACTCAAGTAACCGATCAGAATGGACGAAAACTCGTGGGTGACACTCTGAAACTCCCTGGAATTTGTTTGCAGCAACACAGAGACCGTGGCCATTTTTAAAACCACCCGTGCACTGGAGCTCTGTTCAAGCCACGATGGGCTGCTTCCAATACCTCAAATCCCATAAACAATTCCCACCGTTCAGTCCACTATGGTTTAAACAATTGAATCGTGCAAAACCACCGCACACGACGGTGCAGCAACGGTCTCCCACAGCTGCTACAGTAACCCGTGGTGCAGAATTACCAAAATGCCCCTCACCTTCCGTGACCCGTAACTTGGTCACCCGATGTCCGTTCCACGCGTGCCGCCTGTCGTTGTACTCGGGGCATCGAGACCTTCCTAACGGTCCTTGGCACTCGGCCATCGGACCCCCCGATCAAAAAGTCGACATTTTCCCTTATTTCGTCCAAATTACCGAAATGCCCCTAGACTTCCGAACGTCATAACTTTGACCACGAACGTCGGAATCGAACGTGCCACCCGTCTATGAACTCGTGACGACCCAAACTACGTCACGGTCATCGGGCAAGGTCCATTTGACCGCCCGAATAAAAAGTCAACGTTTCACCCACGACTAGGGGCAAAACGGTCATTTTTCCACGTTCGTCCGATTCCACCCAACTAACCACCGATTAACCCTCATTAATCATGATTAGTTACTAACCTAATCCCGAATTCCGGGATAGGTCGTTACACTTAGGGACTGAGTCGAGGGATTTGGTGAGTTAGGTGAGCTTCAGTGAGGTCATAGGAACCGTCTACGGTGGTTGCCGTGACGGGGGAGTGGCTGGTTGGCCGGAGAAGAAAACAGGGGACTGTCGGGTTTTTGTTTTGAGTTTGAGTCGTTGGTTTTTGGACCGTGTCGAGGTGTTTGGAGTAGGGGAATGGGTAGCTTAGGGTTGGACGATGAAGTTGGTGAAGAGAGGAGCAATTTTGGTGGCGGGACGGCGGAGAACCGGCCACGCCGATTCGAGTTGCAGAGATCGGTTCGAACCGGGTCGACCAGAGGTTGCTGGTGACACTGTAGCAGGCGCGTAAGGCCCATGCGCAGCCACTTGGGTGGCGCGTGGAGGCGCGTGCGGCGGCAGTTGGGAAAACGGTCAACATGATTTTTGGTCTAGGTGTTGTGACGAGTCCATTGGAATTGGTTTCGGGTTGTTCGGACGTTGTTGGAAGTTAGTCCAGCGAGGTTGAAGGTTTAGGGTTTTGGTTCGATACGTTTAGGACCCGAGGATTTTTGTGGGAAATTAGGAGAGTCTTGGTAGACGTGTTAGTGACGTACTTCGGTGATTGTTGACAGGATCAGGACTTCCCGAGGAAGCTGAGGAACGTACGAGACGTTCGGGACGTGATTGAGGGCTCGGTACTGTAAGTGGACCCTTACTTTAAACTCGAGCATGCATAAATATTTTTCCTATAATGTGATTGTTGGATTTATGATGTTAGTTTTACATAATTGCACGGTTTTCAAGAAATAACGTAATTGGCACGTTTTACGAGAAAGGTTGATTTTTGATTATGATACTATGAATTTGGGATTTCAAATGATAAAAGGTTTTCCATGATGATAAAGAGATTTTGGAACATGATTTGGAGGATCAAGGTTTTCGGTTTTAGAATCAGATTTCGAGAATCGAGATTTGGTTTTAAAGTTGAAAAGTGGAATTCCGGATTTGGGTTCGGAATGACGGTTCTGGACGCCGGAAGGGCATCAGACCGGTGGTTTCGGATTCGAGTTTGGATGTGGATTTAGAAATGGTTTTCAAATGGTTTTGGATTGGATTTTCTGGATCTGGTTATTGGGTTCAAATACCCGGATTCTGATTGAGGGGGGACGGGCCCGGATTGAGTTTAAAGACTCGGGAGTTTAAAGACTCGGATATTAACGATATTTCCCCTGTAGGCCTGTTGAGTTTAAAGACTCGTGAGTTTAAAGACACGGATATTATTGAGGCCTGGATTAAGTTTAAAGACTCGGGAGTTTAAAGACTCGGATAGATCCAGCAGGTTTGATCGAATAATGAGTGTTTGAGACTTATGTTTTATGACAGGACCCGTCCCCGAAGGGCATAGATAACCGTGCCTGGTCCTGCTCCCTTCTGACAAGTCAACTGAAAATCCGAAACTACCCTTCAGCACCTGCCAGACAAGGGATATTTGCGCATGTGCCCACACATACCTCCACCTCGAATAGCCTCGATCATCACGCCACGACCTGAAGGGTCATTAAAACATAAAAGGTGTGAGTGGACAAAAATGACCTTCGATAAATACATTTGCCAAAACACATTCTTACCCTCCAGTTTTCACAAACGTCCATGCATATCATAAAACATGAGTAACAATATGAAATTATTCAAGTATGAACAGTGGACCGATAAAATCAAAACATGTTTTCCCATGGTCCATAAAATTCGTGTTCACCAAATCAGTTCAAGTTATAAAACATCAAATCCCGGCTCTCAGGCCAAAACATGTGAACACCATTACCTGGCCATAAAGACCAAAAACCCGTACTCAAAATCGGTACGTAATCACAAACCTCATGTTTCTAAATTTCATGTCCACATTTTCCTTGAAACTCATTTTTATCAAAATAATTTAATATCTCAAAAAAGTTCACAGTTTCCTTAAATCATTTCAACCGCTAAACCACGGTTTCCTCAAAATCTTTTTCCATAAACCACGGGACTTATTTCCATATCCAGTTGCTTAGAGTCACGTTTATCCTTGCAACGCGTGCAAATCAATAGGCTCAAGGACAGCTCAAAATCCGAGCATCCGCCGCTGTGAACACATCACCAGCCGGCAATCCGGATCTCGTGAACACATCACTTACCGATCCATATATATATCCAGCACATCTGATCTGAGTCGAGCCTCCCCTGGGCTGCACGACAAAGACCGTGCTACGTGACCTCTTCGGGGTAAACACTTCCATCCCGAAGGCGAGCGTTATCTCCAGGGTACACTCCGGGAAAAACATATTTTCACCCGAAAGCCCTAAATATCCGCAACATATCATCATCCCAAAAACCAGTGAAAAACAGTTGCATTAAAAACCAAATCATATATCAACACAGGGTCTCAGCCCCAACATAACCATAGTCCCGATTTACTTTATAAATCCGAAAATCATCAATATCATCATGTCATCACATGGAAATACAAATCCATTCAAAATCACAATTCCATTGGGTCTCAAGCCCAAAAAATCATTTTCCCGCAAATCCGTGCAACCGTAAACCCGAGTTGCCACGATCACGTAAATCCATGAAAACAATTCCTGACTCATAATCCGAGTCCAATATCATTTTCAATCCCAGGCCGTAGCCCAAAACATCATTTGCACGTTCCTCGTAAAACGTGCCCGAAAGACTGATTAAAATAATCACAAAATCACGAGAATACAAAAATAATCAAATTCATCAAATTCACATGTAACTCCAAATCCGAGTCAAAATCATTATTTACTTGGGTTCTCACGCCCACAATATCATTTTTAACCAATTTCATGATTTCTCGAAAAACGTGCCAAAATATAATAATATAATAATCATAAAACCGAGAAATCACCGAATTGAAATACCAATCATGCCAAAGCATATCAAATCATATAATAAAGCATTTTAAATCATATATGCATGCATCACGGTTAGAAAACAAAGTCCACTCACACACACCGTTCAAAACGGTCCGTTTCCGAGCTGCACGTTTTTCCGTAAATTCTGGAAATCACAACTCCTGTCCAAAATCATTATAGAGGGTTACTAACATCTCAAAATACTTCATATAATTTTCCCCAATTTTTCCAGAATTTATATACGTATTTTTAACGTAAAACAAAACTTCGGATACGCGGAACATTAACGAAACGATATCCGATTTCATCGAAACCAGTGTCAAAATATTCGTTACAATGAGAGGATAAAAAGTCATGTTGATCGTACCTCGGGATTCTCACGCACGCGCCCCCATGTGCCGCCGCAAGCGGCTGCGCGTGGAAGCCACGCACCAGCTACAGTAACCAACACAGTCGTCCCCTTCGCACGTTTGTCTGGTAAATGGGTTGAAAAACCCGCAATAGAACCCGGTTGAATCTCACCCAATTCAACCTCAAATCGATCTGTTCCTTCCACTGATCCCTTCTAATCCAACTCTAATTAAGTTCTGCAAGTTCAATTACTCGAATCATGGTCTAAATCCTCACGACTCTCGATCGATCCTCGACGGGTTTTCAATTCGGGTTTACAGATTCCGTCCCTGTTTTTCAAATTCATTCATAGAGTAAGCATCGTGAGAGTGTATTGAACGTTTTTCCAAGATCAATTTGATGAATTCTTACCTCTAACCCGTTGAACCCAAGCTCGATTTTAAGCTACCATGGAAGCTTCAGTTCTTCCTCAATTCGACACCATTTCTCGTCGTTTTCATTGCAGAGATGATCGTTTTGATCCCAGAAGTCGAATTGAATCCTCAATTGTGATCCTCACAGCTCACATTTTGGAATTGGACATTTCCCCCAATTTTCAAGATTTTCGATTCAGAAATTACCCCGGAGGCCTCACTGTCACTCGAGTCTCTCTCTCAATTCGACTTCCTTAGTCTCCCAATTGCACAATGAAGCTGAGACAAGGGTTAATTAGCTGCTAATTGATAATGATTAAGATAAACCATAATTTAGGGGTTAATGTCCAAATGATTGTGTTTTTCCATGATTCCCGTTTCTATGTTATAGCTGGGGCAAGGAAGATGAAAAAGTGACAGATGTCACAGTCTGCCAGCAAGAATCAAGTTAAAAGACCATTTTGCCCTTCGTACGACAAATTACCATGTTGCCCCTAGACATCCGTGACCCGTAACTTGGTCACCCGAACTCTGTTTTTGACGTGCCGCCTGTCGTTGGATTTGTATCAACAAGACCTACGTAACGATCTTTGGCCCTCGTCCATCGGACCTCTCGGTTAAAAAGTCAACATTTGGCCCCTAATATGCCAAATTACCAAAATACCCCTCAACTTCCGAACGCCCTAACTTTTTCCTCGAATGTCGGAATCGAACGTGCCACCTGTCTATGAACTCGTGACGTCACGAACTACGTCACAGTCATCGGTCAAAGTCTGTTTGACCGCCCGAACTAAAAGTCAACATTTTGCCCACACTAGGGGCAAAACGGTCATTTTGTACATTTCGTCCGATTTCACTCCACTAATCCCAGATTAGTCATTCTATACTGTAATTAATCAATATTCAATCCCGACACTCAGAACGGGTCATTACAACCTTCCCTCCTTAAAGAATTTCGTCCCCGAAATTCCAACTACCCGTATTCCACAACTACCTCGGGGAAAACAAATGGGCCTCATAACATGTGTACCCCTGTACACCCACTAACCAACGCAGAACTCGTCTGCACCCAAACGTCATATCACAGATGCTCGTCATACTGACTACACTCGACCTCCTCGAGTGAAATTGATCACCAAAAATTGACAATGTCATCATCAAGCTGACTCCTCCAGCTTGACGATTCCCCTCCATCACCAATATACCCTGACCTCCGCTCTCATAGAGAGTCACCGAAACTCACTTGTCAGCCCAAGCTGACACTACAGGCCAATCTGTCACCACTAAGCTTTACCACCCTAGTAAAGCTCCAATCATAAACATATCAGTGACAACACATCGTACTACAACGTCCTCAATGTAGCGTAAGATCAACAATCCTGATCTCACCTCGTAGGGCAAACTCAATCCTGCGACAAATACCAATCTCAGTATCCCCAACTGTCACCCCCCTCAGCGATCCAAGATGCTGGTAAGGTCACGACACGGTAACATCTCGCCGCAAAGCAACTTGCAGTCACCCGAACCACCAACTCACTCATCCTGAGTATACGCATACCGTCATCACACTCAATCAGACGGTGCGACTGGAACACGTTGAACACAAGCCTAGCAGTGATTACACAACTCAATACTAGAGTTACTCTAGCCAACCATGGCTAAGAGCACCTGCTCAAACAATCACTGAATGCATCAGAAGCACTCTCCCCAGTGCATCGTGTTCAATGTCCAGTTCACGTTCACAACCAAAACCAATGGTATTGGAACTAAGCCAAGCACCAACACATATATCGACACGACACTGGTATATCCCATGTACCGTCACTAGGTATCAAGTACCCTCATCCATACGATACAACAAATCGTACACCAAGCATGATCCTACAGCGGGACCCCAGTAGTCCAAATGATCAAATGTCAAGTATTACTCCAATCCCATGGAGTACCATTAATAGCACATAGACCACTATGGTCAATCCCAAACCACGTAGGGAAAAGTAAAACTCTTGAGGGTTTAGCTAGCATCGACAATCCTTGTCCTATGCTACCCAAAAACACCTCGCCAAATCACAACTCTCAAAATGACACATCATCGTGTCCACAGGAAAGAACGCCTAGTTCTCCCAGGATTCACATCAACCCCGACCACCACAAGTCTGCAAAGTATCATACCCCAAACCATGTACAAGGTACATACATTTATCCCTTGACCAGACTACAACCACCTAGGTCATAGCCAAACACGTTCCAATAATGGAGTCCATTTGCCCAAACCAGTAAGAGACAAATCAAAACTCCATCCATCGACTAGTTCCAATTCCAAATCCGAATCCGCAATTTCGTAAGAAATCCCGTATCCAAACCCAGACATCACATTGTTAACCCATGTCCAAATCCGAATCCGAAATCATTATTCCGTAAGCTAGCATTTGGAATATCATTCCGCACCCAAATCCTGTATTCCACTTTCAAGTTCCAAAATTGAATCTTGAATCGTCACCCAGAAAGTCGATTCCAAAACCCGAAATCTGGTTCATGTCCACTCGGACACACCAAAATCGAACCTATCGGTTACCAGTTCACTATACTCGGTTGACTTCATAGGGAAGCCAATCCAACAACCACACGTTTAAGGTTGACAAAATCCGACCACTTCGGAAACCTACTCACTCGAGTAATATACCATAAGGGGCTCCACTTCGAAAAGAAGTTCGGTCCCGTCATTAACGACTCACTTACCAAAGTAAGAGTGATAAACTCTCACCCCATCTGGATCATCGAGATCACGACCCAGATCCTTCATGACGTCAGCCAACCATGAACATCACGATCCTAGATCGTTACAATGCCCAATGTCCACGACATCACAAACCCGATCCACCTAGGATCCACCCAGTTAACTACTAGGAACCATAGGGTCTTACACCCTCATCTAATTTGCGTACTGTCACAACGTCAGTCAACGACGAGACACGCCGCGACTGTGGGTTTTCTCCACTCACCTCGTATCGCTCTCTGTCATTCCACTGAGGAAAAGCAAGGATGATCAAACAAAATGACAACAAAATCCATCCTGCGTAAAAGCAAACCAAAACTCGATGTACGCACCACACCACGTAACCCATAATTAAACGCAACTTCTTGTGTCCAATGACCCATAGTCAATCATAGGTCCACCCACCAATACACGCTCAACGTAGTGGTAACTACGATCAACGTCTGCCAGGGTAGAAAATAAGAAGTCAACCCCAATGACTCCAGAATACCTAATCCCCAATGCGGAAAACCCGCAATCACCTCAAACACAACCTCTCACGATTTCGTAGGTCCAACTATGTTGGAACCATTGTACTCGGACACCAACCACGTGCCCTATTTGGACTGGTTACAGACATATACCCATATCGACGAAGTCACAACCCGACTCGTGACTCATCGTCAGCACAAACACCGGCACCAACACCAGCATTAGTACCTGCACCAACACTGGCACACAAACAACAGTATCAGTATGAGCACACCGTGTGCAAAACTGACAACCCTGGATCTCCGCTCATAACAAGCGACGACCTCGTACCCCTGCTCGAATAGGAGAAACTCTGCCTCTTTCATACCTAACAACTCTGGGTACAATCACCCTGACAACTAATGTGAGAAAAGGAAACGTCCCCTGAACGTCCCCCAATTCTCAACAACCACTCTCGGTAGTAGTGCCTGCCACAAACTTGTGCAGACCTAACCACCAGACACCGGTATCGAGACTCCACATCTAATGGAATCATGTACCCGTACACTACTCTGTATCCCCACTCTGGGATTCCATCAAAAAACACCAAACCCTGGTAACCTGTCCAACACATCTCCAACCAATAGTAACTCTACTCAACCAATGTCGTCTACTAGGTCGCCCATGACCATAGTTGCACCAACAATCTGTCACAACTAAGTAGCACGACAACCAACTAGGCTTAACCTATATGTACAACCCCGACTGTGGATTGCAGTTCCACCACTAAAGCTGACATGACTAGACCTGACACCACCGTCAATCGGTCTCGACTTTGAAAAGTCATTAAAAGTTAAACCACTCGCCAACACACTTTTCCGAACCAAACACCCTACCTTAGGGTTCCACGATTTCTACCTAGGGTTCCTCAAAACCCGACTGCTCCAGAGACTTAAGATATTTCCATGACTCATCTCGAGTCCTAACCGAATCTTGACTCATTCATTCATGCCATCCATGGCATACCCGGTCACCTAGCAAATTACCGCCGGTGAATCACCTCCTATACCACCTAGCAAATTACCCCAACACACTCTAGACGTTGGGAACTCACATTCCGCACAAGGAATTTACTGAGAATAATCTCATCATGGGTCCAACCTACCCAATTGTGCTACCCTCCAAGCCTCTGGGTTCATCCAATCCTGGGACCCACAAGAATACTGATTCGACAATTAGTAAGTCGCAAATACACGATTTAACATCTGACCCTCAAACCAAGGTCAATTACATTCCAAAATCAAGCACAAGGTCTCAATTAACCTAATATACCCATCTCACTACCAGGTCGCGCACGAGGCTCACGTTTCGGAGGTATGGCGTGGCAACAACATCAGCAACCTAGTGCTCTGATACCAATTTGACAGGACCCGTCCCCGAAGGGCATAGATAACCGTGCCCGGTCCTGCTCCCGTCTGACAAGTCACCTGAAAATCCGAAACTACCCTTCAGCACCTGCCAGACAAGGGATATTTGCGCCTGTGCCCACACATACTTCCACCTCGAATAGCCTCGATCATCACGCCACGACCTGAAGGGTCATTAAAACATAAAAGGTGTGAGTGGACAAAAATGACCTTCGGTAAATACATTTGCCAAAACACATTCTTACCCTCCAGTTTTCACAAACGTGCATGCATATCATAAAACATGAGTAACAATATGAAATTATTCAAGTATGAACAGTGGACCGATAAAATCAAAACATGTTTTCCCATGGTCCATAAAACTCGTGTTCACCAAATCAGTTCAAGTTATAAAACATCAAATCCCGGCTCTCATGCCAAAACATGTGAACACCATTACCTGGCCATAAAGACCAAAAACTCGTACTCAAAACCGGTACGTAATCACAAACCTCATGTTTCTAAATTTCATGTCCACATTTTCTTGAAACTCATTTTTATCAAATCAATTTAATATCTCAAAAAGTTCACAGTTTCCTTAAATCATTTCAACCGCTAAACCACGGTTTCCTCAAAATCATTTTCCATAAACCACAGGACTTATTTCCATATCCAGTTGCTTAGAGTCACGTTTATCCCTGCAACGCGTGCAAATCAATAGGCTCAAGGACCGCTCAAAATCCAAGCATCCGCCGCTGTGAACACATCACCAGCCGGCAATCCGGATCTCGTGAACACATCACTTACCGATCCATATATATATCCAGCACATCTGATCTGAGTCGAGCCTCCCCTGGGCTGCACGACAAATACCGTGCTACGTGACCACTTCGGGGTAAACACTTCCATCCCGAAGGAGAGCGTTATCTCCAGGGTGCACTCCGGGGAAAAACATATTTTCACCCGAAAGCCCTAAATATCCGCAGCATATCATCATCCCAAAAACCAGTGAAAAACAGTTGCATTAAAAACCAAATCATATATCAACACAGGGTCTCAGCCCCAACATAACCAAAGTCCCGATTTACTTTATAAATCTGAAAATCATCAATATCATCATGTCATCACATGGAAATACAAATCCATTCAAAATCACAATTCCATTGGGTCTCAAGCCCAAAATATCATTTTCGCGCAAATCCGTGCAACCGTAAACCCGAGTTGCCACGATCACGTAAATCCATGAAAACAATTCCTGACTCATAATCCGAGTCCAAATATCATTTTCAATCCCGGGTCGTAGCCCAAAACATCATTTGCACGTTTCTCGTAAAACGTGCCCGAAAGACTGATTAAAATAATCACAAAATCACGAGAATACAAAAATCGTCAAATTCATCAAATTCACATGTAACTCCAAATCCGAGTCAAAATCATTATTTACTTGGGTTCTCACGCCCACAATATCATTTTTAACCAATTTCATGATTTCTCGAAAAACGTGCCAAAATATAATAATATAATAATCATAAAACCGAGAAATCACCGAATTGAAATACCAATCATGCCAAAGCATATCAAATCATATAATAAAGTATTTTAAATCATATATGCATGCATCACGGTTAGAAAACAAAGTCCACTCACACACACCGTTCAAAACGGTCCGTTTCCGAGCTGCACGTTTTTCCGTAAATTCTGGAAATCACAACTCCTGTCCAAAATCATTATAGAGGGTTACTAACATCTCAAAATACTTCATATAATTTTCCCCAATTTTTCCAGAATTTATATACGTATTTTTAACGTAAAACAAAACTTTGGATACGCGGAACATTAACGAAACAATATCCGATTTCATCGAAACCAGTGTCAAAATGTTCGTTACAATGAGAGGATCAAAAGTCATGTTGATCGTACCTCGGGATTCTCATTCACGCGCCCCCACGCGCCGCCGCAAGCGGCTGCGCATAGAAGCCACGCGCCAGCTACAGTAACCAGCACAGTCGTCCCCTTCGCCCGTTTGTCTGGTAAATGGGTTCAAAAACCAGCGATAGAACCCGGTTGAATCTCACCCAATTCGACCTCAAATCGATCTGTTCCTTCCACTGATCCCTTCTAATCCAACTCTAATTAAGTTCTGCAAGTTCAATTACTCGAATCATGGTCTAAATCCTCACGACTCTCGATCGATCCTCGACGGGTTTTCAATTCGGGTTTACAGATTCCGTCCCTGTTTTTCAAATTCATTCATAAAGTAAGCATCGTGAGAGTGTATTGAACGTTTTTCCAAGATCAATTTGATGAATTCTTACCTCTAACCCGTTGAACCCAAGCTCGATTTTAAGCTGCCATGGAAGCTTCAGTTCTTCCTCAATTCGACACCATTTCTCGTCATTTTCATTGCAGAGATGATCGTTTTGATCCCAGAAGTCGAATTGAATCCTCAATTGTGATCCTCACAGCTCACATTTTGGAATTCGACATTTCCCCCAATTTTCAAGATTTTCGATTCAGAAATTACCCCGGAGGCCTCACTGTCACTCGAGTCTCTCTCTCAATTCGACTTCCTCAGTCTCCCAATTGCACAATGAAGCTGAGACAAGGGTTAATTAGCTGCTAATTGATAATGATTAAGACAAACCATAATTTAGGGGTTAATGTCCAAATGATTGTGTTTTTCCATGATTCCCGTTTCTATGTTATAGCTGGGGCAAGGAAGATGAAAAAGTGACAGATGTCACAGTCTGCCAGCAAGAATCAAGTGAAAATACCATTTTGCCCTTCGTACCACAAATTACCATTTTGCCCCTAGACATCCGTGACCCGTAACTTGGTCACCCGAACTCTGTTTTTGACGTGCCACCTGTCGTTGGATTCGTATCAACAAGACCTACGTAACGATCTTTGGCCCTCGTCCATCGGACCTCTCGGTTAAAAAGTCAACATTTGGCCCCTAATATGCCAAATTACAAAAATACCCCTCAACTTCCGAACGCCCTAACTTTTTCCTCGAATGTCGGAATCGAACGTGCCACCTGTCTATGAACTCGTGACGTCACGAAATACGTCACAGTAATCAGTCAAAGTCTGTTTGACCGCTCGAACTAAAAGTCAACATTTTGCCCACGTTAGGGGCAAAACGGTCATTTTGCACATTTCGTCCGATTTCACTCCACTAATCCCAGATTAGTCATTCTATACTGTAATTAATCAATATTCAATCCTGACACTCGGGACGGGTCATTACATTTTATGATATGGTTTTATGATGTTTATGACGTGATTCTATAATGGCTATCAATTCTGTTTTTATGACGCTATTTATGTGATTTATAACTGTTTTTAGTAACTGGGTTATGCATGTGGTTTCAAAACGGAGGGTTAAAACCCTGGTTTTATTATGAAATCGTTTTCGGAAATTCTTTTCTTATTTATGGTCCACTCACACCTTCTGTTTTAAATTGCCCTCCAGGTCGTGGAGCTAGGGCGGGGTTTCGGCGTCGAGGTAGCGTCGGAATGGTGTCCAGATATATATTTAGTACTATGCTCTGTAAACCTTTAACTTCGGAATGTTTTTTATAGTTTCTCCTGCGTCTGACGGTGTAGTGTAGTAGTTTACGTTAGTGTTGTGTCAGGGTGTTAGACGGGATCAGGATTTACCTCGGTTTTCGGGGTGAAACCGGGGTGGGTCCTGACAATGGATATCGATGATTTTTTATATTGTGTTTTACTGATATGTGTGTCCAGATATATATATATATAATTTGAATTACTTCATACGATTTTTTTTATATGCATGCATGTTTATAAAACGGAGGGGGAAATGTGATTATTGCTTAAATCGTATTTGGAAAATGTTTATTTTTATCCACTCACACTTTGACTGTTTTAATGACCCTCTAGGCCGTGACACAGAGGTAGGGGCTGGCACTGAAGCTGAGGCATAAAAAATACTGTTGCGCACCTGAATACCTTTCGGGGTAGGTTTTGGTACTTTTATTATACTGACATGTATGCTCAACTATGTATAGATACTTATCCCTTGTCTGAAAATGTAGTGGTTGAACTGTTTCTTTTAAAAATTAAAGGGTCATTTTCGTTATTTTGAGTTTGATTGTCAAACGGGAGCATGACATATCCCACTATAATCTAGAGGGGATTGGGACGGGTCCTGTCACTGACAATGGTGGATTATCTGTTTATCTTTATATGATATCTTTCATCTTGGTTTAGGTTTTAGGGTTAACTGTTAGACGAAAGCATGATCTCCTCGGTTTTCGGGAGCGGTTCTATCACCATGCTGCCCGTGGCCTCCTACATGTCTCTCATGTCACCACGGATGACCAACTTGTCGATGCTCTCACCAAGCCGCTCTCGGGCCCATGATTCCAGCTTCTCCACGCAAAGATTGGTGTCGCTGACGGCCCCACTATCTTGCGGGAGCGTATTAAGGATCCAACCGAATCATATGAGATTAAGAATCAATCTGCATGATCGGCTAGCTAAAGTCAACAGGAATCTGCATCGATTCCTTCCTAATGTATTTATTCAGATTCCTTCCTACTGTATTTATTTCCTAGCTTAGAAAGGCTTTACTTCTTTCGTAGTTAGTTATAGCTTAGGTCTGTATAAACTCTACCACTGATGTACACTCTAATTAACAATTCAATACACAAACATTACAATACCTTTTACTATGACTGTTTCCATGGTTGACCATCCTCGGAAAATTTGACTAGTTCTCAGACGTCGGGAGCGGGACTTCGCAGTTCCTGAGGTTGTCTATGCGTAGCACATGGTGGTCATGTATGGAGGAGTACTATGGTTATTGGTTGCGATGTCTAGCGTGGTTTTTCCCAGTGGTTTTACTCGGGGGTATTTCAGGAAAATGTAGGCCCCAGGTGTTTTCTATATATTTATGTGGATAAACATTTGATTGATTGTTTTCTTATGCATGCATGTCTTGGAAACTAGAGGGGTGAATCTCGTTTTCTTGTTAAATGTGTTATACTTGTTTATTTTCGTCCACTCATGGTTTTATGTTTTCCGCTTCCCCTTCAGACTTTGGATTAGGTGCGGGGGTATACTTAGGATGTGTGTGTTTGATCCTTAGAGTAGGATCTTATACTTTTTATAGCTTTTCCTTTTGAATAATGACTATTAGTGTTTGAACTTTTGTATTCAAGTGAATCATCCTTTGTCTGACATGTGTGAGGGGTTATTTGGGCTTTTCCCCTGGTTTGGGGTCATACGGGAGCAAGACCATGCGAGAGTTCTATGGATTTTTCTGAGTTGGGTGTTGTTAGAAGATGAATCAGGCGTTACTTTTCAAAGTTGGGTGGAGGTTGATGAGCAGTCCAGAGAGCCTTTGGGGTCGTACATTGGCCTCTAAGTACCTTGGGGCGAGGGGGAAAGGGGGGAGGTTATAAATATCTTGGATGTTACTATACCAATGAAGGTTATGGTGTCCTCTGCTTGGAGAGCTATCAAGTTTGCGGTCTGGGTGTTGCACAATGGATGTCGTATAAGATTGGAAATGGAAAAGACACTAAATTCGGGCTTGACTGGTGGAATGATGTTGGGATCCTCTTACCTGAACCTATGACTCTTGTTCCTCATAAATTACAACTTACTGTGGCAGATTATATAACTAAGGATGGATGGAATATGGAGATGCTTAAGGATGACCTTCCTATGGAGACAATTAAGGTCTTAATTAAGATCCTGGTTAATATTTCGGGGAGTAAAGGTGGCCAATGTATTTGGGCCCCTACCTCTAATGGAGAGTTTTCAGTGAGGAGTGCATATGGCTTAATCATCGAGGAGAATTATTGGAATCAAGTGGAGTGGGCGTCGATTTGGAAGGTACACTCCCCGCCTAACTAAAATACTTTTGTGGTTAGTGTCTTAAGATCGGCTCTTAACGCACACTTAGTGAGTAGCACGTTCCTTGGCTACTAACCTGTTGTGTGAGGATCGTGGAGAGGGCGGAGGAGAACTCAGACCATGTGGTCTGTTAGTGCTCAGCAGCTAAGGTTGTGTGGGACCTTGTTTTGAGGCCAGCTTTGTTAGACCGTGATTAGGATGGGGATTTTGTTCAGTGGATCTTAATGAACTTGAGGAATACTGATCGGATGCTTTTTGGGATCCCTCGGGCCACTCCGTTCGTCTTCACTTGCTGGATGTTATGGAATTGGCAGAATAAAAAGATTTTTGAGGATAATTTTACTCCTCCAATCAGTCCAAGACAGGAGGTGGTGGCTACTGCTCTTGAATGGTGTAAAACAAATGTGACGAGCAGTACTAAACCCAAAGACATAACTTGGTTCTCGCTTGGCAGAAATTAGGTAATGGGGTGGTCAAAATCAACATGGATGGTTCTCGGATGGGGCCTAATGGCCGCATTGCTGCTAGTGGTGTAATCTAGGACAACTTGGAGAATTGTATAACTAGATTTGCCATCAATTTGGGGGCTCTGTCATAGTCTTTTCTTAGCCTGGAATATGGGTCACCGAGACCTGCTAGTGGAGACGGACTCAGTGGTGGCGTTCCACCTGCTATCAACCTCGTTGCGTGAATTGCACCCCATAACAACGCTGCTACATGATTGCAAGGAGCTTATGAACAGGGACTGACATTGCGACTTGCGACATGCGTACCGTGAATGTAACAAAGTGGCAAATATGTTGGCTACTCAAGGGCGTCAGTGCAATTTGGGTGAAGTTGAGCTGAAACCAGTTACAGAAAGTGACTCATATTTATTAGGTTGTGGGCACTGGGCAGTACTGAATGAATGAATGTGGATGTGGTCATTGTGGTGGACAATGCTCCCTCTCCTTTTCATACCCAGATACATTTGTTACATTTTACTTTTAGCAATTAACACCACTGCAGAAAAAGCCCTACTGATATTATTTTATACAAACAAAGCAAAGTCCTGCTGGGTGGGTGTCATTCAAACAGCCCACCTGCATGTTTCTTTCTTCTCTCACAGACTCACCGGCCCACAGGACGGGCCTTTCCTCCGACTTGGTGGGTCTCAGTGTCTCACTCAATACAATACATACACGGTACACCTACCTAGAAGCTTTTCACCCAACCATCCAAATACTTCATGAATCAAAAATGCTTCCAAGCAAATCTTATTACAATTTTCTTTTTTCGTTATCTGTGAAGACAGGTCGAACCTCAATGTATTTACAATTATTTTAGTGACTAAAATTGTATGCAAGTTTTTATGAGTTAGTCAACTAGGAGGAGCGCCTGATACTAATAGATATTGCTTTAAACTGATCATAAGAAATGTAAATCCTTGGAGCCAAATGTAGTCACCAAATTTTCAAGTCACAATCCCATTCAAATTCTTTAACAAACAAAAATCCGGAAAGCAAAATAAAAACACCTCTCTAATTGCAAGAAAAGTAGAGTTCTTTGGCACTTTCTTCTTCTTCTTCTTCAATGGATCGTCGTCTACTCTTTGCCTCTATCTTTCACAATGTAGGCATGCTTTCTGTATATTGTTTAATCATTAGTGATTTGGGAATGTTGCATTGGTTGTTCATGGCAAAGATATCAAGATGTATGCCCTTGAGCTCCAAAACCGTTGGACCTGAAAAACAATTCTACTCCATTTGTCATCTGGGATTCATTTTTGTTTCTTGTACTAATTCAACCATGCATGTTTTCCCTTCTCTCGAACTCATGCTTACTTTGCTCTGTTTTTCTTTCTTTTTTTGGTTTTGATTTTTGTGTAGTTCTTCTGGAAGACTTTGTTCATATGCTTATAGTGTTTTTTGGTCAATGTCCATATGCCTATAGCTACAACTTGCTTCATCGTACTTCAGGGAGGGGCCATTGATATATGCTTATAGACTTTGTTCATATGCTTATAGTGTCTTCTGAAAGATATATATGTTGAGCTTGTCATTTGGAGGGGCCATTGATAACTATTCTGTTTTTAGTTGTCAGTTTCCACTTTTTATGCTTGATATATGAGGAAATGACTCACGGTTATGTTGAGCGCATCATGGTTAACAGTAACACAGTTGAGTATTACTCTTCATGAGCATAATTGTTCGCCTTGTATGGAAATTGCAGTTTAAAGGTATTGGGATTACGAAAAGATGGGGGCTGTGCTACCACTGGTTAACAAGACGATGATGTACTTATAAGGCCCAAAATGCAAGCGGTGTTTCCTCAGCTCCAGTTTCCATATGCTCTATGACGGACTAACATTGGCCCTTACATTTCCAGGAAAACGGTATTACAAATTAGCAATCCAGGTTCCATAGTCGATAACTAGGTTTCCGCCTATCCAATACCCTATTCGTTAATTGAGAACGGTTATCTGGAAAAGAAAATTGGTGGGAAAATGATGTAGATAAGTTTGTGTAAACTTTCACTCTCACTCCTGTTGAGTCGCATTGTATAAGTACATAGGAGTGTTTGGAATTTTGGCTTTGAATTGATAATTATGAAGTCCACGTGGCATCTTATACGTGGAGCGTATAAAATTAGAAGTTTTCAATGAGACCATGATAATAAAAGGAGATTGTAGAAAACGATAATTTCTGAAAAAAACGATAACCACGATGCATAATCCATTTGCAAGTTTAGGCATAATTTTGGATCGGAATTCAAATTTTGTATGAAAATAATTACGAAAACTTAGCAAAAGGAGATTCTGTGTAGAAGCAGAAGCCTGCAGCTCCAATTGCAGAAACATTTTTGTAATGAAGACCACTAATTTTTAATTTTGCATCTTCAAATCCAGTTTTAAAAATCAGTTTTTTTTTTTTTGACGTATCATCATAGTATATTGAGACTTTTTCTTCTTAGACTTCTGCATTTTTCTTCTTATTCGATCCTTAAGTATTCAAACTTAAATTTTAAATAATTTTACCCTTTATTTTAACAGAAATATGTTAAATTAGACATTTATGGAGTATATTTAAATGAAAATTATTGTGTTGTTGTGAGTTAAAATAATGTTATAAATATATGTTAAGACTTAAGACTTGACTTGAAATATCAATTCAATCGGCCGGCCTAAAGTACTTGACATACCCAAGCATCTCTTGGGCCTCCTATTGAGTTTAAACAGCCCGCCCCATTCCCTTTATATGAATTTTTCTATTTCCTGCTAATTCCTCCGAGCCTAGGCAACTCTTTTATTAACCAAACTTGTTGTAGCACAACACTCCAAATTGCTCAACAACAAGACAATTACACAATAGCAAGTACTTAAGAATGAACTTCTTGTCTTACTAATTTTCCAAATTGGATCTCAGAACACTTATACTCGTTAAGCTTCACTTCTTTTTACTAGAATATCAATATATTTATTTTATCTCTCTTTACGAGAATATCAATATATTTGTTAGGCAAAATATTTGTTCTATTAACAAGGGAAAGGAAGCGACTGTGAGAAACTTTCCCTAAGCAAGAAAACCTTCAGGCAAACTTAGTGCAGAAATAAAGTTGTTCAATGGCAAAGCTTTACCTCTGCCTCCCCCGTCTGATCTTGCTCTCCTATCCGTTCGATCTGGTTCCTCCCAACTCTCATTTTTCCTGTGATCTGCCATACTGATGCGTAACATCAACTTTGTTCAACCTAGAAGATGTATGTAACGGTAGCGATGATGGTTGGGTTTTGAGGATGCAAGATCTTCGACATTTTCAGCTCACCGGGTAACTTCTAATTCATAGATTTGTTTTAATTTGATGTTCCCTTTAGTGAGATTGTTGTGTCCCTTTGGGAATTTATTACATCCCGTAGTGTTGATAGTGTATAGACGTTTTCACATTGAATCAACCGAAGATATTTTAACCATATTCATCCTCTAACATTTTTAACTTAATTTTTATTTTTTTGCGCTATAATATTTTTAGTTTAAAAATGAATATAGGTATATTTATTCAAGCAATAAACTTGGATTTTACATTCAACACAAATGAATCAACTGACGTGTAAAGAGTTTTATGCAATAGATGCATCGTGTAACAAATTAGAACAACCGAAAGGAAAAACTTTGTGACCATACTCTACTATTACTAGCATTCATTTGATTCCTTTGAAAGTGAGCTTTAGAAATGAAGACAAAGGCAGGAGGACCCTCTTTGGCCTACCTTGTACCAAAAAAGAGGAAAAAAACACAAAAGGCAGGAAGAAATTCACTTTTACATAACAAGGTAGAAATCAAAATTTAAAAGAACATCACTTTACTTTGCTTTTTATATACATAGATTCTCCCAATATGAGATAAAATAAGAGTGGGTCAGGGCCATAAATGAGTCAAAGTGATTGACAGTAGTGGGTTCAAATGTTCAATAGTTTTCTGCAATCTTGCAGTTTGGAGCCCGCTGAGATGCTTAACCTGTAAAAACATAATCATCACATGCAAAACATTTACTTGCATCCAGGGCTTCAAAATTACTCAAATAATTGCATGCAACCTGCCCCGTTTAAGTAATCGTCTTAAAAATAGTAAATTCGATCACCCTTTTTGGTTAAAAAATTTCTTTCCAGTTACTCAGGAACAATTAGCACATGTGGAATTTTTTGAGGGAATTTTAGGAAAATAAAAAAATATTTAATGTTAAATCTTAAATTTAATTTTCGTTACAAAAATATTTATATATATATATAACTTTCATGAATAGTGCATAATAGTGAAAGAAAAATGTTAGTAATTGTGCGAAGAACAGAGAATCCGGACACGAACATTGAGCTCATCATCAATCGTTATCTTGCATTCATAGCTTTGCCGGTAGTGGCGGAGACTGGTTGCGGCTGGAGGTACTGGCCCCGACCTGTTGTAGCAACAGATAGAATCCGAACACCATCGAGGCGTGTGGCTGTGGTAGCAACTCTTATGGTAGACTAAATTAGTGAAATTGTACTAATGCTCGACTACAGAGATGATGTGGTCGAATTTTCAAAATATATATTAACGTCAAAATTCTCAATTTCAAAAAGTAAAGCAGTACACTATGCTACTGCTAACATAGCATGAAAAAAAGAGGGGAGAGAGGTGTAAGGAATCCAATGCTTCTTCATAATTTGCACTTACACCAGCTCGGGAAGGATCTATGAATTCCTCATGGTCCCACATGGAACGTACCAACGGTAAATATTATCAGCAGGTATAGATCTCTCAAAATCATATATTGATTCCATTCATCTTGCTACCAATTTTCTACCCATTGTTTATTATTTTTACTGTTGTCTATTTTATTATTTTTTTTCTTCCTTAATTATTAATATTCGTATTTACTTTATTTTTCTAAAGAGTTCATTTTTTAATTTTTATTTCCTTATTAACTATTTTCATTTCGAATGTTTAAAATGATAGTGGAACTCAAGAGTTTTTTTAAGTTATTTTTTTATTAGATTTAATAGTATGAATATATGACTTATAATGTTTATACAAATAAATAAAATTAAAAAAAGCTGTGAAATAGATTTTTTGTTTTTTGGAAATTTGCAATAATCAATAAATAAAAACATGTAATATGTAAATCAAATGTATCTTAAAACTCTAATTGAGCAAAATAATTTATAACTGATCTTTTTTATTGGAGAATATTATTAGTAAATTTCTACTTGTATCGAGATTTATCAACTACCTCATATATCTTCCATTTTCTTCTTCTACTAGTAATTATATCATAATATTCAGAATGGCAACAATATTGCACTCGACTTAATGTAGTAATTTTGAATAATGTATTAATAAAATGATAAACTATATAAAATACTTAAATTATATGGTCGATTTCAAAAAAATACTCCAACAATAAATAGTGGATTTTTCTTACCTAAAATGTACGGTCGATTTCAAAAGAGTATCTGCGCCACAAATTCCATCCAAAATTTAGTTAACTATCTACGTAGTAAATAATAAATGTTACTTAGTATTTGATACGGAAAATTTTGGATGGCATTTTAGGAACAATCTTAATTCATCATCCTCTTCCTTTCTTCCTCTTCACCACTTCATCACTTCATCACTTCATCAATCATCATCAATTCAATTTTTTCTCTTTCAATTCATCATATGAACCTACCACATCATCACCAAGAAATTGAAGGAACCATAAAATATCGGCAATTTGTTTCAAGAATCAAAGCTGGGACAATAAAACCTAGATGAGATCAGAAAGCGGATGAAGAAAACCCATATCCTACATCTTCTTTTCACATTAGAACAAAACCCAGAAATAAATTTCTAGGGAAAAAACACCTAGGTTTCTTCTCACAACGGAGAAATCAAAGTCTAAACCATGAGAAGATAATCCCATATCAAAAAATTAATACAAAAAAATCAATACAAAATAAAAGGGAAAAAACCCAAATCTGAGAAATTATCCTCAACTTCAGTCTGAACCATGACTTCACGTATTCATCCGCATCATCATCATCCTCCTCCTCTAAAAAAATCATGTATCTTATTCTCAAACATCAATCACCATCTCCTCGCTCTCCCCAAATCTAAAACCAAAACTCAACCCAGCTAAATCTAGCCAAACCCAACTACACCAGACCCAGTCAAACCTAACTATACCCTCTTCCTCCTCTTTGAAGCCTACGACGTCATTGGCGGCCTTGTCCGGACCGACGTTTTTTATGGCAAACCTAGTCAAGTGCTATATTGGGCTCTAGCATACCCAAATGGAGAGATAGTTAGCTTGCCGATGTATTTGATGGCAATGATAAACATGACTCGTCGAAAAGAGAAAACCCGCTTGATTCCAAATAGAGGTCACACAGACCATAGTTCTCTTTGTCGAGAGCCAATTAAAGGGGCAAGAAGTGGAGAGGAAAAATCAGAGATCGCCAAAGACGGAGGTGCCACGGTTGAGGCTTCTTCTTCATCTCTACGCAGCTGAGCTTGAGCTTCAATGTCTGCCACTTTCAACCATCTCGTTCAGTGGTGTTAAAGCCAAATTATTTTATGTTAACTAGAGGGGAAGCTGGCAGCAAATTTTCACATGCGCCATAGAGTTTACGACTTTGGTTTGAAGAATTCACTAGTGTCAGTGACTCCATGGGGTTGATGGTAAACGAGAAGTAATATTGTGGTTGGTGTTAGTGGTGAAGCTTTGATAGGAGCAGTGTAGCCTGAGCATTGTTGGAGTCGAAAAGAAATGCATGGTCATCGTAGGAGTCCAAACCTAAGTGTTGGGTTGGGGTATGGGTAGAGGCAATGGGAGTAACGTTAGGGTATCGTGTTTTCAGATTCAGTCATTAGGTGGTTTATCAGCCATTTTTCAGAGGTGTTTTCTTTGATAAGGATCTCGAACAACTTTTATATTGTTCGATTTCGTCTTCATGTTGGTGTGGATATAGTGGTGGAGGTTGGAGGTTCAAGGGAGAGGGGGGTTAGGGACCCATCCTGATTCTGTTGGGACCACCTGGGGATGTGTCTTGCACCCGTCTAACAACAACCCTAAAGAATGCCGAAAATACCCTTAACGGGTTTTAAAATTCAAATAAATTTAAACATAACCAAATTAGGGTTCTACATTGTCAGACCATGGATAATGCACTACAAACTGTGAGTGCAAATGTCAGATTACAAAAACAGTGTTCAACCTATCCAGAACGGGTTTTCAGGTGGGCAACGATAACAAATTATATGTTTTTTTTAATCTGACATTTGTGCTCACAGTTTGTAGTACATTATCCCTAGTCTGACAATGTAGAACCCTAATTTGGTTATGTTTAACTTTATTTGAATTTTAAAACCGGTTAAGAGTATTTTCGGCATTCTTTAGGGTTGTCAAACGAGAGCAGGAAACATCCTCGGGTGGTCCTAGAGGGATCGGGATGGGTCTTGCAGTTTTGCTGATGGTAGTGGTGTTGGTGTTCCATTTTGCAGGAAATGGGTTGCTGTTACAATTGATTTACAATTAAGGTTCCTTTTTTTGGCAGGGTGGTTCCATTTTGAAGGAATGGAGAAAAGTGAGGAAGGAATGTCTTCAAATGTGGGTTTTCGATGCTTCCATGGAGGAGTTGAGGGTTTTTTTTTTTTTTTTAAAATCTGAAATGAGTTTGGATTTTGGTTCCAATTCATAGAAACCTAGACACAGATGATGTGGTGATGATGATATGGTAGGTGCAGATGATGAATAGAAAAACAGAAAAAATTGAATTGAGATGATGATTGGTGAAGATGATGAAGTGGGAAAGATGAAGAAGGGAAAAAGGGAGGATGATGATGATCTATGACTATTCCTAAATGACCCCTTAAATATTTTGCGACATCATATGCTGAGTAGCCTTTTTCTTTCCGCGTTGTAGGCAGTTATCATATTTTTGGATGAAATTTGTGCAGATGTACTCTTTTGAAATTAACAATATAGTTTGGGTACTTAAAATCCAGTTTTTTTAGTTTTGGTACCTTTTGAAATCGATCTTATAGTTTAGGAACTTTTATGTAGTTTAACCTTAACATAAATAACAAAATTTGATAAAATACAAAACAAATTAGAACAAGTTGTTGGTTAAAGAACAAGGTTTGAAAATCCTCATTTTTTTCTCCTATCCTCTACAAGTCTGTAAATCTCTCCATTCTCCTCTCCTCTACAAGTCTGTAAATCTCTCCCCCTCACTCATCTCCTTTTTTTTCATGTGATGTAACATCTGTATTGAGGGCTTCTAAGTTCTTCTTAATAGTTGGAGGTGGGTGGATGTATCCACTGTAACGACCAGTCCCGGAAATTAGGATAAAGACGGTGATTAGTGACGGGTTAGTGAGCTTAATCGGTGGTTAGTTGGTTCCGATAGGTCTGTTAGTGTAGAATGACGATTTTTCTCCTAGTTCAGACAAATTGTTAACTTTTAGTTCGGGCGGTAAAATGGACTTTGACCGATGACCGTGACGTAGTTCGGGACGTCCCAAATTCGTAGACAGGTAGCACGTCCGATTCCGACATCCGAGGAGGAAGTTATGATGTTCGGAAGGTTGGGGCATTGTAGTAATTTGGTTAAACTAGGGGAAGAGTTGACTTTTCATATGATCGGGTTTTGACACGTTAACCTAGGACCGTTAGGTAGATCTCGTCGTCCTGAGTTCGATGACAGGCAGCACGTATTCATCGGACATTTGACGGGCAAGTTACAGATCTAGAAAGATAGTGACATAACCGTAATTTTGACTTAAAAGGAGGGGCATTTTGGTCTTTTGCACATTGGGAATTGTGTAACCAGATTGTGCCAAGTGTCCAAAGAATATTGAGATTTTTGTGAGAGAGTGAGAGGATGGTGACATGTGGCAAGTGTGTAGTGGGTTCTAGGGAGTGCACGGGTGTGTTCAAAATCGTGCAGGTGTGTGTGTCCGTGTGTGTTCGAACAAGAGAGAACAGAGTGAGGCAGAAGAGTGAAATCAAGCGATGGCCGGGAAGGTGTGAGTTTTGTGAGTGTGTGAGTGTGATCAGAGGGAGATGGAGAGTGCAGGATGGTGTTGAGACTGTTGGGAGGTGAAGTGTTCGTGTGTGTGCGAAAGGTGAGGTCTCAGGAAAAACCAGAGAACAGAGAGGAGTTTGGGTGGTGGTGCGGCTGTGTAATCGATCAATTGAGGCAATAGGTAGTGCACAGGGGACGGAGGAGGATCGGAGGAGTTACGTACGCATGGCTGAGCTCACGACGACGGCTTGAGCACAGGTAATTCCTCATCCCCGTTAACTTGCTCTGTTTTGTCGTGATTTTCAAACAGGAAGTCGTACGTTTTGAGTGTGAGTCTAGGGATTTGGTGAGTTGGGTGAGCTTTAGGAGGTTCCTAGGAGTCATATAAGGTGGTTTCCGTGACGGGAGAGTGACTGGGTGGCCGGGAACCGAAGCAGGGGACTATTCGGGTTTTGATTTCGAGCTTGAGACGACGGGTAGGAGGCTGTGTCAAGGTGTTAGAGTGAGGGGAATAGGTTTCTTAGGACTGGACGGTGAGACTGGCGAAGGGAGGGAAGAAAACGGTGAAGGGACGGTGGAGAACCGGGAACGCCGGTTCAGACCGGTTAGCCTAAGGAAGACGACGATGAACAGTGATCGTGTGCAGACGCGTGAGGCCCACGCGCAGCCACTTTGGGCGGCGCGTGGGTGCGCGTGCGACGGTTCTTGGGAATACTGTCAACATAGTTTTTGGTCCAGGAGTTATAACGAGTCTAATGGAGTAAGTTTCGGGTTAATTGGACATCAATTCGAAGTAGTTCTGCGAGGTTGAAGGTTTAGGGTTCCGGTTCGTTACGTTTAGGACCTGGGGATTTTTTGGGGAATTAGGAGAGTCTTAGTAGACGTGTTAGTGACGTGCTTTGGTGACTTGTGATAGGATCTGGACTTCCCGAGGAAGCTGAAGAACGTACGGGACGTACGGGGCGCGAGTGACGTGCCGGTGACTGTGAGTGGACCCCTTCTCTAAACTCGAGCATGCATAACTGCTTTTAATTACTTTTATGGTTTTCATTATGATTTCATGATTATTGAATGCTTTATATCTGTTTTATGAAATGGCACGGTTTTCGAGAAAATTAGGTATTTGGCACGTCTTACGAGAAAAGGTGGGATTCTGATTTCGATGCCATGATTTGGGGTTTTTAAACGATAAGTGATTTTTAATGATCATAAATGGATTTTGAGACGTGATTTGATAATCAAGGGCTTTCGGTTTTAGAATCGGATTTCGGTAACGAGATTTGGTTTTAAAGTTGAAAATGGATTTCCGGATTTGGGTTCGGAATGAGAGTTTTGGATGCCGGAAGGGGATCAGACCGGTGATTTCGAATTCGGGTTTGGATATAGATTTAGAAATGGTTTTCAAATGGTTTTGGATTGGATTTGCTGGATCTACTTATTGGGTTTAAAGACCCGGATATTGTGATTGACGGGGGACGGGCCCAGATTGGGTTTAAAGACCCGGATTGAGTTTAAAGACTCGGGAGTTTAAAGACTCGGATATACTGATATTTTCCCCCGTAGGCCTGTTGAGTTTAAAGACTCGGGAGTTTAAAGACTCAGATATTATTGAGGCCTGATTGAGTTTAAAGACTCGAATAGGTCCAGTAGGTTTGATCGGATAATGATTGTTTGAGACTTATGTTTTATGATATGGTTTTATGATGTTTATGACGTGATTTCTGTAACTGCTTTCAATTCTGTTTTTATGCCGATCTTCATGTGATTTATAACTGATTCCAGTAAATGGGTTATGCATGTGTGATTTCAAAACGGGGGGTCAAAACTCTAGTTTTCTTATGAAATGGTTTTTGGAAAGTCTTTTATTATTTATGGTCCACTCACACCTTCTGTTTTAAATTTCCCTCCAAGTCGTGGAGCTAGCGCGGGGGTTGACGTTGAGGCAGCGTCGGAGGCAGAAAATACTCGAGAGTGACCCCGGAGTGCTTTAGATTTTCCGTTGTGCGTGTACCTTGTTTTATTGGTTTTCTTTCCTTTGTGTTTTGGTACTATGCTCTGTAAAACTTTGACTTCGGGATGTTTAAATTTTCTCCTGCGTCTGGCATGTAAATTGGTGGTTTTTAGTGAGATTACTTTGGTCTTTGTGTCGGGGTGTTAGGCGGGAGCAGGATTTACCTCGGTTTTCGGGGTGAAACCGGGGTGGGTCCTGACATCCACGGTATTTCTATTGATCTCTCGACCCAAGCATATACCACCTCATGTTCAGTAAAGCTACTTTCAATTTCAATATTGCAATTATGCAAGTTATGAAGCTATATGAGGCGGCATTGGGACAAATCATAAACATGTAAAAGTCTTTCGATTTCAAAGCATGATATCTTCGCATTTGTCAAGGAATGACTTCATATTAAGGCTTAATAGCTGCAAAGGGAAGTTGTTAAGCACAACAAGTAAATAAATTCTTATAAATCTATTGTCCAAGCTATTCCTATATATGTGATGAACAGTTTCCTGCTACCTAAATGTATTTGTCAAGAACTATAACAGTATATAGCTAAATTCTGGTGGGAGGATTAGACCTTAAAAAAGAAGATTCACATGATGAATTGGAAAAGTATGTGCACACCAAAAGCTGAAGGTGGAATAGAGTTGAAAGACTTTTATTCCTTTAACTTTGGGTCACTTGTTTAGCAAGGCTGGATGGAATGAATAATCCAAGCTCCTTTGTGGCCTGGCTTCTCAAAACTAAATACTTTCCTAATAAGGAGTTTCTTAAAGCTAATGTGGAAAGAAACCCTTTATTCTCATGGGAAGCTAGGCATAAGCAAGGGATATTATTAGCATAGGCTCATATAGCAAGTGAGGAATGGCAAGACTATCAAAATTTGGTGATTGTCCAGGGCAACCTTGTCGTAGATTGTTTCTCCAATGAGGGCAGAATACGATGAGAATAGTACGGTAAGCCAACTGATCGATGACCATGGGTGAAATGAAGCAAGAGTTCGCAAGTTATTTTTTCATTGAAGACTCAATTTTGATTCTAGGGATTCCACTCAGCCACATACAACCATAGAAAATTTGATATAATAGAGGGAGAAATCAAAGCTTTTTTCATTAGAAGTGCGTATAAATTTTTCGGTTTTGGATAGTGCTTCAAGCTCCACTAGTAGTTTAGGAACCAAAGGAGATTCTTTGTCCCTATGGAAGAAGATTTGGGGTTCATGTGTCCTAGGAAAGGTCAAATTTTTTGTGTGGCACACATGTCGTTGAATCCTTCCCACCAAATTAAACCTGCACAAAAGAAGAGTAAATCATGATGTTACTCGTAATATGTATGGGCTTGAAGTAAAATCTGAAATCCATGTTCTCAAGGACTGTGAACCGGCTTGTGAAGTGTGGTTGTATAACCCATTGGGGCTTTATTCTAGGTCATTCTGGTGCTCTTCGATGACGAACTGGGCTTCATTTCTTGCAAGAATCCTCGTAAGCGATAGTACTTTCTCATTATATTATAAGGTATATAGCAGGAAATGATCAACTTTGTTCAGAATGGAACTCACTTACTGTTCCATGTGATCCCTATGAGTGCTATGTCAAGGCTAAGTTAGTATCACCATCACACAAAAAAAGGTCTTTGCAATCCCCAACGGTCTTGTTTGATCCAAAATTGGACCTAACGTAATGAGACTCGCTGAGGGATCTGGAACCTGGTACGGGGTGCTGGTTCAAATCCTACTTAAGCCTACCAAGTGCAATACCGATTGGAGGAGACTTAAAGAGTTTTGGAGTGTTTTTGAGATTTCGAGAATCGATTTTTTTTATGAGAATATGGAAAGTGTACATGTTTGTATGTGTAATCCGTATGTAGGAATATTCCTATAAACACGTGTCATCGTTTAGATCGATGGTTCGCATCTCGAGGTACCATAGACACCGATAAAAGGGGCTGGAATTCCTCATTTTTCCAATTTTGCACAAAGAATTTAGTAGAGCACTGAATAACTCACTGCTAATAAATCTTGCTCACTGCCGATTTGATTATACTCGGAAGTTAACTACCGATCACATTTCTCATCTGCCGATTAAAAGATACTTAAGGTAATTTTGCTTCCTCTCTTGTGAATTTTCTTTGTCGATATGACTAGTGGTATGTTTAGTCATAGTTTTCCTTTCTGCTTTTATTTGTAGATGTTAAAGTCTGTGTCAACTAGGTATCTGGGGGACAGATCCTCACAAAATTTTACTAATAAGACCCCTTCTCACTATGCAAGTGATGGGTTGAGAGAGAGGATTGTCACATCAACTACTAGGGGTTCTTGTCGACCAGAATTCACTCTGACTCATCTACCTCAATCTCTAGTTTAGATGTAGCGTTAAGGGATCCGAAGGGTAAGGTAGTGGAGCCGAGTAGTAATGTCGATCAGAAGCAGATGTAGAGTAGAGTTAAGGTGCCGAGCAGGAAGCCTCAATGTCTCAACCCTCCGTAATTAAGTTGGATAATGAATGGGATGAGGGTGAATTGGAAAACAGCTTGGAGACTGAGTTGGATTCCGAGCAAGGTCCTCCTGAGGCTATTCCGATCATCAAATCAGACTATACAGTAGATTACTAAGTAAACCCCATTTGGCAGTGCAATCTTGATAGGTTCAGTGAACTATATAATGTACCGATGAGGATTAGGATGACAATTCTGCCAAGATTAGAAAGGTCGAGTAAGCCACTGCAAGGGCTCAATGCTTTTCTATGTCGACTATTTCGAGCACGAAGTGCGATTGCCGTTGTACCCCTAGTTGCAAGACATCCTGGCTTAGGAGAAGATTGTTGTCGACTAGTTAAATATGAATGGATAGATTACGATAATCAGTGTGTATATGGCCTTCTGATTATATGGTCTACCTGAACTGCATTGGGGCCAGCTATGCCATAGGTACAGGTTTAAGAAGCAGATGAATGACCCAGGGTGGGTGCAGATTGAGTGTCGAACAAGTCGGCCCGTGAGGCCTTTATCATAAGCATTCCGACCTCGTAGAAAAGCTAGAGACATAGTTTATGTTGGGTGTCTGGTCCCTAAGAGGGGGATGTGATTCAAGTCAGAGACATAATTCAAACACATTTTGAATCGGGAGGTTGTTATGTGTAACGCCCCGGAAATTCGAAAAAGGAAAATTTGGAAAATTTGAAGAAAATGATGATTTTGCCCTTGGAATTGGGTGAACGGTTGACTTTTGGTTCAAGCGGTCAAACGAACTTTGACCGATGACTGTGACGTAGTTCGGGACGTCACAAGTTCATAGACAGGTGGCACGCCCGATTCCCACATTCAAGGAGAAAGTTATGATGTTCAGAAGTTTAAGGGTAATTTGGTAAATTGGTAAAAAGGGGCCATTTGTTGACTTTTTGATCGGGACCGTGTTTGGGTTTTCCGTAAGTACCGTTGGATAGGTCCCGGGACGCTGAATCAGTAGACAGGCGGCATGCGTCAATCGGAGTTCGGATGTGAAAGTTATGGGTCTAGAATTGTGAGGGGCATTTTGGTAATTAACCAAGGAAGGGCAAAATGGTAATTTTCCATAGCAAGGTTAATTGGATAATTAAGTGGCTGATTCAGCTAAATTGGATGAGGATTCACTGACTGGTGACACCTGTCACTGTAGATATGAGATTAGTGGCCTTGATGCCGCCTATGGACGGCTATGTTTTAATTAAACCAAAATGTGTGTTATGCTTTCTTCAAAACCAAAACAGAGAATAGAGTTTGAATCATTTTCCCAGCAACTAATTGAGAACACTTGAGAGAATGATTGAATTGAGAGTGAGAAATGAGTTAGAATTAGAGAAGAAAATGGGACGAAAACCCAGAAAATCGAAACCTAACAACCTGTGAAATTCGAACATACTTCAAATTCGAATTTGAAACCAGAGACTAGGATTGTTGTAATTGATCTTGCAGTTATCCTTCTGGGATTCATTTGAGTTGAACCCAATTAAATTTGAAGGAAATTCGAGTTGTTTTGGACTAGAACAGAAAGGGGGAGGATGTTGGATTTTCGAGCTTGAGTCGTGGAATTGGGGACATGGAACCATGAAATTGATCGTGGAAATATAGTTAGTAGGATCCCACGATGCTCCCTCATGCATCAATTGAAAGAAAACAACAAGAAATTGTGGAGATTGGACGATGAACAGTGATTCGATGTTCTTCGATAGTTTCAGTTCAAATTGACGGATTGAGGCAAGCTATTGTGAAATTGAGTTTACAGAACTATAATTAGATGTATAACGATGCTATTCGATGATTCAATTGCAGGAATCGATGACTAATTGACAGAATCCCAGCCGGGTCACGGTGCGGGCCAACCGGACCCGTTTATCAGTCAGACGGGTTGGGACGAAGATTGTGCACTTTACTGTAGCAGGCGCGTGGACTCACGCGTAGCCACTCACGGCGGCACATGAGGGCACGTGGGCTCGAATCCCAAGGTGAGTTCAACATAAAACTTGTCCTATTTAATGTAACGAACATTTTGGCGCTGGTTTCGAGGAAATCAGACACCGTTTCGATATTGTTTCGAGTGTCCGAAGGTTTATGTTACGTTTAAAATATGTATTTAAATCCCGAAAAAAATTGGGGAAAATTATGTGAAGTATATTGAGATGTTAGTGACCCTTGATAATGATTTTGGACAGGAATGGTGATTTCTGTACTTTACGGAAAAACGTGCAGCTCGGAAAGCGAGCGATATGGACGGTGTGTGAGTGGACTTTTGTTTTCTACCCTAAATGCATGCATATATTTTTTAAATGCTTTATGATATGATTTGAAATGATTTCGCATGATTGATGTTTCGATATGATGATTTTCGGATTTTGGGAATATTATATTATTTTATCTGATTTTGGGCATGATTTTCGAGAAAACCATGATATTGCTGTTTTGGGCGAAGGCCCGGAATTTTTGATTGGTTTTGACTCGGATTATGAGTTGGGAAATTGATTTGATGAAATTGTATGCTTTTGGCTATCTTTTATGGATTTATATGAAATTGCCAACTGAAGTTGCTATTGCACGAAATTGCGTGATAATGTGGATAGTGCTTTTGCCTCAGATTTGGAGTCACATGTGATTATGATGAAATTGATGATTTTGTTGATAAAGTATATTCTGGACACTGTTTTATGATGGATTTGTGAAACTTTCCTTGTGAAAGCTATGTTTCGGGCAGAGGCCCTGTTGAAATGTTTTTTATTTGATTTGAGATTTGAATGGTTTTAAAATGAGATTACTGGATTTGATTACTGTTCCATATTTACCATCCTCTGTGATTTGATAGTCTCCTCCAGACGTTGTAGATCATGGAGTAGTCACGATCCACTGCTTGGAGATGAGTAGCTCCGAGGGAGGCTTAGTCTCAGGAGTGGGAGATTATGATGATATCCTCCAGACGTCGTAGATCCTGTAGATGATATCACCCCAGACGTCGTAGATCCTTGGAAGGTACTCGGACATAAGACACCCGAGTTGCACGTGTTGCATTGATATCGTGACGGGTTACTTGGATATTGAGATTGGATATTGAGGATTGGTGGTATTGATGATTTATTGATATTGGTGTCCAGATACTTTATATCGTGCACTGATTTAATGAATATGAGTTTTATGGACCATGGGAAAACATGTTTTGATTTATCGATCCATTGTTCATACTTGGTTGATTTCACGCTATTACTCATGATAGGACCCATCCCAATCCCCCCGGGATTAGTGCGGGATGACCCTGCTCCCATCTGACACGAAGTGTCAGACAAGGGATATTTCCAACCTTTGCCCTCCCGGGCTATCAGAGTACGCCAGGATCCGGAGGAGGTATGTGATATCTCGGTTTCTGTTACAGTGCACATCCGTTGTCAACCTGAAGGGCAGTCAAAACATTAAAAGCTGTGAGTGGACAAAACAAGAGTTTATAAAAACATTTCATAAGAAAGACATTTGTACCCTTCACTAAAAAGCATGCATGCATTCGAAAACCATTTATCCAGAAAAAACCATAATGAAATCAAGTACACGGGCCACTGCCCAAAATCTGTGTAAACACACATCATATATCATATAGCATACCTCATATATCATATAGCATACATCATATATACATATAATTCACACAACCAATCCTGTCACGGTTTCCAAAGCTACGTTCGTGCTACCCAGGTCTCAATCCGAGTCTTCTCAAAGTCAAGATCAATGTCCACAGACCACTGACCCTACCCGAGGTAATAGTAATCATAGCCTTCCTGAGTGTAAGGAACCCAACTAGGAGGTGACTCCACTCAGTCGGTGCTCCGTGACTACTCCGGGGTCCACCCAGGCCAATGACCCTCCCCGGAGGAGATAGAAGAACAAGTAAAGGAAGGTATATGAACATATATATACATAACATAAACAGTCATGCCCGGTTCCCCTGAACCATCATGATCCATAACATCCATTAACCAAGGTTCATGCCGGTTCCCATAAACCGTCATGAACCAGAATGATCTGACAAAGGTTCATGCTGGTTCCCATAAACTGTCATGAACCACAATGACCTTTCCAGAGTTCATGCCGGTTCCCATAAACCGTCATGAACTTGGAAATCCATCTAGGGTCACTGACCCGAAATCATTAGTGTAAAACAACTGGGTCTCGTGCCCGAACATATGACTCAACTGGGCACTGTGCCCGATATCTAAGGGTTAGTCACGACTCCGATCATAGTGATGCGTGCAACCATCCATCCAGGACTGCCCTCAATCCTGGTATGTCGTCGTGAACGTATCAACCGACGCGACCATCACAAGATCATGGTGCACTCATCATCGTTCGCTATCCTGAACTGTCAGCACTTCGAAGTCGAGCCTCCCCAGGCTGCGCGACCACGAATCGTGCATCGTGACCTCTCCGGAAGGAACACATCTCAAACCGGAGGCGAGCGTCGTATCGTCGATCGCCGTGCACATAGAACCCGTCGCGACCACGATTTAGACCCGAAGGTCGTAAATAGTGTCATATGCCCGAGACCAAACCAAATGGGTCTTATACCCGAGTTTATTCTTTGAGAAACCCAAAACCTTGTCATTTAGAACAATAAAGACATACAGACCCGTATAAGCACCGTATAAGGCCGAAACCTCGAAATACGTGCTTATACGTTACCACATACAAATGAACCCATGGAATCATCGAACATGTAATAAAACATATAATAAACATTTATGCATGCACCAATTTAGAAAACAAGGTCCACTCACAGACCGTCCGAGCTGCCGCCTCGATTTGCGTGTCATACGGCTCCCCGAGCCAATCACCGTTATCGGGACTCCCAAACCTGTCCAAATCGTAATAGAAGGTTACTAACTACTTAATTAACCTTTCACTAAAGCCCCATAATTTTCCCGTATTTTTAACTATTTTTAAACTAAACCTAAACATTCGAACAACCCGAAACCTATCGAAACGATGTCCGATCGACTCAAAACCAGTCCCAAAATGTTCGCTACATCGAATAGATGATTTGACATGTTGGAACCATCCTCAAATTCTCCCCCCACGCGCCTGCACGCGCCGCCTGAAGTGGCTGCGTGGGGGAGCCACGCGCCTGCTACAGTGTCATCCCCTACCTCGTGTCGACCGGTCTGGTCCGGTTCGCCTGCAACTTGGATCGGCGTGACCGGTTCAAGCTCATTCCGACCGAGTTTTTCACCGTTTTCAATCCTGATCAATCCTAACCTTCCTATAATCGTCCTAAGAACCTAACCCAATTAATTAGAAGCCATAAAACCTTTAAAACCCGACCGGTTTGATTTTTCCCTTCACAGTTCAAAAATCCCTAAACCTCCCAGGGCTTCCTCGACGTCCAACCTTCATCCAAACCTTCCTACAAACTCCCTAGCAACCTAAATAACCCATCCTAATCATCCACAACAGTCCATAACATCAAAATCCAAATAAAAATTGAAAATGGGCTTACCGGGTACCCGCTCGGGTTCTGGGTTCCAGCCACCACCCACGGCGATTCCAGCCACCAGCTGCCATCCCTAGTCCTCCGCTCTCACTCTCTGGTCTCTCCAGGATCATTTTGGGGTTAAGGGTTTGGTGTTTGGGTTGCACAGATGAGAGAAATGAGATCGGGTGGGTTTTTGGGTTTGAAATGAAAATGGAATGGTTTGCACGGTGCATGAATCAATTTGGGTGTCCATTGGATGGGTGACACTTGTCACTCATCCATTGGGCATCATGACAAATATCTGATCCCACTAGAGTCCAAAAGTGAACTCGTTTCATAATTCGTGCAATAGTGCACTTGAACTTCCGTGAACCGTAACTTCGCCGTCGAACGTCCGAATTCGACGTGCCACCTGTCTATGGATTCGTATCGTCCTTATCTACGTAACGGTCTTCGGCCCTCGGCCATCGGACATCCTGGTCAAAAAGTCAACATTTGCCCGTTTTTAACCAAAATTACCAAAATGCCCCTAAACTTCCGAACGTCATAACTTCCTCCTCGAACGTCGGAATTGAACGTGCCACCTGTCTATGAACTCGTGAAATCACGAACTACGTCACGATTATTGATCAAAGTCCATTTGACCGCCCGAATGAAAAGTAAACATTTTGCCACGGCTAAGGGCAAAATGGTCATTTTGCATCGTTCGTCTGATTTCGCCCAACTAATCACGGATTAGCCTCACTAATCGTGATTAGTCACTAATCGTGATTAGTCACTAATCTAATCCTGGAATTCGGGATGGGTCGTTACAACTCATGTTTTATGATTATGATATGCATGCATGTTTGTGAAACTGGAGGGTAAAAATGTATTACTTGCATTTCTAAAACTTTGTTTTGTCCACTCACACCTTTTGTGTTTTTATTGACCCTCCAGGTCTTAGCGCGAGGATCGAGGCTATTCGAGAGGTAGGGGCATGAGTGGGCACAGGTGCGTTTATCCTTTGTTTGGCAAGTACTGAGGGTAATTCCGGAACTTCAGTTGACTTGTCAGACGGGAGCAGGACTGGGCACGGTTATCTATGTCCTTCGGGGACGGGTCCTGTCAAATTGGTATCAGAGCACTAGGTTGCTGATTCTGTTGCCACTTCTTGCCTCCGAAACGTAAGCCTCGTGCCTGACCTGGTAGTGAGACGAGTACACGAGGGAATATGAGACCTCGTGATTGATCTCGGAATGAGATTGACCCTGGATTGGGGGTCAGATGTTCATCAGTGTACACTGTGAAATACTAACTGTTAAACACGGATCTTTGTGGGTCCCAAGAATGAATGAGCCTAGAGGCTAGAAAGGTAACACACTTGGGCAGATGGGACCCGGATGAGATTATTCTCAGTGAATCCCTTAAGTGGAATATGTGTTTAATGAGTTTAGAAAATGATGGGATATACCTTAGTCCTTAGAGGTCGTATTAGATGTGGTTCACCAGCGGAAATTGCTCAGTGATCGGGTATGCCAATGATGGCATGGATGATTGTTATGAGATTTGACTCAAAATGAGTCAAGATGGGATTCGAGAGGAGTCGAGACAGGAAGATTGGACTCAAAGTCAGTCAGGATATCGGTGAGGACTCGAGATGAGTCATGGTAATGTATCAGGGCTCGGGATGAGCCATAAAAGTTGAAACATAATTATGATTTTTGACACGGCCGACCCTTTGATTGAGACATGTTTGGCACCTCGGATGCCAAGAACTAGTATAAGGCCAAATATTGAATGGGCTATGAATTTATGGATTGGCATTGTTTAATCTAGTTTACTAGACTTATGGATTTGGATGGGTCGTGTCAATTCTACTTAATGATTGAAAGTTCGGGTAGAGACCCGTAGTACACAGAGAAATAGACTTAGGAGATGGTCACGTGCAGTGGGATGCCTCTTGGGTCCACTGGGTGATAAAGTGCTAAGGTTAATTGCTCAGTAATGCTCATGATTGTAAGTCATCTGGTCACATCATAAAGAAAGGGTATATCAATTGACAAAGTGATATGGCACTGTTGGGGTGCAATGGAGCAGGGATTGGCTCCTGTATTGATTCTTGATGTGACAGGCGGGGGAAAAGTTGGTAGGCCCGTGATGGACCGTAGGGGGCCTAGTCAGATTGGGACCACATGTCCGAGGACCACATGCTTGAGGATTACAGTTACTTAGCAGGAGGCCTGAATAGCCCCTGGTGAGCTGGATACCTATTACTCGTGGTCAGGACGTATGTATTCGGTAGGTCCCGGGCTATCCACTCTTCCATGTCTTGAGATTGTATATTGGACGGATATGGAGATGTTTGTGACTGGTTAAGCTATGGAAGTCGGTGAGCCGACTAGAACTAAGGATGTGATAAAATTGATGATATTTGTGTGATAACCTTGGTAAGGTAATTATATATGGTGAAATTGGTGAGACCTAAGGGGGTTAGACCTATCGATGTGAGGTTACCCAGGATGACAGGTGTTATTCACCTAGTGGCTGACTTGGGGCTTTCCTGGACTTGGATAATTTGGACGTAATCCATTTTGAATATAATCATTGGGATGGATTGATTGATGACTTAGGATACCTCTATCGCGTATGTCGATTAGAGAGTGATATATAGAGTCAAGGATTACCAGACATTGTATTTCAGGGAAACTCGAGGATGTTACCCTCTAGAATTGAACCTCACAATCGACGGACTGTTGGTATGAGGTAATCAAAGTTCACTAGTCAGATGTGTGGCATATGTGATTCGTGTATGAGATGCCTAGTGATGGCTGAAGATGGACAGATTTGTCAAAATATTTCTTGAGGTGTTTACCAGGATGAGAGGTTGAGTTGATCATGGCGATCATGTTGAGATACGAGTTGTTTCTCGGACACCTTGGTATGTGGCACCTATGGAGTCATAAGGACTGAAGGTGCAAGCACAGGACTTGATAGACACGGGTTCATTCGGCTCAGTGTTGCCATGGGAAACCCAGTGGTGTTAAAGAGGAAAAAATGGATGATGGTATGTGCTTACATGTCAATGATGGATAACCTAAGAAGGTAACGGTATGGGATAAGTATCCCTCATCATGAGCTAATGATTTGTGGTTCTGTTGGACATATGTGATTATTGAGCCTATTGAGATAGGCTAACATGGTGATTATGAGGCCTCATGGGAGTGGCCAACATGGTGATGATTAACAGTCATGAGTAAAAGAGAAGAATATGATGTCCGGATTGTTGTGGCTAAGGTTAGCCAATGGTGATGCCTTTGGATGGGCAAATGAACCGGTTATGTTTGTGAGATGATGAGTCAGGTATTCTGACCATATTTGGATGGTGTATGGTACCATGATTGATGATTGATTGGTGTACTCACATGTACAGATGGGCGTGTGATATACTGGACAAATGTATTGAATGCCCTCAGAGAGAAAACTATATGTGACGGGACCGCCCCCGAAGGGACATTGATAACCGTGCCCGGTCCTGCTCACGTCTGGTAAGTCGACTGAAGTTCCCAAATTACCCTCAGTACTTGCCAAACTAGGGATAGCCACATGCGTACTCACTCATGCCTCCGCCTCTTGAGCAGCCTCGACCTACGCGCCACGACCTGGAGGGTCAATAAAAACACAAAAGGTGTGAGTGGACAAAAACAAATCAGTTTATAAAATAGTTACAGAAAGCGTTTCTACCCTCCATGTAAAACCAATACATGCATTCGAAAATAATTTCACAAACCATTTCATTTCCCATATGAGAAAACCGCGTGTGAAAATCAAAATCATTTTCCTTTCCTTAACTTTCGGGTCTTAGCCCGCAATCATAAACACGGGGCCTCAGCCCAAAATCACAAATCAGATCCAAGTACACGACATAATCCAAATTCCATCAACCCATCTAAACCGGGCCATTGCCCAACACATCCGAAAGCATCGGAAATCAACAATAATTCCGAAGTCAAACAATCTGCTGGATCTCAAGTGCGCCCGAGTCTTTAAACTCAAAACCATGCGCATAATCAGGCCTTCCCGGGATATCAACGAGTCTTTAAACTCAGAACATAATCAATAGGCCTCGGGGGTATCATACCGAGTCTTTAAACTCAAAACAGTAACCGAGTCTTTAAACTCATTAAGGGCCCTCTCCCGTCATCAATTAACCGAGTCTTTAAACTCAAAACATGATCCAGCCTTAGTACCGAGTCTTTAAACCCAAAACATAATCCAGCAATAATACCGGGTCTTTGAACCCAAAACCATTCGTAAATCACAACAATCCAGGATCCATCGTGATCCAAATTCCAAATCCAATCCGAAATCACATTTTGTCATAACAGGACTCAAGTCCGAATTTCCACATTCCAATACCCAAAATCTTACTTCACAAAACATAATCAAATCATCATTAAAAACGGGACATGTATAATCCTATCAAATTGTTTATCAAACCATCATCCATTCCCGAATTCGAATTCGCAATAACGATTCCGTAAGCCGGCATCCGGAACCGTCATTCCGAACCCAAACCAGAAATCCATTTTCAAACTTCCGAAAAACCGAAATCGCGTTCATCAAAATTACTTTATGCCTTGGGGCATCAAGCCCGAAATCATCTTTTTCAAAATCCGTTTTAAATTCTCGAAATCACATCATATTTCAAATCTCAAGGTCAAAACATCAAAACCATAATCAAATCACCAAAATCACGGTCCAACCACATCATACTCGAAATCTCGTAAAATGTGCAAATCCGTAAAAATCTCGAAATTCGTGTCAACACCGTAAATCATACTCACAATCATAATCAAACATCCTTAAAACATCATACACACAAATCATGTGATATCGTTCATCACACCACCAAGGCATGAGAGAAACCATAGTCTCGAAATACGCGTAATTTCGTATGCATATCAAAAATACGTATAAATACGGAAATCGAAATTATCCCAAGTCATAATCATAATCATTAAAATCATAGAAACATTTATGCATGCATTAAATTTTGAAAGCAAAGTCCACTCACACACCGTCCATAATGCTCGTTTTCGCGCTGCACGCGTTTTCGTAATTTCTTACATTTTCCAGAAATCTCGAATCCTGTCCGAAACCACTTTTCATGGTCACTAAGGTCTCAAATAACATCATACTAATTTCCCATAATTTTCTGGGAATTAAACGTTAATTAAAAACATAACATTACCCTTCGGACCCTCGGTACAACATCGAAACAGTGTCCGATTAATTCGAAATCAACGCTAAAATGTTCGTTGCAATGTATACGACATAAGTCGTGTTGAGCTTACCTCGAGATTCGGGTCCACGCGCCTTCAAGCGCCGCCGTGAGTGGTTGTGCGTGAAACTCACGGGCCTGCTACAGTACCAGGTACTGTTCATCTCCCTCACCTGATTCACCTGGTAAACGGGTCATTCAACCCGCGTCTTGACCCGTTCCAATTCCTGCCAAAAAACCCTAATTTCCTCAATTGATCCATCAAGTAGACTCACAATACACTTAATTAAAAGTCTGTATTAATCATTCCAATCAACACGGCCTAAAACCAACTCAATTGATCTCAAGTCTTAATCGAAGTTCATCGTCCCAATTCCACTAAACAGCCACTGTTTTCATCAATTGGTTAGTCAGGGAGCATCATAGGCCTACCATAGAGATGATTGTGTGACCAATTCCATTAGAACTTACCTCTATAATCACGACTCAAAGCTCGATTTTTCTAAAATTTTGTCGTCCCTGTCCATGGCTTCCCAGGGCTTCGAGCTTCGACTTCTCGATCTGGATCGACCAAGTGAGGTCCCAGAAGACATAATCTCACCTCAATTGGACTTGGGCTGGCCTAAAACTGAAAATACGAATTTGAATTTACCCGAGGACGATTTTGGGTTTTTGACTCTCCTCTCACCGTTTTCACCACATTCCTTCTTCTTTCCAACTCAAAACTCTCATCTCCCTCTCTTCATTCTGTTCTAGCACAAAGTTTAACTCAAAGTGGGCTTGGGAAGGTCGATCACGCCCTGTTCAGTGCCTCTGTTTTCTTAGTTTCAATGGCACTAGCACGACATTGTTTCCTGCACACACACCACATGTGCCCTGCTCACCCACTCAAGGCACTAAACAATTCACCCGTGGCTTCAAATTCCAACTCAAGACTCACACACATTGATCCAAGACAGTTAAACAATTCACACACTCTGTTCAACAAAATCCCACTCACGGCTAAATCACATTCAACAGTAAAAATTTCCATTTTTCCCTTCTGCTCAAAATTACCAAAATGCCCTTCACGCTTCTAGACCCGCAACTTGGTCATCCGAACTCCGATTGACGCGTGCCACCTGTCTACGCATTCAGAGTCTCGGGACCTACCCAACGGTCCTCGACTTACGTGCAAAGTCCATGTCGTTGGAAAAGACAATAAAAGCAAAGATTAAATTCATGATATTGAGTGACCCTGGGAAAAGGGTATAGAGTGATTGATTTATGGAGGGAAATGAGTTCCCTATTTATCGAACCTTATGAGGTTATTGACCTGATGGCCTAGTGGCATATGTGTGGTGATGTAATCCATTATACCATGTCATGAGTGAATGACATGTGATTGGGATGATGATCCTGGTACTTGTGATTTCCGGATCGTATATACTCGGACGTTGAGCGAGCCTCCGTATTTCGAGTAAGTATGGATATGATTGCCCGTGGGGCAAAGGTTTACAGTGAAATATGTCCCGATGTTGACCCAGTGACGGGAACTGGATTGTTAAGTTTCCTTAAGTTTAACTATGCTTTATATTTGGTTGAACCAGAACGGTATGCGGCTGATTGTGTTTCTGGTTCACATACATATGCGATTGATTATGGATATGACTATCGTGGTACCTACTTATTGGAATTTCGAGGATGAAATTCTTTAAGGGGGATAGGTTGTAACGCCTCGGAAATTCGAAAAAGGAAAATTTGGAAAATTTGAAGAAAATGACGATTTTGCCCTTGGAATTGGGTGAACGGTTCACTTTTGGTTCAAGCTATCAAACGGACTTTGACCTATGACTGTGACGTAGTCCGGGACGTCACAAGTTCATAGACAGGTGGCACGCCCGATTCCGACATTCGAGGAGAAAGTTATGATGTTCGGAAGTTTAAGGGTAATTTGGTAAATTAGTAAAAATAGGCCATTTGTTGACTTTTTGATCGGGACCTTGTTTAGACTTTTCGTAAGTACCTTTGGATAGGTCTCGGGACGCTGAATCCATAGACAGGCGGCATGCGTCAATCGGAGTTCGGACGTGAAAGTTGTGGGTCTAGAATTGTGAGGGGCATTTTGGTAATTAACTAAGGAAGGGCAAAATGGTAATTTGCCGCAGCAGGGTTAATTGGATAATTATGTAACGACCCGTCCCGAAATCTGGTATTAGAGTAGTAACTAATCACGATTAGTGAGGTTAATCGGTAATTAGTTGGGCGAAATCGGACGAACGATGTAAAATGACCGTTTTGCCCCTAGGCGTGGGTCAAACGTTGACTTTACATTCTGGGGGTCAAACAAACTTTGACCGATGACCGTGACATAGTTCGTGACGTCACAAGTTCATAGACAGGTGGCACGTTCAATTCCGACGATCGAGGAAGAAGTTATGACGTTCGGAAGTTTAAGGGCATTTTGGTAATTTTGGTTAAAAGGGGCAAATGTTCACTTTTTGACCGGGAGGTCCGACGGCCGAAGACCATTACATAGATCGGGATGATACGAATCCGTAGACAGGCGGCACGTTAAATTCGGATGTTCGACGGCGAAGTTACCGTTCACGAAAGTTCAAGGGAACTATTGCACGTTTTACGAAATGACTTAACTTTTGGATTCCAGTGGGCCCCAAATATTTTGTTCCTGCCCAATGGATGAGTGGCAAGTGTCACCCAACCACTGGCCACCCCTTAACATACATGCATCGATCATTCCATTCATCCAAACAAAGCCAACCCGATCTCACTTCCACCCAAACCAATCCAATCCAAACCCCATTTGATCATGCCCGAGGACCTAGAGAGTGAGAGAGAGACTGAGAACAGCTGCAGGAGGCTGGAACTGCTGTGAACGGCGGCGTGAAGGAGGCACAACCCGGGAGGTACTCGGTTTAACCCACTTTCATTTTCTTTTTGATTTTGCACGTTAAGGTTTATTCTAGATGATTAGGTTGAGCTTATGGGGTTATTAGGAAGTTTTTAAGATGTTATTGAGGTGGTTTAACGGCTGAGGAGCCGTGGGAAGGAAGATGGGAAAAAATGGTCGTGAGGTTCAAATTGGAACCATGGATTTTAGTGGTTTTCTCTTAGGTTTGTTAATTAGAATAGACAGGAAATGAGAAAATAGGAATTTAGGGATTAGATTGGAAGAAAACGGACGAAAAATGAGGATTGGAAAGGCCTCGACCGGTCAGGCCGATCCAGTTGCAGAACAGAACCGAGCCGGCTGGTCTGGACCGGTTCGATCGCTGAGGAAGATAAACAGTGCAATGGCGCGTGAGCCCAAGCGCAGGGCCCTTTAGGTGGCGCGTGGCATTGCTTGGTGGGGAATTTGGGGAAGTTTTCGACATGTGAAATCTTCTATTCGATGTAACGAACATTTTGGGACTGGTTTCGTGTCGATCGGACACCGTCTCGATAATGTTCGGGACATCGAAAGGTTTCGGATCAGGATTTAAAATAGTTAAAAATTCGGGAAAATTACGGGGCTTCAATGGCAGGTTAATTAAGTATTTATTGACTTTCTATTACGATTTGGGCAAGTTTGGGAGTCTCGGTGACGACGATTTGTCCAGTGACGCTTATGGCACGCTAACCGAGGTGGCAGCATAGGACGGTCTATGAGTGGACCTTGATTTCTAAACTGTGATGCATGCATAAATGTTTTATATGGATTATGAATATGATTCTATGATGTTGAATTGGATGATTGTGAATTATATGGTTTCACGCATTACGAGGCGATTTACGTACTTGCACGTAAATCGAGATTTTCCAGTTTTACACTGATTTTCCGTACTTATGGTTTTGGATATGATTTCATGAAATGGTTTTAGATTTAATAAAGTAAACCATGAAATTGATCATGGAAATATAGTTAGTAGGATCCCACGATGCTCCCTCATGCATCAATTGAAAGAAAACAACAAGAAATTGTGGAGATTGGACGATGAACAGTGATTCGATGTTCTTCGATAGTTTCAATTCAAATTGACGGATTGAGGCAAGCTATTGTGAAATTGAGTTTACAGAACTATAATTAGATGTATAACGATGCTATTCGATGATTCAATTGAAGGAATCGATGACTAATTGACAGAATCCCAGCCAGGTCACGTCGCGGGCCAACCGGACCCGTTTATCAGTCAGACGGGTGAGGACGACGACTGTGCACTTTACTGTAGCATGAGTGTGGACTCACGCGCAGCCACTCACGGCGACGCATGAGGGTGCGTGGGCTCGAATCCCAAGGTGAGTTCAACATGAAACTTGTCCTATTTAATGTAACGAACATTTTGACGCTGGTTTTAAGGAAATTGGACACCGTTTCGATATTGTTTCGAGGGTCTAAAGGTTTATGTTACGTTTAAAATACGTATTTAAATCCCGGAAAAAATTGGGGAAAATTATGGGAAGTATATTGAGATGTTAGTGACCCTTGTTAATGATTTTGGACAGGAATGGTGATTTTCGGACTTTACGGAAAAACGTGCAGCTCGGAAAGCGAGCGATATGGACGGTGTGTGAGTGGACTTTTGTTTTCTACCCTAAATGCATGCATATTTGTTTTAAATGCTTTATGATATGATTTGAAATGATTTGGCATGATTGATGTTTCGATATGATGATTTCCGGATTTTGAGAATATTATATTATTTTATATGATTTTGGGCACGATTTTTTAGAAAACCATGATATTGCTGTTTTGGGCGAAGGCCTGGATTTGTGATTGGTTTTGACTCGGATTATGAGTCGGGAAATTGATTTGATGAAATTGCATGCTTTTGGTTATCTTTTATGGATTTATATGAAATTGGCAAATAAAGTTGTTGTTGCACGAAATTACGTGATAATGTGGATAGTGTTTTTGCCTCGCATTTGGAGTCACATGTGATTATGATGAAATTGATGATTTTGTTGATAAAGTATATTCTGGACACTGTTTTATGATGGATTTGTGGAACTTTCCTTGTGAAAGCTATGTTTCGGGAAGAGGCCCTGTTGAAATGTTTTTATTTGATTTGAGATTTGAACGGTTTTAAAATGAGATTACTGGATTTGATGACTGTTCCATATTTATCATCCTCTGTTATTTGATAGTCTCCTCCAAACATCGTAGTTCCTAGAGTAGTCACGATCCACTACTTGGAAATGAGTAGCTCCGAGGGAGGCTCAGTCTCAGGAGTGGGAGATTATGATGATATCCACCAGACGTCGTAGATCCTAGAGATGATATCACACCAGACGTCGTAGATCCTGGGGCGGTACTCAGACATGAGACACCTGAGTTGCACGCATTGCATTGATATCGTGACGGTTTACTTGGATATTGAGATTGGATATTGAGGATTGGTGGTATTGATGATTTATTGATATTGGTGTTCAGATACTTTATATCGTGCATTGATTTGATGAACATGAGTTTTATGGACCATGGGAAAACATGTTTTGATTTATCGATCCATTGTTCATACTTGGTTGATTTCACGCTATTACTAGTGTTTTATGATTATGATATACATGCATGTTTGTGAAAATGGAGGGTAAAAATGTATTACCTGCATTTCTAAAACTTTGTTTTGTCCACTCACACCTTTTGTGTTTTTATTGACCCTCCAGGTCGTGGCGCGAGGATCAAGGCTATTCGATAGGTGAGGGCATGAGTGGGCACAAGTGCAGTTATCCCTTGTTTGGCAAGTGATGAGGGTAATTCTGAAACTTCAGTTGACTTTTCAGACGGGAGCATAACCTGGCACGGTTATCTATGTCCTTCGGGGACGGGTCCTGTCATGATGCCTGCCAATTGAGATACTTATTTATGTGGTAGATTGATGTCCTACCGAGTGAGAAAGTGATTGTGTTTTTTCCTGTGCAGGTGCTTTCAAAGGTGGTTGTGACACCAAGGAGGAGAAAGCTTGCACATTTTTTTCAGCAGACCCACATACGGTGCCAAACTGTTGATGCCAAAAATAGAACCAACAATACCGAAAAGACTACGGATAAATATTGAGACGCAAGAACGTACGTGGTTCACCCAAATCGGGCTACGTCTACAAGACAAAATTTCTGAGAGATTATTATTGATAATAATGTGTTTACATATTTAAGAGGTGGATGAAATTATTTTTCATATGAGTGGGTGCCCTCTTTAAAAAGACAAAGGCTAGGGTTTCCTTTACATTATGAGTTTCATATTAGACTTAGGCCCAACTCAAGTGGGGGGTGAAATCCTGCACCAACAGTTGTCTGGGCTAGGAACTCGAAACAATAGACCGAATATGTATCAATCTAAGTAGTTGTTGATCTGACTCGAAACCCAACATGAAGCGGCATTCGGTATGAGACAATGCTCAACTAGAGGCGGTGCTTATCTCGAGGCTACTCGGCAAGGGGAAATACCATTGGAGGCTGCTCGGCTTTAGGCGATTGTTTTGCGCGAGGCTGCTCAATGCAAGGGATGCTTGGCAGGAGGCATCCATTTTGTTCGAGGATGTTGGCTCTAAGGGGGTCGCACTATGCGAGGCGGCTCGGCTAGAGGAAATCGCTCATGGAGGCAGCTCGACTAAAGATATTACCATTACAAAGTAATTTGGATAAAGGCATTGCTCATTGTGATTATTAAATCATCACGAGTCGCGTTCAGTGTGAATTACTAAGGGGCACATGGGTGTAAGTATTTCCATGGGAAAAATAGACTAATTGATTAGGCCAATCGACATTGGAGATATTTGATCATTCATGATAATATGATATAATTTATCAATTAGCAATCAAATAAATATAATAAAGTAATCAAATAATATAATTAATATTACATAATAACTTGAAAGGCGTATGCTGGTTGCAAGTTAACAAAATATAGAGAAACATTAAATAATATGAGGTATTATAGTTATAAACTATTATGAACAGTTTCAACTGTAATGTACCGACCCGTCCCTGATTTTAGGAATTAATTAAGGTTAATGGTGGATTAGTGGGGCTAATTGGGGATTATCCGAGGATTAACAGATGTTCATGGCGAAATTACCATTTTGCCCCTAAACTAGGGAAAAAATTAAACTTTTGACCAGGGAAGTCCGACGCATGAGGGCCAAGGACCGTTATGTAGATCGGGTCGATACGAATCCATAGACAGGTGGCACGTCAAAATCGAACGTTCGACAGAAAAGTTATGGTTCACAGAATTTCCGAGGAACTATTTACAGTGGCACGTTTTACGAGACAAATGAACTTTTGCCTTTTAGTGTGGGGTCCAGATATTTTGTATAGCCCATTGGATGAGTGACAAGTGTCACCCATCCATTGCTCCCATGAAACAGATACATACATCTGTTTCCCTTTCCTTGCTCATTCATTCGATTTTACCAGCCCGAAACCCACCTAAATCCACCACCCCAACCTTCTTCTATCTTCATCTATTTCCTTGAGTGTGAGACAGACTGAGAGAGGGACTGTGAGGCAAAGGACAGGACAGTCGGCCGCCGTGGACGGCAGCATTAGCCCAGAACCCAGGTAACCTGACAACCCAGTTTTGTTTTTAAATTGGACTTTTAAGTTTGCACGTTTGGGAGTGGGTTCTGATCATTGGGTTATGTTTGTGGTGGTTGTACGAGTCTCTAAGGATCAAAGTCATGGACGGAGGACAGTTGTGCGACCTGGACGAACGGCCGGAAAACGGAGCGACATCCTTTCGATCTAAAGGTATGGTTTTCGGATCGATTTTCATGTTTTATGGACGTAGTTAGATAGGGAATGGAAGAACAAACACGTAGGAATTGAAATTATGGAAAAAGGAGGAAAAATAAGAGAGATATGGCCTTGGACCGGTCATGCTGGTCCAGGCGGACCGGAATTACAGGCGAACCGGCCGGACCGGCCGTCGCAGGGAAAAAGATGCACTATAGTTAGGCGCGTGGCCTTCACGCGCAGCCCCTTTGGGTGACACGTGGGGGCACGTGAAGCATAATTTGGTGGTGGTTTCAACACATGGAATCATCCTTTCGATGTAACAAACATTTTGGGTCAAGTTTCGAGTTGACCGGACATCGTTTCGATATAGTTCGGGATGTCCAAAGGTTTAGAATCGACTTTAAAAATAGTTAAAAATTTGGGAAAATTACGGGGCTTCAATGAGAGGTTAATAAGGTAGTTAATAACCCTATAGTGTGATTTGGACAGGTTTGGGAGTTCCGGTGATGGTGATTAGCCGGTGGAGTGTTACGGCACACAAATCGAGGTTGTAGCGTAAGACGGTATGTGAGTGGACCTTGATTTCTAAACTGTGATGCATGCATAAATGTTTTATATGTTTTACATATGTGATTCTATGATGATGAATCAGATATTAGTGATTTACATGATTTCACGTATTTCGTGGCGATTTATGTATTTGCACTTAAATCGAGGTTTACGATTTTGCACTGATTATACGTGCTTATGGTTTCAGAAATGGTTTAATGAAATGGTTTTGGATTTGAAAAGGTAAACTTGGGCATGAGACCCATTTTTTTTGGAAACCCTCAGACTCGAAGACCATTTGGTTTACGAAATCAGGCACGAGGCCCATTTGGTTTACGAAATCGGCCAAGAGGCCCAGTTGGTTTATGAATTCGGGCTTGGGGCCCAGTTATGGTTTACGATTGTGATTTCAGGTAGGTGACCCATAAATGGATTTTTGGTTCATGTCGGTTTATGGGGACCGGGCATGAACCTTTGAAAGGTTTTGAGAATGATTTCAAAATGTTTTTTCATATACCATCCTTATATATTTATGGATTGTCTCCTCCAAGGAGGGTCGTTGCCCTTGGTGGACCCCGGAGTAGTGACGGAGCACTAACTGAGTGGAGTCGCCCCTGTTGGGTACCGTACTCTCAGGAAGGCTATTATGGATTATAACCCCCAAGTAGGGTCATTGATATGCGGACATTGACCTCGGTGGACCTTCGGAGACTTGAGATTCGAGACCTCGGGTAGCACGCGCGTAGCTTTAGAAACCGTGATAGGATTGGTTATATGATATATATATATATATATATGATAAACATGATTTCTTGGATTTGCGAAATTTTGTTTTGTGAATGATAAATGGATTTGGGCTGAGTTCCCACATATGGTTACTATGTTATGGATTTGTATAAATGGTTTTGGTCAGGGGTCCGTGTGACTTGAATTTACGGAACTTGGGGCTGAGACCCTATTAACGGTTGTTTAAACATAGGATTCGATAAATGGTTTTCTTATGCATGCATGATTTTTAGTGAATGGCATAAATATCTTTTATGAAATGTGTTTTATGAACTTATTTATTTTTGTCCACTCACAGTCTTTCCTTTTTTTAATGCCCTTCAAGTTGATCACGGATGCGGACTATAGCAGAGACCGAGACATCACACTCCTCCATCGAATCCTGGCGCGTTCTGGAAGCCGGTCTGGCTGATGGTCTTAATTTATCTCTTGTTTGACACTTCGTGTCAGACGGGAGCATAGTACATCCCATGTTAATCCTGGGGGGATTCGAATGGGTCGTGTCAAGTGGTATCAGAGAAGGTTTGCTCTTGTGGTGCACGCAGGTCGAGGATGTGATGTCTCTATGGGTTGCAGTTCGTTATCAACCAAATAGTTAGGATGCCAGTATGATAGTTAGTAGGAACACATCGTGGATAGTTTTGGTTTGGCATTTGATGTCAGAGTTGCCATAGTTCAGTCGTGGTTTGGCAGTATGGGACCCTACTGAGGGATGAACGAAATAGTACTTTAGAGTTTTAACTGTCCCCACGGTTATGTCGGGATCGTCTATTGCGATATTGCGGGATCGGATATGACAATAATATGGAATTGTGATCATTAGGTGGTCAGGTTACGTTGTGTTATGAATCGTGTTGCGGGGAGCGCTGGGTTCAAGGAACCCCAGTTGGGTTGATGGTAGGATTGGATTGATGTCCATACGATGTTAGGACCGCGAGGTCGATCAGATTGTGGATTATACTGCCTTCTGCAGTTGGGTTCAGAGGAACCTTAGGGAGTGGTTTTGGAACCCTAAATCATGATGGATGGCCTAGAAAGGTAAAACCTAGTGTAGGATGTTGGTTTGGAAAAGTGAGTTGTGTTGAGACTAGCTAGAGATTGGTTGGACAGGTTTCAAGGGTTGGTACTTATCGATGGAATCCCGAAGTGGGCGATTGATTCTGTTGGATGCGGATTCTCGATAGTAACGTTTGGTGGTTGGATCTGCACGAGTTGTGGCAGGCACTACTATCGAGAGTGGTTGTAGTTGTTGTAACAACCCGTCCCGAGAATAGGGATAAGTGGAGTGATTAAGGTGTGATTAGTAAGATTAATCAAGGGTTAGGTGGTCCCGAGGGGTCCGGGAACTTAGAATGACGATTTTGCCCCTAGGTCGGGCAGAAATGTTGACTTTTATTTCGGGTGGTCAAATGGGAGTTGACCAGTGACCAGGACGTAGTTGAGGTTGTCACAAAACCGTAGGCAGGTGGCACGCCCGATTCCGACATCCGAGGAGGAAGTTGTGATGTTCGGAAGGTCGAGGGCATTATCGTAATTTTGGTTAAGTAGGGGGAATAGTTGACTTTTTGGATAATCGGGTTTTGGTAAGTTGACCTAAGACCGTTAGATAGTTCTTGTCGTCCTGAGTTCGATGACAGGCGGCACGTATTCATCGGACGTACGAGGCGAGAGTTACGGGTCTAGGAAGTTTCGGTAAAACCGTAAAAATGTGTTAAAAAGAAGGGTATTTTGGTCATTGGGGCACATTGGGATTTGTGCACAGAGAGGGAAGATAGAGGGTTGAGATTGAGCCACTTGGGAGAGGAGTTGAGGGATTGGTGACACGTGTAGGAGGTCTGGTTGGTTCTAGTGAGTGCACGGTCCAATTATTTGGGGTGCAACCGTGCCGTGTGTGTTGTTCGACCCAGACAGAAACAGAGGGAGGAATTGAGAGAAATAGAGAGACGATGGTGAGTGTTAGTGGGTTTTGGTAAGTGAGGAATGATCAGAGGGTGGAAGAGTGAACTGGTGAATGTTTGGGGGAGAGAAATCGTGCAAGAACACGGTGGACGGGGCAGTCGGTTTTCAGAGAAAACAGAGAGGACTTGGACGATTGTGGTGGTGGTGCGGCCGTGTGTTGGTGCAATTGGACTCGTGGAGGTGTCCAGAGGTTGGCGGTGGACGGGAGGAGCTATTGCCTCACGACTGAGCTCACGACGACGCCTGGAAGCAGGTAAACTTCATACTTTTCTCTTCGTGCTCTGTTTTGCCGTCGAGTTTCAAGTTGAGAGTTGTAGCGTTAGGGGTTGAATCGAGGAGTCTAGTGAAGTCTAGGGGACTCAGTTGAGTCCTAGGTAGCTGCTGGTTGTACTGCCGTGACGGAGGAATGAACGGCGGAGCCCAGACGACGGAGAGTACCCTATGTGCTCTGTTTTATCCATTTTGCTCAGTTTGAAAGTCGTGGATTTTGGGTGAGAGTCGACGGTCTTGGTGAGTTGGGTGAGGTTTAGGACAGTCCTAGGAAGCGTTTTGGGTAGCCACCGTGACGGGGGAAGACCTGGGTGGCCGGAGAAGGAAACAGGGGACTGGTACAGGTTTTGTTCGAGCTCGAGTCGACAGGTTAGGGACAGTGTTGAGGTGTTTGAGTGAGGGAACTGGATTGCTTAGGATTGGACGAAGCTTTAGGTGAAGAAAGGGAAGGAAATCGTGCAGGTACGGCGGAGAACCGTTGACGCCGGTTCAGCTGTAGCCTACTGTGTTGAACCGGGTCGACGTGAGGTTGAAGGTGTACTGTAGCTGGCGCGTGGGGCCACGCGCAGCCACTTCGGGCGGCGCGTGGGGGCGCGTGCGGCGGTTCTGGGAGAAACGGTCAACATAGTTTTTGGTCTAGGAGTCATGGTGAGTTCAATGGAGTTGGTTTCGGGTTAATCGGAAGTCGTTTGAGTTGAGTTCCGCGAGGGTGAAAGTTTAGGGTCCCGGGTTCTTATGTTTAGGATTCGGGGAATTTTGAGGGAATTTAGGTGAACCTTCGTAGACGTACTAGTAACGTAGTTTGGCGGTGTTTGACAGGATCGGGATTTCCCGAGGAAGCCGAGGAACGGGCTGGACGTTCGGGACGCGAGTAGGGCTCAGTACTGTGAGTGGACCCTTTCCTTAAACTCGATCATGCATAACTGTTTTTATAAATGTATTTTATGGTTTTACTTATGACTAGATGTTTCTTGAATATGAAATGATGATTTTATGTGTTTGCACGTTTTTCGAGAAAAAGACGGTTTTGGCACGGTTTTCGAGAAAATGTTGGTTTTCGGATTTTGATGCCACAATTGGGGATTTCCACCGATAAAGGTTTTCTAATAATGTTATATGGGTTATGACATGTGATTTGTGATTACATGGGGTTTTGGTATGAAAATGGATATTTTCCGGATTTGGGTTCGGAATGACGGTCCTGAACGCCGGAATGGCATCAGACCAGTGATTTCGGATTCGGGTTTGGATGAGGATTTGGTAAATGGTTTTCAAATGGTTTTGGGATTGGATTTGCTGGATCTGGATATTGGGTTTAAAGACCCGGATATATGTGACGGGGGACCGGCCGGATTGGGTTTAAAGACCCGGATTGAGTTTAAAGACTCGGGAGTTTAAAGACTCGGATATATATTGATTTTCCCCCGTAGGCCTTGAGTTTAAAGACTCGGGAGTTTAAAGACTCGGATATGATTAAGGCCTGGATTGAGTTTAAAGACTCGGGAGTTTAAAGACTCGGATAGATCCAGCAGGTTTGATCGAGAAAATGATGATTTGGTGGTTATGGTTTTGATACGGTTTCTGATACTCATATTATGGTTTCTTATGGTATTTTATAGTGTTTCTGTTTCTTATGATGTTAAGAATGATTCTTTATAAATGTGTTTATAACTGTTGGTTATGCATGTGGTTTCAAAACGGAGGGTTTAACTCGGTTTTCTTATAAAATGGTTTTTGAACTTTTGTACTTTCTGGTCCACTCACATTTTCTGTTTTAATTGCCCTCCAGGTTGTGGAGCTAGCGCGGGGTCTTGACGTCGAGGCAGAGTCTGAGGCATAAAAGTGACGTGAGGGTTCCCAGAGTAGAGTAAAGGCTTCCGTGTGCGTGTAGTTATCGGTTTTATTTTCTTTGTGTGTTCTGTAAATGCTACTTTCGGGACCTTGTGTCTAATTACTCTTGCGTTTGACTGGATTTGAGTGAGTTTTACTTGAGTTTTGTGTCGGGGAGTCAGACGGGAGCGGGATTTACCTCGGGTTTCGGGGTGAAACCGGGGTGGGTCCTGACAGTTGTGGTCATTGTGAATCGGGGGATGTTCAGGGAACGTTTCCTTTTCTTGGTTGATTTGACAGGATGATTGTACCTGGAGTTTTTGGGTACGAGGGTGACAGAGTTTCCCAGTGGGAGCAGAGGTACGGGGTCGTTGCTCGGAATGAGCAAAGATCCAGGGTTTTCTGTTTTGTACGTGGTGTGCTAGTGCTGGCGCTGGTACTGGTGCCGGTGATTGTGATGACGATGAGTCACGAGTCGGGATGTGACTCTGTCGAGATGGGCATATGTTCAGTATTTGTGATCCGACAATGGATCTCGGACAGAGTTGGACTGGAAAGGATCCAGCAGTAGTTGAAATGTGAGGATCAAGTAGTAATGGTTCACATCTTTTTGGATGTACATAAACGGTATAAGCCGATAGGCGAACTTGGTAGTGAATTAGACTGGTTACGGACATGTGGTTGATGTCCGAGTGTGTTGGTTCCGACATGGTTGGAACTTCGGAATCTAGAGAAGTTATGCTTGAGGCAACGAGGAGAGTGCTTGATTCCGCATTAGTAATAGGTATCTTCGAAGTCATTTAGTGACAGGACCCGTCCCCGAAGGACATAGATAACCGTGCCCGGTCCTGCTCCCGTCTGACAAGTCAACTGAAGTTCCAAAATTACCCTCAGCACTTGCCAAACAAGCGATAACCGCACCTATGCCCACTCATGCCTCTACCTCTCGAATAGCCTCGATCATCGCGCCACGACCTGGAGGGTCAATAAAAACACAAAAGGTGTGAGTGGACAAACAAAGGTTTAGAAATACATTTATCAAATACATTCCTACCCTCCAGTTTCGTAAACATGCATGCATATCATAAATCATGAGTAAAGTAAATTTGGGCACAAACATTTATAAATCACAAATCATGAACAATAAAAACCACGGCACTCATTTCCATATCCAGTCTCATATCCCATCTCATATAGTCACGTTATCCCTGCAACGCGTGCAAATCAATAGGCTCAAGGACCGCTAAAAATCCGAGCATCCGCCGCTGTAAACACATCACCAGCCGGCAATCCAGATCGTCGTGAACGCATCACCGACCGATCTCCATATCATCCAGCACATCTGATCTGAGTCGAGCCTCCGTCGGCTGCATGACAACAGACTGTGCTATGTGACCTCTCCGGCGTACACACATCCATCCCGGAGGCGAGCGTTATCTCCAGGGTTCATTCTGGGGAAACACATTCCCAACCGGAAGCCCTAATATCTAGGGTGCACTTCGGGGGAAACATATTCCACCCCGAAAGCCCTAATATCCACAACATATCATCATCATGAAAACCAGTGAAAATAGTTGCATTTGAAATTAAAACCATTTTCAACACAGGGTCTCAGCCCAAAACATAATTTCCGTGAAATCCATAAACCCAGAGTCCCGATTATTTCACAAATCTGAAAACCATCAATATCATCATGTAATCACATGGAAATACCAATCCAATCAAAATCACATTTTCATTGGGTCTACGCCAAAAATATCACTTTCACGCAAATCTGCGTAACCGCAACCTTAGTTGCCATTTATAAATCCATAAGATATATCCAGAAAACATTAAAAATTCATCAAATCAATTTCCCGACTCATAACCTGAGTCAAAACCAATCTCAAATCCAGGGCCTTTGCCCAAAACAGCAGTTTCACAGTTTTCTCGAAAATCGTGCCCAAAATCAAATAAAATAATAGAATATTCCCAAAATCTGAAAATCATCACATCAAAACATCAATCATGCCAAATCATTTCAAATCATATAATAAATCATTTAAAACATATATGCATGCATTCAGGGTAGAAAACAAAAGTCCACTCACACACCGTCATTATCACTCGCTTTCCGAGCTGCACGTTTTTCCGTAAATTTTGGAAGTCACCATTCCTATCCAAAATCATTATCGAGGGTTACTAACATCTCAATATACCTCATATAATTTTCCCCAATTTTTCTGGGATTTAAATACGTATTTTAAATGTAACATAAACCTTCGGACCCTTAAAACAATGTCGAAACAGTATCCGATTTCTTCGAAACCAGTGCCAAAATGTTCGTTACATTAGATAGGACGAAAGTCATGTTGACCTCACCTTGGGATTCGAGCCCACGCACCCTCACGCGCCGCCGTGAGTGGTTGCGCGTGATCACCACGCGCCTGCTACAGTGAAGTGTACAGTTGTCGTCCCCACCTGTCTGACTGGTAAACGGGTCCGGTTGGCCCGCGTGTTGACCCGGTTAGAATCCTGTCCATTTCTAGTTAATTCCTTCAATTTCTTAATCTAATTGTATTGTCATAGACCCAATTTAAGTTCTGTAAACCGAATTACATCAATTTTTACCTCAATCGAGTCGAATCAATCTCAACTTTATGAAGAACACCGACTACTATTCATCTTCGAATGTCATCAATTTCAATCGAATTCGTGCAATTGATCCACTTAGAAGCATCGTAGGAACCATATGAACGTAATTCCAAGCTCAAATTTATCCTTCTCACCCTTCAATTGCACGACTCAATCCTCGAACTCCTTCTCTGTCACCAAGTTCGTTCAGAGTCAAATGCTCCCTAATTTTCTTCGTTCTTGAGGTGGTCCTGATCTTGGCAATCCCAGAAAACTGAAAACAAGCTCAATTTAGAGTATCACGGCTCACAATTTCAAATTCGAGTTTTAGGAGAATTTGGATTCTCACTGTTTTGAGCTTTCGGGTTTAGAGGTCTAACCGCTCCAATTCGGTCCTCACAGTTCCTTCTCAATCATTTTCAGTTTTCCTTTCAATTCCTTTCATTCTTCCTCTCACACGTTGATCAGGCAGGGAGATTGAGCTTACTACTCTGTTCTTGCTTCACAGGTTCTTTATACACACACGATTTTGCACAAAATATCCAATTAACTAAGATTTCAAGCCACTCATCCACTATATAATTGTGACAGATGTCACTCAAAGAGCTAACCGACTCACCAAATTGGCTGATCAGCCATCAGTCGCACTGACTAATTAAAACCCAGTCAAATTACCATTTTACACTTTCCTTCAATATTACCAAATTGCCCTTCACCATTGCAAGCCCGTAACTTTTTCATCCAAACCCCGATTGACGCATGCCGCCTGTCTACGGATTCAGCATCTCGAGACCTACCCAACGGTACTTACGGAAAGTCTAAACACGGTTCCGATCAAAAAGTCAACAAATGGCCTCTTTGACCAATTTACCAAACCATCCTTAAACTTCCGAACATCATAACTTTCTCCTCGAATGTCGGAATCGGGTGTGCCACCTATCTATGAACTCGTGACATCCTGAATTACGTCACAGTTATTGGTCAAAGTCTGTTTGACTACTCAAACCAAAAGTCAACCGTTCGCCCAATTCCAGGGGCAAAATCGTCTTTTTCCTTCAAACTTTCCTTTTTTGTATTTCCGGGGCTTTACATTTAGGGTGACTTCTCATGTTCTACCATCGCAGATAGTGTATGTTGTCACCAGTACGTTGATCGTGTATTGGTGGGTGGACCCGCAATTTGTTTGGGTCATTAGGAGGAGTTGGGTATTTTGAAGTTAGGTGAACGAGATTTCTCATTTTTTGCTTGGTGGCAGACGATGTTGGGCTACATGGCATGGTGAGTGCAGCGAGTTTTTGTTTGCATTCACGTGGGATGAATTTTGATGTCATCGTCTTGGATTATCCTTGGTTTTCCCTAGGTGGGATGAAAATGATCGATATGAGGTAATTCGAGAGGATCCACAGTCTCGACGTATCTCGTCGTTGACCGATCTATTTAGATGTAGAAACTGGTTGAGGAGTGATGTGACTGACGAAGGATTCAAAGAGGGTGTAAGACCCTATGATCTGAAATCTGGTAGTTTAGCTGAGGGAGAACATGTGTGGATCCTAGGTGGATCTGGAACGCGAGGTGGATTAGGATCGTGACCTTGATGGTCAGGTTAGGTGGAAAGTTTATTGCCCTATCTTAAATATCTGTTTGACGCTAAAATTACCAGAGCGGGTGAGTGTTTTGTCTAATGGGTTCTCCGATGGAGCCCTAGATGGACATGAGATGGTGATAGGATTAGATTCGATAGTGACAGTTCGATGAGTACCATGACCTGATGTGTTCCGACATGATGATAGGGTGATTGAACGACGACTACTGTGTACTCGAGCAGTGTGGATTGGTAGGGTTCAGTGATTGATGTGAGTGGGGGGCTCAAGTCGTGGATGACTAAGGGAACCCTACAGTGCAGATGTGTTATCTCTGTTGAGACAAGTATTCGATTGGAGTCCAGATTTCAGCGTAGGTCACGGAGTGACACGAGATACATTATGGGGACTCGAGAGTGAGTCGAGATTAGAGTAGCGCATCGAAAGCGTAGTGAAGCCGGGAGTTTCCAGCTGGTCACGAGGTTTGTCGGTGGGATTGGCTTTCGTACGAAGTCAATCAGACATTTAGGGGTGATGGATTAAATTGGTATCTGATACATTCGGATTGGTAAGGATCGATGGGACTCTAGTGGGAGTCAGTATGAATGTAACACCCCGGTAATTCGAGGATTATAATAATGTAATTTAATGTATGAATTGACGTTTTTACCCCTATGAATGGTATTGCCAAATTGTTGACTTTTTGATTTGAGGGTCAAATGGACTTTGACCAATGACCGTGATGTAGTTTGGGATGTCACGAGTCCATAAACAGGTGGCACGTCCAATTCGGACGATCAGGGCAAAAGTTATGACTATCGGAAGTTCATGGGCATTACCGTAATTTGGGCGATAGGGGCGAAAATGTTGACTTTTCGTTTGGCAACTAATTTTCACACGACTCAAGGACCGTTAGGTAGGTCTCGATGCCCTGAGTCCGTTGACAGGCGGCACGTTGAAATCGGACTTCGGATGGCTGAGTTACGGGTCTGGAAAGTGAAGGGCATTTTGGTAATTTCTGAACTAGGTGCATTTTGGTCATTTCACCCCTGGTCACTGTAGCAACCGCGGGGAAACAATTGCTGCACCACCGTGTGCGGTGGTTCTGAGTCCCAATTGTTTAATCAGTGTGTGAGTTGGAAAGCTGGGATTGTTTAAAGCCCTATAGACATCAGAACGTGGCTGATCATGGACACCATTTGTTAATTCAAGATTCGAACTTTTGCAGGAAACATTTCTCAGTGGACAGTGAGGCTTCCACGAGCTGTTGGCTGGTAAGGATTGTTTAAACTGAATGGGATTTAAGTGTGCTTCACTCTGCTGCAGTGAGGACTGAGAATTGGAGAGGAAAACCAGAGAAAACCATTTCTGGAAAATTGGAGGGAAAATCGAGTTTTGATTTCTGGTGATTGTTGGACCAAACCAAGGCCTGGTTTAGTATTCTGGGAGTATTTGGAACTCAACCACATCGAAATCGAGGGGAACCAGCCACGGTTGAGCTGGAACAGAGGCTGCCATTTTCGGAGAAATTGCAGAGCTTGGGACGACAACATTCAGGTACTTTCAGGCACAATTGATCATTCATTTTAGTTCGTTTTGATCCTATTATGCTTCCTGTGAAGTTAAATGGAGAATGGGTTTGAAACCAGGGAGTTCTGGTGATTGACCCGTTTGGTTGATCACGGGTCGAGGGTCCATTTAAGGGACCAGTGAGGTTGATTTTTTACTCAGACCCTAAATTGGATAGTTAATGAACATGTTAGGATCAAATACGAGTGAAATCGAGTGGAAATTGAGGGTCAATTAACCGGGTCAAGCCGCGGGTGGCAGGCCCGTATTACAGACAAACGGGTGAAGGTGGTGACACTGTAGCTACAGTGTCAGGCGCGTGACTTTCACTCGTAGCCACTTTGGGCGACGCGTGAGGGCGCGTTGAGCCTCATCTCTGATCACGATCAACATGACTTTTATTCCCCTCATCATTTTGAACATTTTTGGTGAATTAACCATGTTGATCTGAGATAGTTTTGATGGGTCAGTTTAGGGCCGGTGGTCTCGGGAAACGTGTTGGACGGGTTCCTCGAGCCGGTTTCTGTTTTGGACTTTTTGGTTAAATGTTTAAGACTTGTAGTGACCCTTACGTGTGATTTGGACTGACAGGAATTGTACGATAATCCCGGTACAGGTCCGTACGCGCAGATTCACCGCGGGATCGTACTGTGAGTGGGCCCGATTTCATTAAACCCTTGCATGGTTAAATGTTTTCTGATTTACTTATATTCACATGCTAGAATCATGAAATGGTTTTGATGATATTGAAATTATGGTTGTGGCACGTTTCACGGTATTTGGGTTTGAAACCCGTCTGATGAAACTTAAAGATCGGTTTGGATTTTATCTTGTATATATATATATGTTTTGCATGTGGATATCAATAAAATGTATTTGGTACTGCACTTTATAGATCCATTCTTGTGATACTGTCTCCTTCGGATGTGGTACCCCGGAGTGGTCATGGCGCATTGCCTGCGAGGGGTCATTCTACGAAGGAACCGGACCGTAAAATGACTCAGGAGCAGGATTGCTATAATTGGACGTCAGGGACGTCGAGCGTCTAGGATGCTAGGCATTTGAGATGCCATACCCGGACAAGGTTCGGGGATTGGATTCGGGATTGAGACCCCGAGTGGCACTCGTAGCCTTGGGACTGTAACCTTATTGGACGTCAGGGATGTCAGGATTGGAGTGTATAGTGCAGTGGTTAAAAATTATGTTTATGGTTTTATTACATGCCTTATGATTCATATTATATGATTTATGGTTTTAAATTCTGATGCATGCATGTTTGGAAAACGGAGGGGTAAATTATATGTTTTACTTATTAAACTGTTTTTATAAACTTGAGTTTCGGCCCACTCACCCTTAATGTTTTGGTAACCCCTCCAGGCTGTGCTACTGAGGTAAAGGAGGATCCTGAGGCAGAGGCATAGATCTACTTCTGCGTATCTGAACCCCTGTCGGGTGGTTTAACCCGCAGGATTAGTTTAGAGTCGTGCTCGCAATTTGTAATTTGGTTTTCATCCCTTGTCTGACATCTGTTAAACTTGGATTTGATGTATAACTTTATTTGGTTATTTATTAATTTGAACATTTGAGTTTAAAATTGGTATGTTATTTTGGGTGTCAGACGGGAGCAGGGCACGTCCCCTTGTGGTCCCCGTGGGATCGGGGCGGGTCCTGTCAATGAATATGAGAAAACAAGAGCGTTGGTGAATATGAGTACTGAGGTCGGTAAAGGGCATAGGTTTGAGTACGACCTGGGAGATGTGATTTGTGTCATTGCGATGGCAAGATACATAGGATGTTATCAGATCGGATGCTGAATAGGATGACAGCTTCGATTGTCAGATGAGAAGAACCATCAGGCTGAAAGCCGACTTGATATCAGCTTAGTATTGCTAACCTGTCAATAATGAGTGACAAGCGAGATCGACGAGTGACGACGTCTCGAATGAGACTTACGAGCTGACGTGTGGTTTCTTGAGAGTGGGTTGGAGCTTTGGAAGCTTCGGTGACAGCGCGTACCAACGAGTACCGTGGTTATGGCGGACGTGTACTTTTACATGAGAGTGCCCGAGTTGGGGACATGATTGGATTCCACTGTTTGGTTGTGGAATGGGGTTAGTTGGAATTTCGAGCATAAAATTATTTAAGGAGGGAAGGTTGTAACGACCTGTCCCTGATTTTAGGGATTAATTAAGGTTAATTACGGATTAGTGGGGCTAATTGGGGATTAGCCGAGGATTAAAGGACGTTCAGGGTGAAATTACGATTTTGCCCTAAATGAGAGTAAAAAGTTAACTTTTGACCCGAGAAGTCCGACGCACGAGGGCTGACAGGACCCATCCCAATCCCCCCGGGATTAGTGCGGGATGACCCTGCTCCCGTCTGACACGAAGTGTCAGACAAGGGATATTTTCGTCCTTTGCCCTCCCGGGCTATCAGAGTACGCCAGGATCCAGAGGAGGTATGTGATATCTCGGTCTCTGCTACAGTCCACATCCGATGTCAACCTGAAGGGCAGTCAAAACATTAAAAACTGTGAGAGGACAAAACAAGAATTTATAAAAAAAAAAAACATTTTAACGAGAATACATTTGTACTCTTCACTAAAAAGCATGCATGCATTCAAAAACCATTTATCCAAAACAAACCATATGTGGGACGAAGCCCAAAGCAGATATAAACCAAGGTCGAAAGGACCACAATGAAAACGACCATACGGGCCACTGCCCAAATCCTGTGCACACCTGTACACACCACATATCATATATCATATATCCATCACATACATATATATAAGTCACAAAACCAATCCTGTCACGGTATCCAAAGCTACGCGCGTGCTACCCGGGTCTCAATCCGAGTCTTCTCAAAGTCAAGGTCAATGTCTGCAGACCACTGACCCTACTCGAGCTAATAGTAACCATAGCCTTCCTGAGAGTAAGGAACCCAACTGGGGGGTGACTCCACTCAGTCGGTGCTCCGTGACTACTCCGGGGTCCACCCAGGCCAACGACCCTCCCCAGAGGAGATAATGGAAGTAAAGGAAGGTAGATGAACATATATATACATAACATAAACATTCATGAACGGTTCCCCTGAACCGTCATGATCCATAATATCCATAATCAGGTAACATGCCGGTTCCCATAAACCGTCATGTACCATAATAACATAACCGAGGTAACATGCCGGTTCCCATAAACCGTCATGTACCGTAATAACCAACAAGGGTTCATGCCGGTTCCCATAAACCATCATGAACCACGATACCATAATAACGATTCATGCTGGTTCCCATAAACCGTCATGAACCTGGGAATCCATTTAAGGTTCCCTGACCTGAAATCAAAACCGTAAAGTGACTGGGTCTCGTACCCGAACATAGGACATCAGTTGGGCACCATGCCCGATATATGAGGTCATATGCCCGAGACAAAACCAAATGGGTCTCATACCCGAGTTTATCATTTTGAAATCCAAATCTAGTTCATTAAATCAATACAGAAATACAGACCCGTATAAGCACCGTATAAGGCCGAAACCTCGAAATACGTGCTTATATGTAACCACGTAGAATTGCACCCATGGCATCATCAAACAAGTAATAAAACATATAATAAACATTTATGCATGCACCAATTTAGAAAACAAAGTCCACTCACAGATCGTCCGAGCTGCCGCCTCGATCTGCGTGCCATACGGCTCCCCGAGCCGATCATCGTCACCGGGACTCCCAAACCTGTCCAAATCGTAATAGAAGGTTACTAACTACCTAATTAACCTCCTACCAAAGCCCCGTAATTTTCCCGTATTTTATCTATTTTTAATCCCGAACCTAAACCTTCCGATGCCCCGAAACATATCGAGACGGTGTCCGATTGACACGAAACCAGTCCCAAAATGTTCGTTACATCGAATACATGATTTCGTATGTTGGAACCTTCCCCAGATTCCCTACCACGCGCCCTCACGCGCCGCCTGAAGTGGCTGCGCGTGGGCTTCACGCGCCTGCTACAGTACCTGCTGACGTCATTGCTGACGTCAGCATGACGTCATCACTGACAGCCCCTGATAGTGACACGTGTCACGCTCCCATTGGCCCACTGTCTGACATGTCAGTCTGACATTGTCAGATTTGACATGATGACGTCATCCCTGACATGATGACGTCATCAGGATGACGTCATCAGTCATCCCTGCCTCCTCGCGGGTCGACCCGAATGTCTGTAACCGGGTCGCCGTGACCCGCGGCTTGACCCGGCCGGTTCTCCACCGTCCAACCACCAAAATGCTTCCCGTTTGTCCCATTTTCATCCTCTAATCCTAACCTACAGTCCTATGATATCAAAATGGAAGGAAAACATCAAAAACCATACCTTAGAGCTTGGCCATGGCGGCCGTGACTTCTCCCGCCGTTCACGGCTGTTCCAGGCCGTCTAATGCCTCGTAACCAATCCCATTCATCTCCTAGGAGTCCTAGGAACCTCACCCAATTAATGGAATCAAGTAAAAACCATTAAAACCCAATTTCGAATTTTTGAAATTTTCTTACCTCACGGGTTCTCCTCCGCCGTGTCCTCCACCGTGGGCCACCGTCCACCCTTTCCGTCCTCAGCCCTTCACCCTTCCCCCACGGTCATTCCCAGCTCATACAAGTGATGAATGGTGAAGTGTGATTGTGTGTTTTGGTTTTTGAAGGAAAAGGAAGAAAATGGAGGATTATGGGTTATGGGGTTTCGGGTGGTAAGGAACAAAGAAGAAGGGGATGGCTGATGAGAGAAGGAGAGATTGATGGTGAGGATTGATAGTTAGTTGGTAATGGATGGTTAGGATTAATAGTTGTTAGGTTTAATTATAAAATAATTAAAATAATAATATTTAATTATTTAGATCCACATTTTGGGGATCAAAGCAATGGGATGAGTGACACTTGTCACTCATCCATGGGGCCCACCAAAATATCCACCCAATTAGATTTCGCCGAAACGTCCCCGTCTCGAAGTTCGTGCATAGTGAAATCGAACTTCCGTGACCCATAACTCTCCCGTTTGAAGTCCGATTTCAGTGTGCCGCCTGCCTATGGATTCGTATCGTCCTTATCTACGTAACGGTCTTCGGCCCTCGGCCATCGGACCTCTCGGTCAAGAAGTCAAGTTTTGACCTCCTATTCACCCAAATTACCAAAATGCCCCTAAACTTCCGAACGTCATAACTTCTTCCTCGAACGTCGGAATTGAACATGCCACCTGTCTATGAACTCGTGACGTCACGAACTACGTCACGGTCATCGGTCAAAGTCCATTTGACCGCCCAATTAAACAGTCAACGTTTTGCCACCGCTAGGGGCAAAACGGTCATTTCGCATCGTTCGTCCGATTTCACTCTACTAATCACGGATTAGCCTCACTAATCGTGATTAGTCACTAATCTAATCTAGGAATTTGGGACGGGTCGTTACAACCTTCCCTCCTTAATTAATTTCATCCTCGAAATTCCAACCGACCTAAACCCAACCGTTATTCCCTCCTTAATTTAGTTCCGTTCTCGAAACTCCAACTATCCTGATTCCACAACCTCCACCTCGTGGAAATAATTCGATCTCACGACACGTGTACACCCGTACACCCACTAAACAGAATAATCCTTACTCGTCTACAGCCCGACGTGCCACTAACGCTCTCGTCGTATCGACTACACTCGACCACGTCGAAGAACAGTAGCCACACGGTCCGAATTGACACTACTTGTCAAATCTACCATCTTGTTGATACAACAACTAGACGGTTCCCTTCTCAATCACTAATCTATCCTGACGTCTGCTCCCACTGGGAGTCACCAACCCGCACTCAACGATCTACGTTGACACCTCCGACAGACCGTCACCACTTGACAGTCGTCAGTCAAAACTAACACTATACCCACTTGTGGTTACATACTCATCCTGAGTATATGTATACCAACATCTATCTCGACCTGCGTGTAACTGGACCCATCAGAAATACTATGACCCAATGCACAGTATCCAATGTCCAGTCCACGACCCCGACTAATCCAATGGTATCGGAACCAAGCCGACTACCAACAGGCTCTCCAACGTACCACCGGTATCACCTATATACCGTCACCAGGCACGACAAGTCTGCCTAGTATCGTACCTTGAACAACGTACAAGGTACGTACATCTACCCATCAATCAGCCTACAACCACCTAGGTTGTAGCCAATCACGTTTCTACGATGGAGTCCATTTATCCAATCCAGTATTAGACAATCGAAACTCCGACCCATTATTTATTTCCAAATCCGAATCCAAATCCGCAATTTCGTAAGAAATCCCAAATCCAAACCCAGAAGTCGTATCCATATCCATGTTCAAATCCGAATCCGAAATCATTATTCCGTAAGCTAGCATTTGGAATAACTATTCCGGACCCAAATCCATAAAAGAAAATCTACAGTCAAGCTCTAGAATCAAATCCTGAATCGTCACCCAGAATCCGATTCCAAAACTCAAATCTAGAAATCCTCTTTCAAGTTCCAAAATCAAATCCTGAATCGTCATCCAGAAATCTGATTCCAAAACCTAAAATATCGTTCACGTCTACCGAGACGTACCAAAACCAAACCTATCGGTTACCCGCTCAACCGATTACCACAATACGATCGATTGACTTCATAGGGAAGTCAATCCCAACATCAACACAACACTAGGTCAGACAAAATCCGACCTCGTCAGACACCTACTCATCGGACAACTACTCAGGCGAGTAATAAGCCATATGGGATTTACCTCGAAAAGAAGTTCAGTCCCATCATGCTTCACTCAACATCCAAGTAAGAGTAATAAACTCTCCACCTATCTGGATATCCAAATCACGATCCAGATCCAACACTACGTCAACCGACCATAGACGTCATGATCGAGGATCGTCACGCCAACCAAAGTCCTAGACCATTTCCCACATCTTAAATAGATTACACGCCGAGACTGTGGGTTCTCACTGATTACCTCGTATCGATCCTTGTCATTCCACCAAGGAAAATCAAAGATGATACCAAACAATGACATCCAATTCCATCCTACATGAATGCAATCAAAACTCGCTGCACTCACCACGTCACGTAATCCAACATCGTCTGCCACCAAGCAGAAATGAGAAATCTCAGTCACCTAACTTCGATATACTCAACTCCACTTAATGACCCAAAACAAATCCCGGGTCCACCAACAATTACACGATCAGTGTACTAGTGATACAACCATCATCTGCCTTAGCAGAATCTGAGAAGTCACCCTAATGACTTCGAAATACCCAATACCAATGCGGAAAACCCACATTCCTCTTGTCACCTCAGTCGCAGCCTCTCGCGATTCCGAAATTCCAACAAGATTGGAAACAACGTACTTGGACATCATCTACGTGTCCATTACCAGTTTAACTGTATCCGTGATCCACTCTCGAACCACAGATACCGAACATATGCCCATCACAACGGATGTCACATCCCGATACGTAATTCAACGTCATCACGATCACCGGCACCAGCACCAGCACCAGTATCATCACCTATCAGCATCAGCACAAAGTGTGCAAATCAGACACTCCTGGATCTCCGCTCATACCGAGCGACGACCCCGTACCTCTGTTTGAAAAGGAGAACTCTGCCTCCCTCGTACCCAACAACTCTGGGTACGGTCACCCTGACAACTTATACGAGAAAAGGAAACGCTCCCCGAACGTCCCCAACTCTTTCTGCGATCGCACTCAGCGGTAACCGAGTCGAATCCAGAATCACTGCTCGTACATATGGGTTACTCACGCACCCCGTATCATCGTCACGACTGACAATCCCATCGTCACCATCGTCACGGTAACCTGAGTCTACTCGACCTGATAAGACTCGACTACGTCCATCGATAGTAGCGTCTGCCCCAACCTCGTGCAGACCTAACTACCAGGAATCACTATATACAAACTCCGCATCCAACGGAATCAACCGCTCGTACCAACTACTCCGTATCCCCGCTCCGGGATTTCATCGACAAGTACCAACCTTGATAACTTGTCCAACCAATCACTAACCAGCCATACTCCGACTAACCCAAATGTCGTCTACCAGGTCGCCCACGACCTTAGTTGCACCAACAGTCCATCACAACTGAAGTAGCACGACAACCAACTCGGTCTAACCGATACGTACAACCCTGACTGCGAAGTGCAATCCCAACACAAGCTGACATGACTAGACCGACTAACGAATCCAAATCTGAATAGTCGTCCAAGTCAAACCACTCGTCAACTCCCATTTCCGAACCATACACATACGGTAGGGTTCCACGATCACACCTAGAGTTCCCCTGGACCCAACTGCATAAGCCAGTAAAATCAACAATCTGACCGACCCCGCAGTCTGGACATCATAAAGACGTCAATCCAACTAGGATTTCACAAAATCGACAGCTAACTGCCGACCGCAGTAAATCCATCTAACTCAACATAATCCGACCATCTAATGGTCACAACATCGAATCAGTCATCGGAACCGATACTACGACATCGTGAAGACGATCCCAACTAACCGTCTCACGATCACACTCCAGAATACGAACACGTTAATCCTTCAGTAGGGTCCCACACTGTCAACCTTGACAGAACTATGGCAACCCCAGCATCAAATGCGGAACCAAGGCATGCCAATCCTACTAACTATCGTACCGGCACCCCAACTATCAGGTTGATCACGAACTGTAGCCACTTGAGATATCACATCCTCGACCTGCGTACATACTCCAAGAGCTACACGGTTGCTCGAATAGAGACAACCCCGCTCTGATACCACGTTGACAGGACCCATCCCAATCCCCCCGGGATTAGTGCGGGATGACCCTGCTCCCGTCTGACACGAAGTGTCAGACAAGGGATATTTTTCGTCCTTTGCCCTCCCGGGCTATCAGAGTACGCCAGGATCCAGAGGAGGTATGTGATATCTCGGTCTCTGCTACAGTCCACATCCGATGTCAACCTGAAGGGCAGTCAAAACATTAAAAACTGTGAGTGGACAAAACAAGAATTTATAAAAAAAACATTTTAACGAGAAGACATTTGTACCCTTCACTAAAAAGCATGCATGCATACGAAAACTATTTATCCAAAACAAACCATATGTGGGACGAAGCCCAAAGCAGATATAAACCAAGGTCGAAAGGACCACAATGAAAACGACCATACGGGCCACTGCCCAAATCCTGTGCACACCTGTACACACCACATATCATATATCATATATCCATCACATACATATATATAAGTCACAAAACCAATCCTGTCACGGTATCCAAAGCTACGCGCGTGCTACCCGGGTCTCAATCCGAGTCTTCTCAAAGTCAAGGTCAATGTCCGCAGACCACTAACTCTAGTCGAGGTAATAGTAACCATAGCCTTCCTGAGAGTAAGGAACCCAATTGGGGGGTGACTCCACTCAGTCGGTGCTCCGTGACTACTCCGGGGTCCACCTAGGCCAACGACCCTCCCCGGAGGAGATAATGGAAGTAAAGGAAGGTAGATGAACATATATATACATAACATAAACATTCATGACCGGTTCCCCTGAACCGTCATGATCCATAATATCCATAATCAGGTAACATGCCGGTTCCCATAAACCGTCATGTACCGTAATAACATAACCGAGGTAACATGCTGGTTCCCATAAACCATCATGTACCGTAATAACCAACAAGGGTTCATGCCGGTTCCCATAAACCGTCATGAACCACGATACCATAACAACGGTTCATGCCGGTTCCCATAAACCGTCATGAACCTGGGAATCCATTTAAGGTTCCCTGACCTGAAATCAAAACCGTAAAGTGACTGGGTCTCGTACCCGAACATAGGACATCAGTTGGGCACCGTGCCCGATATCTGAGGTCATATGCCCGAGAAAAAACCAAATGGGTCTCATACCCGAGTTTATCATTTTGAAATCCAAATCCAGTTCATTAAATCAATACAGAAATACAGACCCGTATAAGCACCGTATAAGGCCGAAACCTCGAAATACGTGCTTATACGTAACCACATAGAATTGCACCCATGGCATCATCAAACAAGTAATAAAACATATAATAAACATTTATGCATGCACCAATTTAGAAAACAAAGTCCACTCACAGACCGTCCGAGCTGTCGCCTCGATTTGCGTGCCATACAGCTCCCCGAGCCGATCACCATCACCGGGACTCCCAAACCTGTCCAAATCGTAATAGAAGGTTACTAACTACCTAATTAACCTCCTACCGAAGCCCCGTAATTTTATCGTATTTTATCTATTTTTAATCCCGAACCTAAACCTTCCGATGCCCCGAAACATATCGAGACGGTGTCCGATTGACACGAAACCAGTCCCAAAATGTTCGTTACATCGAATACATGATTTCGTATGTTGGAACCTTCCCGAGATTCCCTGCCACGCGCCCTCACGCGCCGCCTGAAGTGGCTGCGCGTGGGCTTCACGCGCCTGCTACAGTACCTGCTGACGTCATCGCTGACGTCAGTATGACGTCATCACTGACAGCCCCTGACAGTGACACGTGTCACGCTCCCATTGGCCCACTGTCTGACATGTCAGTCTGACATTGTCAGATCTGACATGATTACGTCATCCCAGACATGATGACGTCATCAGGATGACGTCATCAGTCATCCCTGCCTCCTCGCGGGTCGACCCGAATGTCTGCAACCGGGTCGCTGTGACCCGCGGCTTGACCCGGCCGGTTCTCCGCCGTCCGACCACCAAAATGCTTCCCGTTTGTCCCATTTTCATCCTCTAATCCTAACCTACAGTCCTATGACATCAAAATGGAAGGAAAACATCAAAAACCATACCTTCGAGCTTGGCCATGGCGGCCGTGACTTCTCCCGCCGTTCACGGCTGTTCCAGGCCGTCTAATGCCTCGAAACCAATCCCATTCATCTCCTGGGAGTCCTAGGAACCTCACTCAATTAATGGAATCAAGTAAAACCCATTAAAACCCAATTTTGAATTTTTGAAATTTTCTTACCTCACGGGTTCTCCTCCGCCGTGTCCTCCACCGTGGGCCACCGTCCACCCTTTCCGTCCTCAGCCCTTCACCCTTCCCCCACGGTCATTCCCAGCTCATACAAGTGATGAATGGTGAAGTGTGATTGTGTGTTTTGGTTTTTGAAGGAAAAGGAAGAAAATGGAGGATTATGGGTTATGGGGTTTCGGGTGGTAAGGAACAAAGAAGAAGGGGATGGCTGGTGAGAGAAGGAGAGATTGATGGTGAGGATTGATAGTTAGTTGGTAATGGATGGTTAGGATTAATAGTTGTTAGGTTTAATTATAAAATAATTAAAATAATAATATTTAATTATTTAGATCCATATTTTGGGGGATCAAAGCAATGGGATGAGTGACACTTGTCACTCATCCATGGGGCCCACCAAATATCCACCCAATCAGATTTCGCCGAAACGTCCCCGTCTCGAAGTTCGTGCATAGTGAAATCGAACTTCCGTGACCCATAACTCTCCCGTTTGAAGTCCGATTTCAGTGTGCCGCCTGCCTATGGATTCGTATCGTCCTTATCTACGTAACGGTCTTCGGACCTCCCGATCAAAAAGTCAACTTTTGACCTCCTATTCACCCAAATTACCAAAATGCCCCTAAACTTCCGAACGTCATAACTTCTTCCTCGAACGTTGGAATTGAACGTGCCACCTGTCTATGAACTCGTGACATCACGAACTACGTCACGGTCATCGGTCAAAGTCCATTTGACCGCCCGATTAAAAAGTCAACGTTTTGCCACCACTAGGGGCAAAACGGTCATTTCGCATCGTTCGTCCGATTACGCTCTACTAATCACGGATTAGCCTCACTAATCGTGATTAGTCACTAATCTAATCTAGGAATTTGGGACGGGTCGTTACAAGGGCCAAGGACCGTTACGTAGATCGGGTCGATAAGAACCATAGACAGGCGGCACGTCAAAATCAGACGTTCGACGGAAAAGTTATGGTTCACGAAAAGTTTTGTGCAACCCAATGGATGAGTGACAAGTGTCACCCATCCATTGCTTCCATGAAACAGATACATGCATCGGTTTGCCTTTCCTTGCTCTTTCATTCCATCCTACCAGCCCGAAACCCACCTAAATCACCAACCCCAACCCTCTTCTATGTTCATCTATTTCCTTAAGTGTGAGATAGACTGAGAGAGGGACTGTGAGGAAAAGGACAGGATCGCCAGCCACCGTGGACTGCGGTGTTAGCCCAGAACCCAGGTAATCCGACAACCCAGTTTTGTTTTTAAATTGGACTTTTAAGTTTGGACGTTTGGGAGTGGGTTCTGATCATTGGGTTACATATGTGGTGGTTGTACGAGTCTCTAAGGATCGAAGTCGTGGACGGAGGACAGCTGTGCGGCCTGGACAGACGACCGGAAAACAGGGCGACATCCCTTCGATCTAAAGGTATGGTTTTTGGATCGATTTTCATGTTTTAGGGATGTAGTTAGATAGGGAATAGAAGAACAAACACGTAGGAATTGAAATTTTGGAAAAATGAGGAAAAATAAGAAAGATATGGCCTTGGACCGATCACGCCGGTCCAGGCGAACCGGAATTACAAGCGAACCGACCGGACCGGTCGTCGTAGGGAAAAAGATGCACTATAGCTAGCCACGTGACCTTCACGCGCAGCCCCTTTGGGCGAAGCGTGGGGGCGCGTGAAGCATAATTTTGGGGTGGTTTCAACACATGAAATCATCCTTTCAATGTAACGAACATTTTGGGACAAGTTTCGAGTCGATCGGACATCGTTTCGATATAGTTCGGGATGTCTGAAGGTTTAGGATCGACTTTAAAAATAGTTAAAAATTTGGGAAAATTACGGGGCTTCAATGAGAGGTTAATAAGGTAGTTAGTAACCCTCTAGTGTGATTTGGACAGGTTTGGAAGTCCCGGTGATGGTTATTAGCCCGTGTAGGCTTACGACATGCAAATCGAGGCGGTAGCGTAGGACGGTATGTGAATGGACCTTGATTTCTAAACGGTGATGCATGCATAAATGTTTATATGTTTTACATATGTGATTCTATTATGATGAATCGAATATTAGTGATTTACATGATTTCACGTATTTTGAGGCGATTTATGTATTTGCACATAAATCGAGGTTTACGATTTTGCACTGATTGTACGTGCTTATGGTTTCGGAAATGGTTTAATGAAATGGTTTTGGATTTGAAAAGGTAAACTCGGGCATGAGACCCATTTTTTTTGGAAACCCTCGGACTTGAAGTCCATTTGGTTTATGAAATCGGGCACGAGGCCCATTTGGTTTACGAAATCGGGCACAAGGCCCATTTGGTTTATGAAATAGGGCACGAGGCCCCGTTGGTTTACGAATCAGGCACGAGGCCCAGTTAGTTTACGAATTGGGTCGGAGGCCCATTTGGTTTACGAAATCGGGCGTGAGGCCCAGTTGGTTTATGAATTCGGGCTTGGGCTCAGTTATGGTTTACGATTGTGATTTCGGGTCGGGGACCCATAAATGGATTTTTGGTTCATGTCGGTTTATGAGGACCGGGCATGAATTTTTGAAAGGTTTTGAGAATGATTTCAAAATTCCTTTTCACATACCATCCTTATATATTTATGGATTGTCTCCTCCAGGGAGGGTCGTTGCCCTTGGTGGACCCCAGAGTAGTCACGGAGCACTAACTGAGTGGAGTCGCCCCTGTTGGGTACCTTACTCTCAGGAAGGCTATTATGGATTATAACCCCCAAGTAGGGTCATTGATCTGCGGACATTGACCTGGGTGGACCCTAGGAGACTTGGGATTTGAGACCCCGGGTAACACACACGTAGCTTTAGAAACTGTGACAGGATTGGTTATATGATATATATATATATATCATAAACATGATTTCTTGGATTATGGTTTTTAATTATAAATAAAATATTAAATAAGAAACAAATAAGAAACGAGGGCAAGCATCTTTTCTGTTTTGTCCCTTTGGTAGGGATGATCGGAGGAAGAGCGGCGGCCAGTGGTGGCTGGCGATGATGAAACTCAAAGTACACAATGATCAGCAGATTCGAGTCCTCCGGTGCCAATGATGATGACAATATCACCAAGAGAAGTCAGTAAGGTGTGGTAGTCTTTGCACCTTTCCCAGTGATGACCGGCGAGCCCTTAGGCGGGTGGATAGTGATCGACGGCGACGTGGCTGCATGGCTAGGTAAGCTTTCACAGCACCAGCCATAAAGCGAAGAGGACAGTTGCCATGATCACGACGACCTGGTGGGCTGCGGAGCTGGCACTTGGTAGAGGCACAATGGCCCTCCGTGTGAAGAATGACATCGTGGACATCGTGGTTAAGCCATTATTTCAACTAGTTGTACTCGGCGACGTTCGACGGTGGCAGTGCTAGGAGGTGGAGGAACTTGGTCCTATAGTTCTTCTTCTCTCCATCCCTCATAGGTTGTCTGCAGCCAAAGATGAATACATAGGGATATGGAGTGAAGAAATAGAAAGAATATCATATTCTTTCTATATACCCCCACTTATCTTTGAACAAAAACCAAAGTAGAAAAGTCAAAAAGGATATTTTCCTTGGAGAGAACAGAGATGAGGAAATCAAGGTATTCTTGCTTTGCCATCAATTAGTGTGGAGCTAAGGAGAAAAAGGATTTTTGGGTCATACTGGCAATGAGAAAATTTGGCTTTTTGCTTGGTGATCATGAATGTTCATGGTGTTTCTGTTCGTAAGTGAAGAGAAAAAGGATCCGACACGAATTTTTGTCGAGATTCCCACAAACGGCGCCAAATGTTTGATCCAAAACTGGACCTAACATAATGAGACCTGCTGAGCTATCTAGGACCCGGTATAAGGTGCTGGTTCAAATCCTACTTAACCTGACGAGTGACCTGCGAGGAAAAGAGAAAATATTAGACACCGGTAGGGGGCCAGCCTAAAAGGCACAGATCTTTAAGTCAGCAAGCGTAATGGAGAACCTATAGGCATATCACAGTACAAAGAAGAAGCGTCATATTTGTGTGTGCTTAGAAAAAGAAGTAGATGAAAGAGAGTGCCTTTACAAAAGAATTTTGGGGGGTATTTATAGTAGTAATGAATGTGGTGGTCGAATACTATTGGGTAGTAGGTTTCAAGCTGCAATAGAAGATGTTGTCACGTGTCCCGCAGATTCAGGATGTATGTCTGGTGGTAATGGATCTTTTGGCATGTTAGAGAGCTGGTACTGACAACCAACTAATCAGACCACGGGTGCCGATCACTCCTTCCGAGTATGCATGTCGATTGGTTGAGACGTGGACCTTGTTGGGCGCAACCTATTGGTGCTTCTTGATGAGTGGCACATTTGGTTAGGCCTGTCGATTGGCACCACTAGCATTGGTTGTCGATTGAAATACCGGTGCTGCATGCCGATTGACCTGTCTGCCGATCACCCAACTGTGGACTCTATACTTATGGTGGTACTGCTTGTACTGAGCCTAGTTAGTCTGACATTGGTATCAACAAGTCTGAAAACACCTCGGAAATGTTGTTTTAAGTGCAATTATAATGGGTCATGCATGGTCATGCATGGTTGCAACAAAGCGAGGAGGTTTTTGGGTGGTGATTAGATATTGGAGGGAGAATTTTGTTGCTGCAACCAAGAAGATCTAGGATTAGTTACTTCAGCTTTGCATGAAGAAGCATCAGCGACTAGGAAAAGGGTTCAATTGGGTATGAAAATAGGTTTACATTTTGTTGAAGTTGAGGGAGACTACCTGATTGTTGTGGCCGAACTTACACAAGACTAGCATGATTTGTCTCAGATTGGCCCAATTATTTGTGACTCTAGGTTTCTGGGGTGTGAGATAGAGCAAGTCAATTTCCAATTTTTCAAAAAAGCCGCCAATGCTGCCGTTGATCGTCTTGCTAGAACATGGCTCGTTTCCTCCCATGGCATTTTATGATTGGAGGAACTTCCAAATTTAATTTCAGACTTAATTTTGGAATATGTTAATTATTTATAACTTGCACGCGTGTGGTACTCTTTCTCGATGATTTGGATTGAAAACTCCAACAAAATTTTAATGATGTCACTTTTTATGCAACACCAGACTTTTTATGATTTCTCCTCGATTTCCAATGAATTTTCTCAGCTTGCACAAAAAATATTAACTAATTTATAATTTGTATATTGAAACATCACAATACCATGTAATAATTCCTCCTAAGTCCTAAACCTAATTCCTGCCCTATAAAAGGAAAGAATACTTACCCTAGCTAGGATCCGTTCGTATTAGTGTGCAACTCAGGCAGCTTGTAACATTATTGTTAAGATAATCCAACATTCACAATTCATGTTCGAGTTAATACATATTAATGTTAATTCAAGTTTCTATGTGTTTCACGTGACTCAATTTCAACTCATGGAATCATCTTTCATAAATTCAATCTATACACTTGAACTCATGATCTAACAAAAACAGAAAAACTTCAACTCACAAATAAAATAAAATAAAAACATATTATATCATTTAATAATTAAGCAACAATCTCAATAACAAAACAAAATCAAGAAAGCCATCTCAATATTACTTAATAATTAAATATTCGTATTATGTTTAATTTATCTTGGTTACCATAGTCAATGTTACAAAAACAAATAGTTAGGGATATGTGAATGTTGGTTTTGAGAATTAATTTAGAATTAATTACCGATGTTGTTAATTGATACATTTACCGAGTGCAATAATAACATTATAATTACATGCTCTAATGTGGAATGCTAATCTTTAGTGGGTGGTGTTAGTAACTCGGCGTGACTGTTTTTGTTTGACTTGACTTTCATGGGCGATTGTGCTCTTTGTTAGCCTTTGTTGCGTTTCGGCTTTTGGTCTCATTTTCAATCCTACTCTTCTGTTTTATAAAATCTTTTTGTTTAACCCAAAAAAACTTTAGAATTACATGCATGTTTATTACATATATCTACCGAGTCGAATAATAACCTTACCATTGCATACATGTTTAAGACAACTAACTCCTTTTCAATATAAAGGAATAGCCAAACCAACCCCGCTGGCTGGTCAATCTCAGAAGTCGTATCGGTTGGCAACTACCGAGTCCAATAATAACATCAGGGTCATTGAATTAAAATTGCACCCTAATTCATAATAGATGTATCTAATAATTTGTCCATCTTTTGTATCTGTAAATAGGGGTGGGCACGAATCCGTTAAAATCGCTAACCAATCTGCTTCAAACCGTTATTTATTCAATGGTTTAGGTTTGACGGGATAAAAGTCAAACGGTTTAAAAATCCAAATCGTTCCATTAGTAACAGTTTGGATTTGGATTTTCATTTTGAAAATCCGTTAAATCCAAACCGAGCCGTTAAGGAATATATTAATTTTTATTAATGTTTAAATCTAATATTAATACAAAGTAAAAATAATAAAAATAAAAGGATACCTAGATATACTCATATAAGTATATGTATACTCATACAAGAGTATAATAAAAGATTATTAAATAGTTTGTGTGTTTGATAAATTTTAGTATAGTGATAATATTTGCAATTCAATACTTAACAAGCTTAGTATATAAAATTTTGAATATTGAGTATTGATTTTTTTTATCCTTATTTTTTCTATATCCTTATTTTTTTTATTCCTTAACGGTTTTAAACCGTTTTAATCCAAACCGAACTGTTAGTAACGGTTTGGATCAAAACGGCATTATTTCTAATTTTAGAAAATCCAAACCGTATCGAATCGTTAAAATTTTAACGGTTTGGATTTGGATATTGCCAATATCCATATCGAACCACACTCAATGATTGAAATATCGATATCGACGGATATATCGGTAGTCAAATTTACGGATATATCGCTAGTTAAATTTACAGATATCTCGTCTCAAATATCGATATCGATATCGTTTACGGTCAATAAAAATGACGAAAATTTGGTCTAAAAGTTGGAAATTTGGAATGAAATTTTGAGAAAAACTTAAGTACCTAATAATGATTATATAGGTCTAATAAAAACTATAAAATGGTTATGATATAATAAATATATGATGAATAATATGATATAATAGGATTATGCCGATGACTAATAATATAAAATTTTAAACATAAATATAAATTGAAGTGAATTACTATAATTGAATATTAATATAATTAAAAACATAACAATAGGTATAAAAAAAATTCAATAGAAGAAAAATTATAAAATGAGTAAATATATTTAAAATTGGAAAAAAAAATAAAATAGTAGAACCAATTTTTGAACATTTTTGTTCAAAAATTGAAAAGAATTCATGCATTTAAAATTGAAAAAATGACAAATATTATTAAAATTTTGGAAAAAAAAAGAATTAAAAATTAAAAAAAAAAAAGCATTGCTGGGTTCGAACCCAAATTGAGGAGAAGGGCATAAAGTGCATAATCAACTCAACTGAGCCAACTTAATTGAAAATATAAGAATGATATAATATATAAAGTATACCAACTAATATTCTTAACAATCATCTCCTATCTTACGCGGATCTGCGATTTGGGTTTTTTTTTACCCGGCGGTATGACCCGATTTGTTTAAACTCATTTTACGTCCGATTTTCACCCAATTTAAGTCGATCTCGATCGTTTTAAATAAATAATAAGATCTATCTACTTAAAATAAGAAAAAGAAAAAATCAAAATTTCGTGAGATATCTTTTCTCTCTTTTAATGCTATCGACCAATTTTAACGAGATATTGACAATATTTAATCGATATCCAATAATATTTTTATCTTTAATTATACGGTGACTATCTCTATCTGTAAACTGTGAAATGTGGAATGGCAGTTTTTTTTTTTTCTTCTGAAAAATGTGGAATGGATGTGATACTTACTTGATAGTTGATGTGACTAATAAAAAACACAAAAAGGCATTAGCGGGCCCCAATTCATCCCAAAGTTTCGGCTCTTTGTTGACTACTCGTGTGAGCACATCACTAGCAATCGAGCTATAGGGACTCCCCTACAGAACCATTCCCGCTTCCGCGTTCATTTGCCGCCCTCGTTTTTCGGTGGTAAATAAATATGGGAGGGATTGTCATCATGTTCCCAAACGAAAAAAAAATAAAAAAAGATTTTATATTATCTTCCGAATAATACATTTTCGATCAAAATTGACAAAACATGATCGGTTGGTTGGATTTTAATACGGATTGTATTGCTTTTTCTTCAACAAAAAAAGATTTATAGTATTTTCTCCATGAATAAAATGAGTAGTACGTTAGAATTTTAATAGCATAAATTTACATTGTATATTTAAAAAAGGTGATAATCCAAATAAATTTTATTAATATGTATAAAATACTAAATAATGTAATGAGATTTATTTGTTTTATAATTCCATGCATAAATAAAATTTAAATAAAAAATATAATATATAAGACAAATAAACATTACCATGCAAGCATTTTCTATCTAACCCTGCCCCTCGCAAGTTGAATTAATTTAGAATAAAATGTGCCGTCTAAAAAGAATCTTGGAAGTGTGATTTTATTTTAGACACTTTGTCTCATTGTATTTCTCAATATTATAGTTTTTTTCTATATATGATCTCAATATTCTAGTTTGATGGGTTTATTCTCCCCCACAGACAAAAAATAAATAAATAAATCAATCAATCAACCATAGTCTCCCACGCACATAAACCAATATTGTCGTTGTTTTAGCTGCATCCCCATTCGCCATCCTCCTCACTCCTCACTCTCCTCCTTCCCTGCTCTTCTCCAGCTATTCCCTGCCTCCATTCTCTTAAGCCTTACCCTAAACCCGTGCATTGCCCTCACTTACCTGCTGCTACCCATCGAAAAGACCAATATACCCTCCCCACACACATGGATCCCTTCATTCTCACCCTCGCGCTCTTACTAGTTATCTCTACTGCCAATGGTACTAAAAGCTTCAATCTTTCACTCTCTCAGCCCCTCTGCTTCATGGGTTTCCCTTCATTTCTTCCGGGTCGCTCTCAAAATTCACATTTTCACTAACTTTTTGCTCCCTCTGTATTTTGTTGCAGGTGTTTCCGCCACTACCTTCACCTTCGTCAACAGATGCGACTACACCGTGTGGCCAGGCATTCTCGCAAATGCCAACAGTCCCAGGCTCGACTCCACCGGATTCGAGCTCCTAAAACAAACCGCTCGCACATTCCAAGCTCCAACAGGCTGGTCGGGTCGTTTCTGGGCCCGAACAGGCTGCAATTTTGACGGATCCGGGGCCGGGTCTTGCGTCACCGGCGACTGTGGCTCAGGCCAAGTGGAATGCAACGGAGCCGGAGCAGCCCCACCGGCTACTTTAGCCGAGTTCACTCTCGGTACCGGTGGTCAGGACTTCTACGACGTCAGCCTCGTCGACGGCTACAACTTGCCTGTTTTCGTTGAGGGCACTGGCGGGTCGGGTCAGTGCGCTTCCACTGGGTGCTCCACGGATCTGAACCGGATGTGCCCGGCAGAGTTGAGAGTCGGCGACGGTGAAGCGTGTAAGAGTGCGTGCGAGGCGTTTGGGACCCCAGAGTACTGTTGTAGCGGCGCGTATGCTACACCCGCCACCTGTAGCCCGTCGGTTTATTCGCAAATGTTTAAGGCGGCGTGCCCCAAGTCGTATAGCTACGCGTACGATGATGCTACGAGTACGTTTACGTGTACCGGTGCGGACTATACGGTGACGTTTTGCCCCTCATCCCCAAGGTAAAATTAAAGGAGCTACATATAAAGCTTGGTAGTTGATAACTTATATGTTTTCTTTATTGCTCAAAAGCCAAAGATTATTCATTTGAAAGAAAAAGTGAATTTGATATATTTTTGCACATCTTTTTTGGAATTATTTTGATTTATTTAATTATTATTTTTTGTATATATTATAGTTGGAACTCTTTAATTTTTTAAATTATCATATTAAAATTATTTATGTAAAAAAATTAATAAAATTGAAGGATGTTTGATTTTTCAAATGCATCGTATAAATCAACGGATTTAGTAACAATTAAGATTCGCATTGCATATGATGGTCTAAATGGACTCCACTTTGGTTAATTTTTTTGCATATATAATTTTGAAATAATTGTTTAAAAATTGAACGGTTTTAATTATTGTATGTATAATGTCAATCAATGAGCATCACTAGAATGTGAAATACTCAAAACATAATTTAATTAGTCTAAAATTAAAAAGTGTTTCTATGCATTAGTCGCTAAAGTACGTGAGAATTTGGGACATGCAGCTAAAATTGTTGATTAAAATTATGGACAAAAAAGCCTTTGAATTACGAAAGAAAATTAATACTCTCTTTTTCGCTTTGTTGTGGGTGGTTTAGTAGCAAGTTGTGAATGCCAATTAAGCGGCCGAAGATTCTCTTTTAAGTGTTAATGAAAATTTTGTAGTATTGTTAGGATATCTGGGGTTTCAGGTTGTAGGGTTGCTTAACATGTCAATATTATCAGGTAGTTTGTCTTTCATTCCTCTTACTCTAAATTGTTTTATATGGATTTCTAACATTTCATCACCTGGGAATTATGCAGTCTAAAATCTGCTAGAGATTCACCAGCAACACCATCCCAAGGTGCTGTTACTACCGGGTCGGATCCTGGGTTCAGTTATTCCGATTCGGGTGCTGGGTCCGGTTCAGTTACAGGTACAGGTTCAGTTACGGGTACCGGTATAAGTTCAGGTTCAGATTCAGGTTCTGGTTCGAGTGCTGGTTCAGGGTCTGGAGCTGGTGAAGCCATGCTGGCGGATGGGTCATGGTTGGCTGGTTTGGCCATGGGAGACTCATCTAGGACTGTGTCTCAATCAACACGCTCAGCAGCTTTACTTTTCGGTGTTACCCTTTTCTTGTTTAACTTGTAGCCACAAGAAGACTCTTCAAGTGTGAATGAATTCATCAGAGGTTTTGAGTGCCTTTTTTTTTTTTTTTTTTTTGGGGTGGTCATGGAGTTTTTACCTTCGCAGAAAACGAAAGCTAACAGATTCATCCAAAGGCCATTGAGATTTTTATCTTCTGTCATTACATAAATTTTCACCCAAATATTGTGGTTGGTGCCCTTGTAACTTTCTTTTTGAAAGGCTTCGCCGCAGTATATGTACTTATTAAAGCAAGAAAAGAGGATTCATACATAACCCTTCTTTTGATATTGGCCTGACCTCTTTTGTGTTTGGGTTTTGATTTTTGATAAGAAAGAAAGAGAATTAGGTGTGGCTTGTGAAGGTTTCTCTCAAGAGGGTGTGGTGTGTATAGTGAGAATTATGGTTGGCTTCCTCATTTGAGCCTGAGGCATCACTTCACTTTGCTCCTATTTCAAGCGTATGTCAGCTTTCTTAGGGTTACGTTTTCGTGTAGACGACGAATATGTAACTTTTGGATAATTTGTAAGTCACATTTTAAGTTATGTTGAATTTAAAAAATGTTAAAGTAAATTATTCGGACGGATTTCATGAATGATGCTTTTGGGTAGAAATGATTAGTTGGATTTTGACAGGATAATAACTTAAATGGTGAGTGGGTGTTGGGGACCCAAAGCACAAATGCAAATCAAATCCTTGCAATATAAATAAGAGGGGACAGACAAGTGGTGGATTAGTGTAAAAGATATGATTAGCTACCTTCTAATTGTTGATGTAATCATAAAACCTTCAAACTTTTATACAGAAAATCTGCATAAGAGAAATATATATATATATATATTGACATTGTTGAGTTGAGACTTGAGAATCTATGTGTGAATGGCCCACCTTGAAAATGCTCATCAAACATCAAACCTCTTTTTGGACCAATTGTAGCATAATCTACGTTGTGATTATGTCTAAATGATGTAAGCCAACACTTCAATTACTCCTTAACTCAGACTTATCAAACACTAATGAAGGATCCATTATTTCCTAACAATTTTTGTGTAAGATGGACTTAATATTATTAGGGTTTTCTATTAATAAAATATATAATTGCAACTAGGAAACAGGTTTGAAATTGAAAGCTGAGTTTGCTGGGAATCATGATACGTACCTTAAAAAAGAGTCTTATTCAAGTTGGTGTATGGATTAAATGTGAGCTACAAGCTTCCCAGGGGACATGTTCTTCAAAATAAAGACACACCACCCAAAGAGTGAATCTAAGACTCGAAGAACTAAGTCCACACCAGAAATTTAAAGTTATTTTTCGAATTTATGTGCTGAAAGAGATATATGCATAATCGTTGTAAGTGCAGAAACTAATTCTTTTGACAATGAAAAAATAAATATAAAGTGGTTACACAAATATGTTGAAATTGTATTACAATTGAATGCTAACATGTTTAGTTTCTTGACCTTGGCACAAAGAGAATGTTGAGGTTGAAGTCTTATTGCCATACTTAACACGTACTCTATATTCACCCAAGAAACCAAAGAAGCTATACGATCCATGCTCATCAGTCTCACCCTCTATCTTCCCAGTTTCCCATTCTTTCAAGAGCTTGTCCACCACATCACCAGCTGGTAAGTTTTCAAAATTACTATCTGTCAAGCACATTTGGTAGCACCCATTTGGATGCAGAGCACTCCACAACATTATCCCATTCACAGATGGATGCGAGAACCCTTCTCTTAAAACTTGTTCCAGATAAATCGCCTATAGAAGAAAAAATAAATAAAAAATTTATGTTAGTCCGGAAGATAAAAACTTATGTAGAGCTGTTCTTGTCAATAACATGTGTTACGCATTGTCAAGTGGCACGAATTCCCCTACGTGACACCTGTTTTAGTTACCTGTGCTTGTTTGTCAAGAGTGTTGCTAATGTCAACTTCTGTGAGCCACATAGGAAGGCCCAATGTGGCTAATTTGTCAAGGATAGCTCTCATAAGAGGAGGGTTAGGTATTGTGAAATGACCCTCTAGCCCAATCCCATCAAAAGATGCTCCACCATGTTGAAGCTCTCTTAACCTTGAAATGTAAGAATCAACAGTTGAATTTACATCACTGCAAGTCTCCACCACATTGAAATCATTCATGAAAAGGGTTGCCAAAGGATCAGATTTGTGCGCGGTGTCGAAGAAATGCAATGTGGCATTAGGACCAAGCTTTTGCTCATAGAAATCAAAGTGAAGCATTTCATTGCTGACATCCCAATGTATGAACTCTTCTCTGTACTTGCTCATTAGGCTTTGAATTCTTGAGTTGACAGCTGATTGTAGCTCATTGGCAGTTAGATTTCGGACCCAAGCCGGGGTGTACCTTGGATCTTCCCAAAAAATGTTATGCCCTCTAGCAACAATTTGATTCGCGCGAACGAATTGCAACATTTGGTCTGCTATGGTGTAGTTGAGTTTGCCTTGCTCAGGTTCTGTTGCATACCATTTGAGTTCGTTTTCGAACACCGTGGCATTGAATCGCTTATTGAACCAATTCTGAACGTGACAAGGATGCATGCATATAAATTTGGTTTCAACACAGAATATTGTTCAGCTACAAATTTTTAATCAAATTTTCAAACCTGATATGGCAAGTTTCCTAGAATGGTTTTTGCAATTGCAGAGCCAAATGGGAAATCTTTGGAGACTTGCTGTATTTCAATGGAGACTTGATCGAGCCTCTTTCCTTGCTCATTTGAGACATGGACCGTCACGGCGCGCTTCCTTTTCTATACATAGATAATCAATTACTCTAGGAAGATAGGGCAACATTTGGTTGATCAGCAATGCAGAACATGTATACTTACAGTGTTGATCATATATTGCTGATATGTGCTCCATTGCTGGACACTAAATGGCTGCAAGGAAGAGCTGGCAATTTCTATGTGTACATTTGTGTCATCCGAACTCTATATAACCCGAACGAAAAAATGAACTGACATCAAAGTTAAGATGAAGGGCTTGAAAGAATAAAATGTGGGAACGCAAAGGAGAAATGAAGTACCTGAAAGAATAGTAGAGATAAGTGAGATGGTGAGTTTAGGAGAAAGCCGCCTTTGAGAAATGACCAGCATCCATGCTTAGCCAAAACTGTTCCTATACAATTATATGTCTCTTTATCTGTCTTCAGGCTTGCTCTAATGAGGCCTGAGCTTGCCCCCTCTATCTTCACCCAACCTGTTCATCCACCACCCTTTACCCCAATGTCACATCCAATTAACTTTCATATTTATAACTTCAAATAAAATCTCGATTTTCAACTTGCTAGTTGATGGAATACTGGGCTGGGTTTGTTTAATTTATTTACACTCAGATTTTCAACTTGCTAAAGCTTAGCCCAAGCTGTGGCCCATTCTAAAACAAATTAATAAAATATTGAAAAGAAAATGCTCACATCATAAATCCGTTGTAGTCTAGTTGGTCAGGATACTCGGCTCTCACCCGAGAGACCCGGGTTCAAGTCCCGGCAACGGAATTTTTAATTTTTACAATTTTTTTACCCCACTACTATTGGGGTTTTTACTCTTATTTTGACTAGAAGCCAGGTAAAATTAATTTAACAAAAATGGTGAAAAGAGAAGAACCTAACTGGAGAAACAGTAAATGGTGCCCTGGGTGAGATTGTGCAGAATGAATGAGGTGGAATAAACACAAGTTGCTGCAGTTGCAGAGCTCCCAAAGCTGCTTTTTCTTACCCCATCTTCATTACTGATAATCCCTCCACCATACAGAGGCTCCTCTGCCTGCAATTTACACTGCCCAAACGAACAAATAAATTGCTATTAATTCAAAATAAAATAATCATAATTTTACCACATTTTATTTTACCTCAGTGTAAGCTGTAGAATCGTATAGTGGACCATCTGCAATGAGAAAAAGAAAGACGCTAAAAATTATCAGTAGAAGAAAAAAATTGTAACCCGCCATGGCGCCATAAAGAAAAAAAAATTGGAATAACGAATTTGCAAAATGAATTTTTTTAAAAACTCGAACAAAGGAGATATGGAGAGTTGTTAGAGAAGAACCGAAGGAAGCAATCACGGGAGAGCCGATGAGGAGGAGGAGGGGGAGGAAGAACATTGGGAGGCTGAAGTTGAGAGCATCCTCCATTGTTGCTTAGAGATTGGAGTATTAGAGGTGTGTGATGGAAATGGTGAAAATCAAGTGTTAAAATATGAACTGGGGGGGTTATGGGTTTTAAGCTTAAAGTAAGAAAAAAGTATGGCCATTTTTTTTTTGAAGTGTAAAACAATGCCCAAACAATGGATGTATGTAGAAGGTAGTGAACTTATGGTGAGCTGAGGTGAGATCACAAGGGCACAGTGGCGGGGCAAGTGAGGAGCCCATGGCCTAGTCACGTGCCTGTCTAAGTGTTGGAGCTTCATCACGTGAGTATTGTATCAATTGACATTTGATGATGGCCAGTGGTTAAGGACATCGATCAACATTCCAAACCGTGACTTCATTCTTGTCTTTCTCATTTGGTGTTTATATAAGTATATATATTTAGGGTCTCCTAATCTTCACTCTAATCTCCCATACTACTTGATTAAGATGATTCATTAAGACTCCACTTTCGATTATGTACGTAAAAGCTTTGAATCCTTGATTTGGATTTTTCGATCCTCCCCTAAATCTTAGTCTTAGTGGTACTTGTTTGAGATTATTAGTAGCAAGTAGCAACTAATGCTTCATCAACCCAAATTAATATGATTAGTACTGGCCTCTTTTTAGCCCTTAATTGGACTGTTTTAGAAAAAACCAAAAAAAGCATTTATTTTTACCTTTTCATAGGAAAAAAGTATAGCGTATGTTTCTTAATTTTACACTAATTTTAATAAACGTCTATAAAATTATTATTATTTTTAATTCAAACGTCCCTATACTTGTTCAAAATAGTAGCATAGGTCCATCTATTAATGTTTTGAACGGAATCCCTAATTTTTTAGGATATTTCTGCTACTTTACTGTTGTGTGGACAAGGGCACGTAATTGCTGACATGAAGGTTAATTTAGGCACCAAATTGAACTAAAAAATTGGGGGCTCTTTGACCTAATTGAAGGAGAAGAGATGAGAAAGAAAAAGTAGACTGAAGGAGAAGAGATGAGAAAGAAAAGGTAGACTCAAGAAGAAGAGAAAAAAAAAAAGAGAAGAAAAAGCTACAAGTTGGAGTTGGAGATGTCAGTGCCATCCTCATCAAGTAGAGAGAGGAACTTCACAACATGCAAGCAATGCAAGTGCATTGGCTGGATTAAACCTCATACCAGTGCCGGTCCAAACGTACAAGGGCCTAGGTCAAAAGTAAAAAATGGGCCTTAATTTATATATTTAATTATTAAAAATAAAAAAATTTATGAGTACATATCAACCAAATTGTTAAACAACTTCTTTTCGACTTAATTATCTTCCTTAAAATGTAGGCATCAATTTACTTCCATGGATCCAGAGTAGCTTGTATTGCACAAGCACCAAGCACACTTATAAGAATTGCAGCATCAGGAATTATTGGTTCATTTTCCCTTAATTCACGTAAGAGTTCAAATACAGCTTTGCATTTATGTGATTTGATATTCAGAAAACAAAGCTACTCATATAATAGTAATCTTTTCAGTCAACGAATCAAAAAGTCGGCCTATGTGTTTTGACTAGATTACCAATCTGAACGAAATTTTAGTTCCTTCATCTTCTCTTCCGTAGGTGATCGAATGAAGAAAGGAATACCCCAATTAATTAATGGAAATTTGACCAAAAAACTCATAATTTGGAAAGGAAAAAATCATAAATTCATCGGACCGCATATGAAAGATCAAAGGAAATCAAAGGACGAAAAGGAAAAATAAAACTTAACTATAGAGTCTGAAACTTGAACCGGAGTGAGACACAAGTCAGAACAATAGTGAGAGACTACGAAGTAGAAATCGATTGAAACATTAATGGATTGAAACACAAATTGATTGAAACATTGGACTTCATGCCACCATTATGGAAGAAATCGGATTGAGAGGGCCCTTTATTGAACCGCAGTCGACATTCCGCATCTTAAATTTGATATGTTCTCATTCTTCTTCTCTTTATTTTTTTTTCAATAAAATTGTGAAAAATTTAGACCCTTTATTTTTTTTCAATATAAAAAAAATTTGAAAATTTTGGGCTCTCCATTATTTTGGGCCCAGGGCTTACGCCCCTCTTGCCCCCTATAATGGCCGGCCCTGCCTCATACTTCATAGACTGATTTGAATCATGAAAGAAAGTTTGAAGCTTGCGAGAACAATCAGGTAAGAAAAGTTGGTGCATAAATTCAATTGTTGTTGTCAAGTTATTATTTGTATGTTGCCGTGGTTTAATTTTGACAAAAGTATGAAAAATTGATAGAAAAAAGAAAGAGAAATGACATTTCTAGGAATGGGTGGACAAAAAAACTTACCTAAGAGGAAAATAGGTTCTTCTAGGATTGCTTAGAAGATTAAGAGGAATTGAAAATAAGGTAATTACAATACAAGAAGAAAAGATGCAATTAGAAGAAAAACTACGAATTTTGGAATATGAAAGATGGAGAATTAAGGAAGGAAGAAACCAAATTGGGAAATCGAGCATTGGGCCATGAAGAAAGAGTAAAAAAATATTTTGGGGAAGATTGCTTATGTCATGGGTGGTGGTGCTATTACTCTAAATGTTGGTGATCAAGTTGGTGATCGAGACCGAAGTTAAAGGAATTTGAAGGAAATTAGGGTTGTTGTTGGCGTTGTAGTTGTTGTAGTTATAGTTTATTTTTGTTGACCTTGTTGATGTTGGAAGGATTGTTGTTATCTGTTTCAAACAAGACTCATACAATGAAAACTTGATTTTAAAGGTAAAAATCAATGAAATCGATTATTCAAATTTGTAGCATAAGTTAGTTGTTGCGTAATCAAAATCAAATCTTGCACCAAATTGTCCAAATATAAAAGCAAGATTTTACGAAATATTCATTAAAATGTAGCCTTATCAAATTCAAATGCAGCACTTTTAACTAATTTCATCATAATATCATCATAATGTCATCATAATAGTCCAAATTGTCCAAGTAGAGTGCAAAAGATTACAATCAAATGCAACGCCAAATTGTCCAAATACAAAAACAAGTGATTACGAAAAATTTGTAGCAAAAACTTGGTGCATGTAGCAATTTTGTAGATGGTTGTGCAAGCAAAAACTGTCTTCAATCTCTTATATTTTAGATGGTCTACGTTTCTTAGTTTGTTCCTTCAATATTGGAGAAGTCCACATCAATCGCTAGGACGAAGCTTGGACATCAGATGGTGTTAGTGGATGTGATTCTTAAACTAGCTGTGATGATGCAGCATAAGGTGGTGTAACTTTTGTGAATCCTGAACTCGTTGTGAAGATAATGCTCTCTAAATGAATCCAAGTCCAAATCAAATCAAAACAGGTCAAACTCTATCTCCAAAAGAGAACCAAATTGACATACAAGAATATATCATACTCCAATTTCAAATCAAATCAAATCCTAATCCTTGAACAAATCATACTCCAAATCCAAATGTAGCCAAATCCAAATCAAGCCAATTCCAAACCAAATCAAACCAAGTCATCAAATAAACCAAATCTAAATGCATCTAAGTCCAAATCAAACCAAAACAAATTAAACTCCATCCCTATAAAGAACCAAATTGACACAAAAGAACATATCATAATCCAATTCCAAATCGAACTAATTCCTAATCTTTGAACAGATCATACTCCAAATCCAAATCAAATTAAACCAAATCATCAAATAAACCAAATCTAAATGAATCTAAATCCAAAGCAAGTCAAACCAAACCAAAACAGATCAGACTTTTTCTCTAAAACGGGTCAGGGGTAAATCAAACCAAATCAAACCAAAACCGATCAAACAAACTAGGGGAAGAGAACCTTACCTCCCTTCACCATCGATGGTGCGTAAATCACGTTGATTGAGAAGTCGAAGTCGAACATTACTTTTTCCTTTAATGGGTAAAAGGTACCCATAGATTTACCCTTACCTACCCATCTAAGTAATGGGTAATTCTTACCCATTCACATCTTTACTCCTATAACTAAAACCCATGGGTGCCCAAACCTAAGGGTATTTTTTCCCATCCCTAATTGAAATTATCTCCAGTAGAGTCTCTAAAACACGTTCATTATAGCTAATTTTAGGAATTTTCAGAGAAAAAAAGGGCTCCAGCTGAATCCATACCCCGCTCCTAATAGAATTTGATGTTTTTAGGCGTTTGAATCCCAAATTTAACAAAACAGAGAGAAAATAAGGATTTTTATCCCCACACAATTGGATGAATTTCATAAATAATAATTTAAAGATGTTCAACTATTTCACTTAAATAGGGAACATTGTTAGAGTAAACTTTTCTAAAGTAATTTTCTCAAATACCACTACAACGTGATAGGGTTTTGTATCATTTAAAACAGCTGTATTGGATTTAAAAATGGCATTAATGTTGATAACATTCTTACACAAACATTGACCTATATGCAAAAATGTAGGGAAAATCCAAAATTAATATTGGAAAGGGACCTTCATAATTAGATTGGAAGGCGGCGGGTAGATTGAGGAACCAGGGAAAGACTAGTGGTGATGAGACTCAGAGACACAGAGTTTACATATATATATATATATATATGCTTAGTGCTATGGGTCCAAATATCGAATAGTCTTCCAAGTCTCTTTCGCAAAGACATTGCTTTGCTTTCATGGTTGATATGGCTTTGAAGTTTCACGCCTGCACCAGATTGGAATGGAACCATTGATGATAAATTATGGCTAGAAGCTCGTGCTCACAGAAAATAATTTCAACTGTCCCCTAACTATCAGACCAAGTCAGTAAGTCGCTTAGGTGGTCCAAAAAACCTTCGGTGCCAATTCTTGACACTAAAAATTATACTAATAAAGAGACAAACGTAATCATATCAAGAATACCAATATGTATTGTACCTGGTTCATTTAATTCGAACATCGCTACATCTTGATTCGGGGCTCTTTTCCGATCCGACTATGATAAATATTTGTTGCATTTTACAATGAGGCACGAGAGGCTTTTAGGAGAGAGTGAATCGGAAGGGAGATACCATATGCTTATAGTGAGTTTTTGGGGTGAGGGATTCACTAAGTGGCTGTAAAATTATTTAAAGACTTAAATTGAATATTGAATTATGGTGAAACTTGGTTAAAATTATGCCCACGATGGCTTCATTGACCACGATCAAAGTGGTGGTTAGTGAATTAGTTGCCAGTTAATTGATAGAGAGGGAGAGCAACATAGATGAGGTAGAGGACAAAGTGGATCTGACTCTGCTCATCATTTTGGTCGAATATTAACCGAGTGTCAGGATCCCGTTGGATTGGCATTCTAGACCCATTCTTGCTTCCTTCGTACTTTGGGTAAGGAGTAAAATCCCAGCAAAAATACTTGAGATTATCAGGGCTGAGAATATATGAGACGGAAGTTGACCAAAATTCGAGTTGAGATCGGGATACAAGTTTAAATATTGACACCAAAGGGGATGTATTGTGTTTGTACATAATCTGGTCACACTACTAAAAAACTGGACTAAAAGTATGAATTTTATTCATGCTATAAAAATACCCACAATACAGTCACATTGAAATGGTCAATGAGTGTTACAACACTTTTCACTACTTATGCGACACATTTTTCGTGTTTGTGTCTTAGTTATAGGGCACATTTTGAAGACTTTTCGTCCTCATTCTGTCGAGTTTGGAATGATATTCGAATATTTTAATAAAACTTAAATTAGAGCACAAAAGTAAATTTTGTGCTCAATATTCATTTAATAAATAAATAAATAATAAATATATAAATATTTGAATTAGGTCAATTATAAAAACGGAATCAAAACCTCTGCTCATATTTATACTAACATAATACACTTTATACACAAATAAAACTCATGCTTATGATTCACTATTATAAATCTAGTCCACAACATTAGAATTTATGCTCATCCGATTCTAACATTACACACTTTTACTACCATCTTAGTATGGAAAACCAAAAAAGAACAACTATATGGATTTAAATCAAAATATAAAATCAATAGGCTAGTAAAAATAAATAATAATAACTAAATTACCAACATCATAAAATGTAGTGTAAGATTAATTTTACATGGCAGCCAACATTGTCATACAACCTATTTTAAGCATATTTTCATATCACAACCAACAACATCATAAAACATTTTATAATTACTAAGTTATCATCTCATAACCAAATAGCAATAATGTCAAGTAAACTTAAAAAATCTACTAACATCCAAAGACAATTTACCTCATATAGCAGTCTTGCATTCCATAGATACAAAAGTAACAACATTCTAACAATTACATCAATTTGCAAACTTAGGACCTGCACATCCTACAAAATACACTTCCTCCATCTTCTAACTATAGTTTGCTACTAGAAGTGGTGAGATTCACCCCATTTTTTTGTCAAAAGATCAATCTGATCAGTCTGAAAACTTAGGACCTGCACATCTTACAAAATACATTTCCATCTTCTAATTATAGTTAGCAACTATAAGTGGTGAGATTCACCCCACTTTCTTGTCAAAAAATAAATCTGATTTCTTATGCAGACTTTCAAATATACCAAATTTCCAAAACATTATGAGCCGAACTTTTATAAATAATATTTTAATGTAAAATGATCATTTTGCCCCTATGAGGGGAAAAAGTTGACTTTTGACCCGGGAGATTTTTAACCTACGACTGTGACGTAGATCGGGACGTCATGAGTCTGTACGCAGGCGACACGTCAAAAACGGACGTTCGTCAAAAAATTTATGGTCACGAAACCAAGATCGGATAAAACTCACGTCCCGGGATTTGAATAAAATAATAATAAAACATGATGTGTGGCTGAATTTTTGTGGACCCACTCATCCCAAGGCCAAATTTTCCTCGAAATGTGGATCTTGTCCCATTGGTCACCTTGCCTTTTTATATTTAACACCTCCCCCTACCCCCGGTCCAATATTTCTCCTTATCATTTTCCTCTCATCCTCACCCTCCATTATCCTCATAAAACCATCTTCATCATTTTCATTTCTTCAAACTCGTGCACCCCCTCCATTTCCCACAACCACCATAACCATTACCTTCGTTTGTCACCATGACTAACTGAGGGAGACTGAGAGAGTGTGAGACCAGAAACAAGGACGACGCGACAGTGCGGCTTGAGGGAAGGTTAAGCAGCCACAGTTCAAGACGAAGGTAGGCCGGAAAACCCGAAAACACGAAACCTCCTATTTATCCATTTTCGATACTACCATTCCTGACGTGTATGGGCTGATTTGCTGGTTTAGGTTTGATTCTAGGGACAGAGACAAGTACAGTGTGTAATGACCCGTCCCGAGTGTCGGGATTGAATATTGATTAATTACAGTATAGAATCACTAATCTGGGATTAGTGGAGTGAAATCGGACGAAATGTGCAAAATGACCGTTTTGCCCCTAGCGTGGGCAAAATGTTGACTTTTAGTTCGGGCGGTCAAACGGACTTTGACCGATGACTGTGACGTAGTTCGTGACGTCACGAGTTCATAGACAGGTGGCACGTTCGATTCCGACATTCGAGGAAAAAGTTAGGGCGTTCGGAAGTTGAGGGGTATTTTGGTAATTTGGCTAAAAGGGGCCAAATGTTGACTTTTGACCCGGGAAGTCCAGTGGACGAGGGCCAAGAACCGTTACGTAGGTCTCGTCGATACGAATCCAACAAAAGGCGACATGACGAAATCGGAGATTCGACGATGAAGTTATGGTCATGGGAACGAATTGATTAACCGAACGAACCGGGAATTCGATTAAAACAATATTATAATATTGAATAGTGACCGTTGATGTGGCTGCTTGGATGAGTGACAAGTGTCACCCATCCCTTAATTTGAGGCTTACAATCTGCTCCTTGTTTCCCGTAATTCCTCATCATCATGTTTGATCATCATTAGCCATCACTAACATATTTTCTTCTGTGTTACTTGAACCTGGACCATGAAGAAGCAAAGAAAACAGAGTATGGAAAATTGAGAGAATTGAGCTTCCTCTCTTACCCAATTCCTTCCACAATTAAACCATCCGAAAACTGAGATTTAGGGGAGGAATTGTGAGGAATGAATTGAGGAGGAAACCACTAAACCCAAAGCCCAAACCGTGAAAATTCAAATTTCCCCATTAAATCGAATTCGAATTCTTAGGTCCAGAAACGTCAAATTGATGCTCGAGTAAGATTTCCGGGATCAATACGAATCTTTTTGCAACAAGAACGAAGAGAAACCGTGTCGGATTGAGGAAGAACGAAGCTTCCATGGCTGCTTCAATTCGAGCTTGAGTTCAACTAGTTAGAGGTGAGATTGTATGAAATTGAACCTGTAGAAATGTTCCTTACACTCTCACGATACTCACTGTGTTAATTAATTTGAAAAACAGGGTCGAAATCTGTGAACCCGAATTGGAAACCCGTCAAGGATCGATCGAGAGTCGTGAGGATTTAGACCATGATTCGAGTAATTGAACTTGCAAAACTTAATTAGAGTTGGATTAGAAGGGATCAGTGGAAAGAACGGATCGATTTGAGGTCGAATTGGGTGAGATTCAACCGGGTTCTATCGCGGGTTTTTCAACCCGTTTACCAGACAAACGGGTGAAGGGGACAACTGTGTCGGTTACTGTAGCTGGCGCGTGGCTTCCACGCACAGCCGCTTACGGCGGCTCGTGGGGGCGCGTGAGTGAGAATCCTGAGGTACGATCAACATGACTTTTGATCCTCTCATTGTAACGAACATTTTGACACTGGTTTCAATGAAATCGGATATCGTTTCGTTAATGTTCCGCGTATCCGAAGTTTTGTTTTACATTAAAAATACGTATATAAATTTCGGAAAAATTGGGGAAAATTATATGAAGTATTTTGAGATGTTAGTAACCGTCTATAATGATTTTGGGCAGGATTTGTGATTTCCAGAATTTACGGAAAAACGTGCAGCTCGGATTCGAACCGTTTTGAACGGTGTGTATGAGTGGGCTTTGTTTTCTAACCGTGATGCATGCATATATGATTTTAAATGCTTTATTATATGATTTTATATGCTTTGGCATGATTGATTTTTCAATCTGGTAATTTCTCGGTTTTATGATTATTATATTATATTCTGGCACGATTTTCGAGAAATGATGAAATTGATGTTTTTGGGCTAGGCCCGGATTGAAAATGATGTTTTGACTCGGGTTATGAGTCAGGAAGTTAAAAATGATATTTGGACTCGGATTATGAGTCAGTGATTGATTTCATGGATTTACGTGATCGTGGCAACTCGGGTTTACGGTTGCACGGATTTGCGTGAAAATGATATTTTGGGCTTGAGACCCAATGGAATTGTGATTTTGATTGGATTTGTATTTCCATGTGATTACATGATGATACTGATGATTTTCGGATTTATAAAGTAAATCGAGACTTTGGTTATTTTGGGGCTGAGACCCTGTGTGGATAAATGATTTGGTTTTCAATGCAACTGTTTTCACTGGTTTTTGTGATGATGATATGTTGCGGATAATTAGGGCTTTCGGGTGGAAATATGTTTTTCCCCGGAGTGCACCCTGGAGATAACGCTCGCCTTCGGGATGGAAGTGTTTACCCCGAAGAGGTCACGTAGCACGATCTTTGTCGAGCAGCCGAGGGAGGCTTGACTCAGATCAGATGTGCTGAATTATATATGGATCGGTAAGTGATGTGTTCAAGAGATCCGGATTGCCGGCTGGTGATGTGTTCACAGCGGCGGATGCTCGGAATTTGAGCGGTCCTTGAGCCTATTGATATGCACGCGTTGCAGGGATAAACGTGACTCTAAGCAACAGGATATGGAAATAAGTCCCGTGGTTTATGGAAAATGATTTTGAGGAAACCGTGGTTAGGCGGTTGAAATGATTTAAGGAAACTGTGAACTTTTTGAGATATTAAATTGATTTGATAAAAAATGAGTTTCAAGGAAAATGTGGTCATGGAATTTAGAAACATGATGTTTGTGATTACGTACCGGTTTTGAGTACGGGTTTTTGGTCTTTATGGCCAGGTAATGGTGTTCACATGTTTTGGCCTGAGAACCGGGATTTGATGTTTTATAACTTGAACTGATTTGGTGAACATGAGTTTTATGGACCATGGGAAAACATGTTTTGATTTTATCGGTCCACTGTTCATACTTGAATAATTTCATACTGTTACTCATGTTTTATGATATGCATGCACGTTTGTGAAAACTGAAGCGTAAGAATGTGTTTTGGCAAACGTATTTATCGAAGGTCATTTTTGTCCACTCACACCTTTTATGTTTTAATGACCCTTCAGGTCGTGGCGTGATGACCGAGGCTATTCGAGGTGGAGGTATGTGTGGGCACATGCGCAAATATCCCTTGTCTGGCAGGTGCTGAAGGGTAGTTTCGGATTTTCAGTTGACTTGTCAGACGGGAGCAGGACTGGGCACGGTTATCTATGCCCTTCGGGGACGGGTCCTGTCAAATTGGTATCAGAGCACTAGGTTACTGATGCTGTTGCCACGCCATACCTCCGAAACGTGAGCCTCGTGCGCGACCTGGTAGTGAGATGGGTATATTAGGGTATTTGAGACCTTGTTCTTGATTTTGGAATGTAATTGACCTTGGTTTGAGGGTCAGATGTTAAATCATGTAATTGCGACTTACTAATTGTCGAATCAGTATTCTTGTGGGTCCCAGGATTGGATGAACCCAGAGGCTTGGAGGGTAGCACAATTGGGTAGGTTGGACCCATGATGAGATTATTCTCAGTAAATTCCTTGTGCGGAATGTGAGTTCCCAACGTCTAGAGTGTGTTGGGGTAATTTGCTAGGTGGTATATGAGGTGATTCACCGGCGGTAATTTGCTAGGTGACCGGGTATGCCATGGATGGCATGAATGAATGAGTCAAGATTCGGTTAGGACTCGAGATGAGTCATGGTAATATCTTAGGACTCAGAAGCAGTCCGGTTTTGAGGAACCCTAGGTAGAAATCGTGGAACCCTAAGGTAGGGTGTTTGGTTCGGAAAAGTGTGTTGGCGAGTGGTTTGACTTTTAATGACTTCGAAGTCGAGACCGATTGACGGTGGTGTCAGGTCTAGTCATGTCAGTTTTAGTGGTGGAACTGTAATCCACAATCGGGGTTGTACTTATCGGTTAGACCTAGTTGGTTGTCGTGCTACTTAGTTGTGACAGATTGTTGGTGCAACTATGGTCATGGGCGACCTAGTAGACGACATTGGTTGAATAGAGGTACGATTGGTTGGAGATGTGTTGGACAGGTTACCAGGGGTTGGTACTTGTCGATGGAATCCCAGAGTGGGGATACAGAGTAGTTGTACGGGTAATTGATTCCATTAGATGTGGAGTCTCGATAGCGGTGTCTGGTGGGTAGGTCTGCACAAGTCTGTGGCAGGCACTACTACCGAGAGTGGTTGTTGAGAATTGGGGGACGTTCAGGGGACGTTTCCTTTTCTCATATGAGTTGTCAGGGTGACTGTACCCAGAGTTGTTAGGTACGAGGGAGGCAGAGTTTCTCCTATTCGATCGGAGGTACGGGGTCGTCGCTTGTTATGAGCGGAGATCCAGGGTTGTCAGCTTTGCACACGGTGTGCTCATACTGATACTGTTGTTTGTGTGCTAGTGTTGGTGCTGGTGCTAGTGCTGGTGTTAGTGTCGGTGTTTATGCTGACGATGAGTCACGAGTCGAGTTGTGACTTCGTCGAGTTGGGTATGTGTCAGTAACCAGTCCAAAGGGGACACGTGGTTGGTGTCCGAGTCCGATGGCTCCAACATGGTTGGACCTACGAAATCGTGAGAGGTTGTGTTTGAGGAGGATTGCAGGTTTTCCGCATTGGGACTAGGTAATCTGAAGTCATCGGGGGTGACTTCTTATTTTCTGCCTTGGTAGACGTTGATCGTAGTTACCAGTACGTTGAGCGTGTCTTGGTTGGTGGGCCCATGTGTGTTTCCCATTTTCTGCTTGGTGGCAGACGATGTTGGGTTACATGGCGTGGGGAGTGCAGTGAGTTTTGTTTGCATCCACGTAAGATGAGTATTGGTGTCATTGTTTTGGATCATCCTTGGTTTTTCCCTAGGTGGGATGGCAAGGATAGATACGAGGTAATCAGTGAGAACCCACTGTCGCGGCGTGTCTCATCGTTGACTGAACTGTTTAATTGAGGGAGTTGGTTGTCAAACGTTGTGACAGTACGCAAATTAGATGAGGGTGTAAGACCCTATGGTTCCTAGTAGTTAACTGTGTGGATCCTAGGTGGATCGGGTTTGTGATGTCGTGGACATTGGGCATTGTGACGATCTAGGATCGTGATGTTCATGGTCGGCTGACGTCGTGAAGGATCTGGGTCGTGATTTCGATGATCCAGATGGGGTGAGAGTTTATCACTCTTACTTTGGTAAGTGAGTCGTTAATGACGAGACCAAACTTCTTTTCAAAGTGGAGCCCCTTATGGTATATTACTCGAGTGAGTAGGTTTCCGAAGTGGTCGGATTTTGTCAACCTTAAATGTGTGGTTGTTGGATTGGCTTCCCTATGAAGTCAATCGAGTATAGTGAACTGGTAACCGATAGGTTCGGTTTTGGTGTGTCCGAGTGGATGTGAACGAGATTTCGGGTTTTGGAATCGAATTTCTACGTGACGATTCAGGATTCGATTTTAGAACTTGAAAGTGGAAACTGGACTTGGATGCGAAATGATTATTCCAAATGCTAGCTTACGGAATAATGATTTCGGATTCGAATTTGGACATGGGTTAACAATGTGATGTCTGGGTTTGGATACGGGATTTCTTACGAAATTGCGGATTCGGATTTGGAATTGGAACTAGCCGATGGATGGAGTTTTGATTTGTCTCTTACTGGTTTGGGCAAATGGACTTCATTATTGGAACTTGTTTGGCTATGACCTAGGTGGTTGTAGTCTGGTCAAGGGATAGATGTATGTACCTTGTACATGGTTTGGGGTACGATACTTTGCAGACTTGTGGTGGCCGGGGTTGATGTGAATCCCGGGAGAACTAGGCGTTCTTTCCTGTGGACACGATGATGTGTCATTTTGAGAGTTGTGATTTGGCGAGGTGTTTTTGGGTAGCATAGGACAAGGATTGTCGAAGCTAGCTAAACCCTCAAGAGTTTTACTTTTCCCTACGTGGTTTGGGATTGACCATAGTGGTCTATGTGCTATTAATGGTACTCCATGGGATTGGAGTAATACTTGACATTTGATCATTTGGACTACTGGGGTCCCGCTGTAGGATCATGCTTGGTGTACGATTTGTTGTATCGTATGGATGAGGGTACTTGATACCTAGTGACGGTATATGGGATGTACCAGTGCTGTGTCGATATATGTGTTGGTGCTTGGCTTAGTTCCAATACCATTGGTTTTGGTTGTGAACGTGAATTGGACATTGAACACGATGCACTGGGCAGAGTGCTTCTGATGCATTCTGTGATTGTTTGAGCAGGTGCTCTTAGCCATGGTTGGCTAGAGTAACTCTAGTATTGAGTTGTGTGATCACTGCTAGGCTTGTGTTCAACGTGTTCCAGTTGCACCGTCTGATTGAGTGTGATGACGGTATGCGTATACTCAGGATGAGTGAGTTGGTGGTTCGGGTGACCGCAAGTTGCTTTGCGGCGAGATGTTACCGTGTCGTGACCTTACCAGCATCTTGGATCGCTGAGGGGGTGACAGTTGGGGATACTGAGATTGGCATTTGTCGCAGGATTGAGTTTGCCCTGCGAGGTGAGATCAGGATTGTTGATCTTACGCTACATTGAGGACGTTGTAGTACGATGTGTTGTCACTGATATGTTTATGATTGGAGCTTTACTAGGGTGGTAAAGCTTAGTGGTGACAGATTGGCCTGTAGTGTCAGCTTGGGCTGACAAGTGAGTTTCGGTGACTCTCTATGAGAGCGGAGGTCAGGGGTACACATGTTGTGAGACCCATTTGTTTTCCCCGAGGTAGTTGTGGAATACGGGTAGTTGGAATTTCGGGGACGAAATTATTTAAGGAGGGAAGGTTGTAATGACCCGTCCCGAGTGTCGGGATTGAATATTGATTAATTACAGTATAGAATGACTAATCTGGGATTAGTGGAGTGAAATCGGACGAAATGTGCAAAATGACCGTTTTGCCCCTAGCGTGGGCAAAATGTTGACTTTTAGTTCGGGCGGTCAAACGGACTTTGACCGATGACTGTGACGTAGTTCGTGACGTCACGAGTTCATAGACAGGTGGCACGTTCGATTCCGACATTCGAAGAAAAAGTTAGGGCGTTCGGAAGTTGAGGGGTATTTTGGTAATTTGGCTAAAAGGGGCCAAATGTTGACTTTTGACCCGGGAAGTCCAGTGGACGAGGGCCAAGAACCGTTACGTAGGTCTCGTCGATACGAATCCAACGACAGGTGACATGACGAAATCGGAGATTCGACGACGAAGTTATGGTCATGTGAACGAATTGATTAACCGAACGAACCGGGAATTCGATTAAAATAATATTATAATATTGAATAGTGACCGTTGATGTGGCTGCTTGGATGAGTGACAAGTGTCACCCATCCCTTAATTTGAGGCTTACAATCTGCTCCTTGTTTCCCGTAATTCCTCATCATCATGTTTGATCATCATTAGCCATCACTAACATATTTTCTTCTGTGTTACTTGAACCTGAAACGTGAAGAAGCAAAGAAAACAGAGTATGGAAAATTGAGAGAATTGAGCTTCCTCTCTTACCCAATTCCTTCCACAATTAAACCATCCGAAAACTGAGATTTAGGGGAGGAATTGTGAGGAATGAATTGGGGAGGAAACCACTAAACCCAAAGCCCAAACCGTGCAAATTCAAATTTCCCCATTAAATCGAATTCGAATTCTTAGGTCCAGAAACGTCAAATAATGCTCGAGTAAGCTTTCCGGGATCAATAAGAATCGTTTTGCAACAAGAACGAAGAGAAACCGTGTCTGATTGAGGAAGAACGAAGCTTCCATGGCTGCTTCAATTCGAGCTTGAGTTCAACTAGTTAGAGGTGAGATTGTATGAAATTGATCATGTAGAAATGTTCCTTACACTCTCACAATACTCACTGTGTTAATTAATTTGAAAAACAGGGTCGAAATCTGTGAACCCGAATTGGAAACCCGTCAAGGATCGATCGAGAGTCGTGAGGATTTAGACCATGATTCGAGTAATTGAACTTGCAGAACTTAATTAGAGTTGGATTAGAAGGGATCAGTGGAAAGAACGGATCGATTTGAGGTCGAATTGGGTGAGATTCAACCGGGTTCTATCGCGGGTTTTTCAACCCGTTTACCAGACAAACGGGCGAAGGGGACAACTGTGCCGGTTACTGTAGCTGGCGCGTGGGGGCGCGTGAGTGAGAATCCCGAGGTACGATCAACATGACTTTTGAACCTCTCATTGTAACAAACATTTTGACATTGGTTTCGATGAAATCGGATATCGTTTCGTTAATGTTCCGCGTATCCGAAGTTTTGTTTTAAGTTAAAAATACGTATATAAATTCCGGAAAAATTGGGGAAAATTATATGAAGTATTTTGAGATGTTAGTAACCCTCTATAATGATTTTGGGCAGGAGTTGTGATTTCCAGAATTTACGGAAAAACGTGCAGCTCGGAAACGAACCGTTTTGAACGGTGTGTGTGAGTGGACTTTGTTTTCTAACCGTGATGCATGCATATATAATTTTAAATGCTTTATTATATGATTTTATATGCTTTGGCATGATTGATGTTTCAATCCGGTGATTTCTCGGTTTTATGATTATTATATTATATTCTGGCACGATTTTCGAGAAATGATGAAATTGATGTTTTTGGGCTAGGCCCGGATTGAAAATGATGTTTTGACTCGGGTTATGAGTCAGGAAGTTAAAAATGATATTTGGACTCTGATTATGAGTCAGTGATTGATTTCATGGATTTACGTGATCGAGGCAATTCGGGTTTACGGTTGCACGGATTTGCGTGAAAATGATATTTTGGGCTTGAGACCCAATGGAATTGTGATTTTGATTGGATTTGTATTTCCATGTGATTACATGATGATACTAATGATTTTCGGATTTATAAAGTAAATCGGGACTTTGGTTATTTTGGGGCTGAGACCCTGTGTGGATAAATGATTTGGTTTTCAATGCAACTGTTTTCACTGGTTTTTGTGATGATCATATGTTGCGGATAATTAGGGCTTTCGGGTGGAAATATGTTTTTCCCCGGAGTGCACCCTGGAGATAACGCTCGCCTTCGGGATAGAAGTGTTTACCCCGAAGAGGTCACGTAGCACGATCTTTGTCGAGCAGCCGAGGGAGGCTTGACTCAGATCAGATGTGCTGGATTATATATGGATCGGTAAGTGATGTGTTCATGAGATCCGGATTGCCGGCTGGTGATGTGTTCACAGCGGCGGATGCTCGGATTTTGAGCGGTCCTTGAGCCTATTGATATGCACGCGTTGCAGGGATAAACGTGACTCTAAGCAACAGGATATGGAAATAAGTCCCGTGGTTTATGGAAAATGATTTTGAGGAAACCGTGGTTTAGCGATTGAAATGATTTAAGGAAACTGTGAACTTTTTGAGATATTAAATTGATTTGATAAAAAATGAGTTTCAAGGAAAATGTGGTCATGGAATTTAGAAACATGATGTTTGTGATTACGTACCGGTTTTGAGTACGGGTTTTTGGTCTTTATGGCCAGGTAATGGTGTTCACATGTTTTGGCCTGAGAACCGGGATTTGATGTTTTATAACTTGAACTGATTTGGTGAACATGAGTTTTATGGACCATGGGAAAACATGTTTTGATTTTATCGGTCCACTATTCATACTTGAATAATTTCATACTGTTACTCATGTTTTATGATATGCATGCACGTTTGTGAAAACTGAAGGGTAAGAATGTGTTTTGGAAAACGTATTTATTGAAGGTCATTTTTGTCCACTCACACCTTTTATGTTTTAATGACCCTTCAGGTCGTGGCGTGATGACCGAGGCTATTCGAGGTGGAGGTATGTGTGGGCACAGGCGCAAATATCCCTTGTCTGGCAGGTGCTGAAGGGTAGTTTCGGATATTCAGTTGACTTGTCAGACGGGAGCAGGACCGGGCACGGTTATCTATGCCCTTCGGGGACGGGTCCTGTCACAGTGAGCCTGGTTTCGAGGCAAGGGGTGGCCTTAGTCGACGGGGAGGACAACCGAAAAACTGGGCTGCGGGTTTTGAATCACAGGTATAAATCGCGAGCTTTGTTGTAGTTTTTGGATCCACAGAACCCTAGGCTAGGCTTAGGCGAGCATATAGGAACAAACCCCGTCGAAAATGGTGGCCGAAGTAGGGAGAACCGGCCGGGTCACCATCGCGAGTCTGCACGGGTTGTAGGACTCATAACCAAATTATTTAATTAATCAAATTAAATTCATCCTTACAGGATTACTACTGACAGGACCCGTCCCAACTGGACGTCAAAAACCGTGCCCGGTCCTGCTCCCGTCTGACAAGTCAACTAAAGGTCCGAAACTCCCCTTCAGTGCTTGCCAGACAAGGGATGTTCGCGCGGATTTCTGCTGCTGTCACTGCCTCACGATCAATCCCGAGCGTCGTATCACGGCACACACCGTCCAAAACGGTCCGTTTCCGAGCTGCACGTTTTTCCGTAAAATCTGGAAATCACAACTCCTTGAAACTAGGCCGGACGCGCCCCCACGCGCCGCCGTGAGTGGCTGCGCGTGAAATCCACGCGCCTGCTACAGTACCCTCGTCCTCACCCGTTTGTCTGTAAAACGGGCCATTTAACCCGCGAGGCGACCCGGTTAATTTCCTATAACCCCACGATCACAGATGATCAATCGAAGGTCCTCCGGCCATTGTTCAACATTCCAAAACCTTCACCGTCACACGATTTCCCCAAATTGATTAATCCAGCAGCATCAAGGGACTCAGGTAAGCATTTTCCCCAACTCAATTGCATCCAATCACAGCTCAAACTCCACGACTCAAGCTCGAACTCTCTGCGACTACAGTGCTTCTGTTCTACCTCAATTGGACCTCAATTGCCTTCGTTCTTTCGATGAAACAGGTCGTGGTAATCCCAGAAGACTAGAAATGAACTCAATTTCGATCAACACGGCTCCAAACTTCCAATTCGAATTTCCCCCCTATTTTCAAGATTTTTCGATTCGAAATTAACCCAGGGGCCTCACTGTCACTCGAGTCTCTCTCTCAATTCGACTTCCTCAGTCTCCCAATTGCACAATGAGACCGAAACAATAGGTTATCAGCTGTTAATGGACAATCATTAAGACAACCCACAATTTAGGGAATTTGTGTCTAAAGTGGTATAATTGTGTTTCCCATGATTCCCGTTTCAATGTTAGCAGCTGGGGTAGGGAAGATGACAAAGTGACAAATGTCACAATCTGGTAGCAAGAATCAATGGTAAAAGACCATTTTGCCCTCCGTTCGACAAATTACCATTTTACCCCTAGATATCCATGACCCGTAACTTGGTCACCCGAACTCCGTTTTCGACGTGCCGCCTGTCGTTGGATTCGCATCGACGAGACCTAGGTAATGGTCCTTGGCCCTCGTCCATCGGACCTCCCGATCAAAAAGTCAACATTTGGCCCCTAATATGCCAAATTACCAAAATACCCCTCAACTTCCGAACATCATAACTTTCTCTACGAATGTCGGAATCGAACGTGCCACCTGTCTATGAACTCGTGACGTCCCGAACTACGTCACAGTCATCGGTCAAAGTCCATTTGACCGCCCGAACTAAAAGTCAACATTTTGCCCACGCTAGGGGCAAAACGGTCATTTTGCACGTTTCGTCCGATTTCAATCAACTAATCCCCGATTAGTCATTCTAAATCATGATTAATTAATATTCAATCCCGATATTCGGGACAGGTCATTACAACTACCCACATCCAACCCACTACCCTGACAAGTACGAAATCTAACAATTCAAACTCTTTCTTTTAGCCCTTATTTCTTTAGTCTCTTAGTATGTATTAGGTTGGTTAATTATAGCAATATAACCAAGTATTAACAATAATACTCATAACCAAATTATTTGTCTCATAACTTCATAAAACTTGTCATGAATCACATTATCGTTAGAACTTTATTAAAATTACATCAAGTCTTCAATTATTTTCTTAGTATTCATCTATTTCATCACCGTTCCTTGTAATTCATCATAACTCATTAAGGATCCAAGATAGCCTTATACTAATATTTCATTACTTATAGGATTTTATTTAGAATTTAGATAACACTTAATACTTCACATAGTATATTCAACTATACCTTATAACTTTAATCTCAAACATTCATTCCTTGAGATTAATTTATTTGTTTGATTGAGTTTTTGGTTGTCTTTTGAGAAGAAAGTTTTTTCGCCTTTTATATACAGCATGAGAGTGAGGATGATCGACACATGCATCCATACATATTTCTCTTTCACGAAAACTAAATCGTCTCTTCTTTTTTCCTTCTGACAGTTTCGGCGTCAAGTCTGTGTGATTTTCGTAAATCACACTTGGGCTTCCCTTTGGACCAGTTGGTGGATCCTAGTTGGACTAGGGCCTTTAGTTAGATTGTGTCTTTAATTTCTTAAATCCTCTATCCAAGCTCATAGTAGTTTATTTCGATTGTAAACAATAACCCTACAACTCAATCTTCTCTTCCTTTTCTTTCTAAATTTTTCTTCCTCTTTTGCCTTCCTTAATGACCCATCTCTTTCATTTCATATGCATCAATGGCTACAACACTTTCATGTGATTTTATTACCAAAATAATCTTGAACCTTATGGTACTTAATTTTTCAATTTTCTCAAAGGATATTAATTGCATCACACCCTAGTAATATCTCCTCATATCACCCTTTGAATTTATCAAAATTCTTTTGTAAATATGATAATCAAAACTGCTTATTCTTTATATAATCATTTGAAGATTATATCTCCATAAAAAATCAATAAGATTGGAAATCATTTAGTCATTTATATGTATCAAATAAATTAATAATAAAATTGAAAATCATTTAGCCATTTATATATATATATATATCAAATAAATTAATAAATATAGTAACAATTAAGATTCGCATGAAAAGTCTTCAAGACTTCCATTTAGTAGATACATATAAACAACTAAAAGATCTCAAATTTCGTTGATTTTTTGGATAAATGATCTTGAAATGATGATTTAGTAATTGAATAGTTTAGATTATAATACATATATAATGACAATTAGATAAATAGAGAAAATGATATGAAAAGATATCACTAGAATAAAATGCACATATTATCCATAATAAAAGTTAATAGAAAAATAAAACTTATGAAGCCATTTGAGTTTTGGTACTTAAACAAAAGGGTATTATAGTGAAAATAATAATTATTTTTATTTCAATTCTGTGCTTTTTCAAACATTACAAAGGCATGAAAATGATGAAAATGATAATACTATTTGAGCTTGTTCTAAACGCTAATAATGGAATTATTAATTTCTTTTCATTATGGAATAAAAAAAGAAAAAGAATATAATTCTCCTCCCCTCTAATAATGGTGGCAATTTTTTACATGACTTGATATACAACTCAAAACCCGCATGATATTTATTCAGGTCAACCCGCATGATTAAAATTTCAGATCCTTTTCGGGTCAACCCGTTATGATAGTTTAATAAACTGGTGGATTTCAGGTCAACCTGTTAACCCGTACGAGATTAAACAGATTAAACATGTCAAATAGATTATAGGTGAATTGTGTTTCGAGTACGACATGTTTATTAAATGGGTTACACGGGTTACTCGAGTAATTAATAGGTCAGATTCGAATTAAATATCTTTGATATGATTATTAAACGGGTCATATTTGAGTTAGACATATTTAGACAAAACATAATTCATGACACGACACGACCCATTGTCACCCCTAGCCTCTGAACCAATAATTGAAATCAAACAGATGGGCTGATAGCCTGCAAACCTAAACCCCCCGCCCATCTGGGTTTGTTGCGAATTTGTTTCATTCATGGGGCCTTAGGCCCAGCCCACCCCCATTTTAACCCAAAAAAACGGCGGCCCAGTGAACCCAAAATGAACTTTCAAGTTCTTATTGATGATCAAATAGTAAGTAGCAACTCATCTAACACATTTTCGGCAAACGCAATAATTGGCAAAGAATATGCGAAGCCTACTACGTAGGGAACTAATTACACACTAATCCAACAACAATAGTCGATACAAATGCAGTAATCCCGCGATTAGGGTTGCCCAGTCCATCAATCCGATTTTTTTTTCCCCTCTCAACCTCGATCTTATGGTATGATGGGCAATACCAACCAATACAATCCCATCAACAAAAAATGCTAAAACCGTCTGAATTCTACAATATAGAGGATATCAACTGAGCAAAAATGAAGCTCATCCATCCTCACATTCTTGCCTCCTAATTCCAGCCAGCCTTAGGTTTTTACTATTGGATGCCATTAGCCACTCTCTTTGATTTCTTACCAGCTTGGATATTGGTGTAGAGGTTTTTAGTTCTAATGGACAGCAGAATGTCCAAACCAAACCCAATAACACAGGCAATGGCCATGACAACAAACACAAGCCGGTAACAATGTGCACCGACGCATGTGTTTCCACCTCCGGCTGTCGTGGTAGCCTGCATGTCGTACAATATCCCTGCGAGCAGGCCAGAAAAGAGGAAGGAGCCAAGCGGAAGATTGAGGATGAGAATGTTGTAGATAAGTCCATAGTATTTGAGACCAAATAGTTCGGATGCAGTTGGCACTGTGATGGCTACACGAACCCCGTAGCATATCCCAACGACAATTGAACCAATGTATAGCGAACCGGGCATGGCAATGGCCATGAGGATGTACCCAAAAGCCATGAGAATCTGAGAAGCAGCATTCCACAGGGGCCTTGGTGTTGCAGCTCTCCTGTCATTACCAAAAAAAGGTGAGTTGATTTTTCAAGCCAGAAATGTTTGGGCACCAAGGAAGTTGGGTGGCAAAGATTTGTAGACACAAAAATCTTGAACAAACTGAATATATCTATCAAACAGATGTACGTGCAGATTTTGTGAACAGTTAATTAAGCAACTAAAATCATAAAAAATTAGCTGGCAATTTGAAGTGTTAGGACCACTACATTAAACTTGGGATGGCTCTGCCTGACCAGATGATGTAAACTCGGAAGTTTGTAGGCTAGTGTATTAGTAGTGTATATATGCACTATGCATGCATGAAATGCGATATGCACGCATGTCATGTATAGTGGTATATTATATATGCAATGGTAAAAGAGAAAAGTAAGTAAGAAAACAACAAGAAAGATAGCTTGAAAAGTGAAGCATAGTTTTGTGCTTTCTAAGCAACTTGCCATTGCCCCATGAGTGCTTGAATGAATCTAGTAGATATGTCTTGAGTAAAAGCAATGGAAGACTTTACGTTGAAATCTTCAACCTAAAAGCCATGCCATGTTGTTGATGTTATCTTTTAGGGCAACACTGAAAATCAGTAAAACCCGGGTAGATCGAGTAATGGGTTAGGATTCGAATATGCACCGGATCAGGTTTAATGGAGCAGAGAGAGACAGGGGACGAACAAGGAAACAAAAGTTTGGTAATAACTAGTTATTAATGGAGATGGAAAGTCAAAAGAATTTTAAAAGTAAAAGGAAACAAAACAATATGATTTGCAACTTGTTAGTAAACAAACACAAATTCCTCATCAAATCTTTACTCTAGTTGGAGACTCCAACTATCTAATAACAAACGCTGTTATAATAAACTCTGTAGCCTGTAGTCATGTTAATATACTAAATTACACACACATATATATATATATATATGTATATGTATATACGTACAACTATTCCTAAAAGATTCCAACTTGAAATAAAATGGAATAAAATCAGATGCCATTCCTTGGAATTTCTCATTCCTATTTACATGCCAATAACGAAAGTAGAATTTGCACGAAGAAGAAGAGGAAGAAGAAGAAGAAAGGCCGACTATTTCCGGGAAAGTAAGGAGTATGCATAGTGACAATTGTGATTTGATGGAATATGGAGAGGGATAGCTTCTAGGAAGATACTCAACCTGCAGCATTCTTGAATAGCAAAAGGCCAAACTATATTACAAACACTTCCTACGTCCTAAACCAAAGGATCTTTTTATTCCTATGCTTCTCCAATTCATGACACATATTATCAAAATTATGTAATGTAAAGGTGCACTCGACTTTTCAATGTACGATAAATTTCAATGTTTTTTCAATACGAAATTCACTACGTAGTGTCTATATATATATATATATATATAGTGAGTAAGAATACCTTTGAACCAGCTACAAATATATAAAATTTTAATTATTTTCTCAACAATTTCTGTTAAAAAACAGAAAAAATACAGAATTGATAGAGGTTGCTATGAGACATAACCCAAAGACATGGTTACCTGTAATAAAATTCAGTACCGACGACTAATCGTGGCGGAAAATTAAAGGATGCGGAAAACAAAATATCCCCAGAAAAATAATATATAAGAATGTTAAATTTCTTGTTTGCACGATCCTTACGAACATATAATTTGCTCATCGAAGGAACGAACATACGATGATCTATATTCCTCAAAGATGTTAAATATTTTTGTGGTTCTAATTTTGACAAGTGATTGATTGATTAATTAATTAATTATTCTAATAATGATAACGAAGAGGAGTGGGTTTCGAGTTCAACTAACCTGATGAAGTATTCTGAAACCATGCCAGAAACGATCCGGCCGAAAAACCCCCAAATACTCGTCAGCGAAACGAAGATCGAAACTTCGGCGTATCCAAGCGCCAACCCAATCTGCCCCATATTGTTCATAACCGCCAAACCTGTCCCAACTCCACACAAAAACGACACGAACAAAATCCAGAAATCCAACGTCTTCATCGCCTCCACAATCGTATGATCCTCTCCAACAACCGGCCTCCTCTTCTCCTCGACCACCGCCACCTCTCCAACCAACGGCCTCTGCTGCGTATCATCGGACACTGTCTGCGCCAGAAGCGGCTCGTCCGGCCGGGTCTCTAGATCCGGACCTGTCCCGGACCCGACCCGGCTCGGATTGGAAGCGCAGGAATTGAAAAACGCGTAAGCCGGAATCGCCAGCGGCGAGGCTAACAGGACCAATAGAATCACGGAGAATATGTAAGAGAAGAGCTTTGAAGGGTTTGGCACGAAGTCGTAGGAGAGGAGGTAGAGAGCAACCAAAATAGCGACGCCATTAAAGACCCAGAAATACTTAGACTCCTGGTGCTCTTCGGAAGAAGAAGTAGAAGGAGGAACCTCGCGGAGGAAGACCATGGCGGTGAGGCAAACCGCGAAGGGCGCTATAGCGAGCATGAGGAGAAAGCTAGCAGGTTCGCTGTTGAAGGCCGCCGCGCAGAGGTCTGTGAAAATGGCGGTGCTCAGACCCACGTATCCTTTTAAGATTCCCGAAACGGGTCCCCGATTTCGCCGGAAATTCCGGATGCAGGTCACGAGAATCGCCGTGTTCATCCAAGTCGTACTGTTCCCACCCATGCACAGAAATATACACATCTGATAGTAAATTGAACTAATTGTTAGTTGGTTTGCACTCCTAAGTGTTCGATGAAAGTTCCAATTGAAATTTTTGTTACCTGCCAATAAGAGAGGGGCTTGATTCTTTGGCTAACGACAAGCCACTGGGCACCATAGCCAACAAGACCTTCGACGGAACCGATGAGAAGGATAACCCAGGTGGGGAAGCGGTCGGAGGCAAGCCCGGCGAGGAGGCCGAACGCTTTGCCGACATCTTTGGCGACGGAGAGATTGTTGAGCTCAAGCTGGGTGAGGCTCATGAGGGTTTTGAGAGCGTCGGAGTAGTTGGAGAAGGTGTAGTTATTGCCTGAGATGGATTGTACCCAGACGGCGGTGACGAATCCCAGCCATTTAGTGGCTGAAGATACGGAAGAGCGGTCGGAAGCATACCCCATTTTGTTGTCAGTCTGAAAATACAGAGAGACTGGTAAGGAGCTCGGCTGCTGTGTCGCTGCTACTGGTTACGGGACCAGCATTTAAAGAGATTGTCTGTGAATGTGAATTAAAAATTGGGGTGATGACTTACCAAAATGTAAATAAATAAAAATTGGGGTGATGAAATTATAATATATTATTAAAAGTGTTTATCATATTTTCAGAAAATAAAAAATAGGCTTTGAACTTTTTAGGTGGCCACTGTTTGATATTAAAGCGACGTGTGGCATATTTGTACCAGCTTTTGTTGCTGACCGTAAGTACGAAGATATTTTGGACGGTCAAAGATATACAATGAAAATTTAGTTAATGAGCAAGGAGAATATTGACATTTCGAATATCAGAATATCAAAATTGATCGAGAAGGTTTTCTGCGTATGGTAAGATAGGTAGTGGAACTGTGGGAGTCATTCCATTTGACTGAATTGTTTCGATTTTGTATACTGTGTTGTAGTAAAACTATCCCTGGTGTTGGTGACAAATTAATTAACGTGGCTAGTATTATAGTTATTTATATATTTTGTTGAAATATGTCATGGTCAAGTGACAATCTGGAATCTGGATGTCAATTTTAACGAAAAGTTTTATATAGGATGGTCGGACTAGGTGGATGGTCCAACCTCCTCTTAAATGGTCGACCCTTTTTGCATTTTGTATAATCCTACTCCACCGCAATCCAAGATCCTCTCCAATTTTAGGTTCCCTTTGGTCGTTTTAAGTTATGCACTATCATGTTAAAAGTTAACATCTCATTTGCTATAAATTTAATTTTGTGATATACATGAGTCAAGATAAAATCAAAAGAACAAGCGATTATTCGAATGTTCTTAATAATTGTGTGAAGCTCTCAAGAAACTTCGGTTCTTGAATTAATGGCATCAATAAGCACTTGGAGTCACCTTCCACCTCCAGTCGATGAATATTCCTACTGGTAGCAAACTTAATACCCTCTAAGAGAGCCTGCACTTCCGTACTGAAAACTTTAGTGTCACCAATATTTCTTGAACCTAACTATGGCTCCATTTTTTGCAAATGATAAAACATGAAGCAACTTAATTCCTATTAACAACATAAGCATCAAAATTGCATTAGCAGGGACCTAGAGGTAGCCCTCATCATTGGGCCGAGTCCTACTCAATAAACCTTACACCTTAGTTCTACCTATACATAAATCAAAACTTGATATGAAGAAGAAACAAAAAATTACAACAAAAGTCATAATTAAGCATGCAATGTAAATACAAATTGTCACTTTTTTAATTTTAAGTTATACCCTTGAAGTCTTAAAAGCATAAAAAATGTGTATTTTATCTTCATTACAAACATACCTTCAAACTGACTCAATAAGGAGCAAAGAGTCCAAAGAATAAGGAGCAAATTCACTGAATAAGGAGCAAGTGCCTGTTCGGCAACTCACCATAAACACACAAACATACCTTCAAACTAGAAGCAACCCTGCGAGACGCTCCAACATTATGGACGCCCGACCTTCAAACTACAAGCAACCCTACGAGACACTCCAGCATTATAGATGCCAGACCTTCAAACTAGAAGCAACCCTATGAGACACTCCAGCATTATAGATGCAACTCTTATTAAGAAGCCAAACTAGAACAACTAGCTAACTCATATAGTTTCCCTCTCAAGGTAAACAACCAGCTAACTCATCTAGAATCCTGATAATTGAAAGAGTCCAAAGTGCAAGAGAAGAATATCAGTAGAATCAAATATCATTAAAATAAAATGGATATTATTCCAAACTGTCATAGAAAAAGGGAAAAACAAGAACAAATAAGAGAAGAATTCTAAGTGGCTTTCATAAATGGTACATAACGGTCTATATATCATCCTTCAATAAATTTTATTAAGATACGACCCAGAAACATGACCCGACCATACTTGTAACAACCCAGAAATTCGAGAAAAGTAAATTTGATAAATTTGAAAAAAGAAAAAGAAAAAGGAAATGATGGTTTTGCCCTTATAAGGTCAAATATTGACTTTTTTACCTAGACACTTTTTGGATGTTTCGTGAGGACAGTTACATAGATCTCACTGTTCTTAGCCCGTAGACAAGCAGCACATCAAAATTGGAGATCGAATAGACTCGATAAGGTCAAAATTGAATAGGGATATTTTGGTAATTTTGGTATAAGAGTATTTTGGAAATTTTACGTGGGATATTCTAGGGTAGTTTATAATATTTTTTTCCCTCATTTCTTTCTTTTCTTCCACTGGCATACCTATATATATGTATTATATGTGTGTGTGTGTGTGTGTGTGTGTGTGTGTGTGTGTGTGTGTGTGTGTGTGTGTGTGTGTGAGAAGGGAGTTCGGTGGAAGGCAGCTGAAAAGTAAACAAGTAAGAAAAGAAAGAAAATGGAGAAAAGAGGAAGGAAAGACAAGTCAAGTAATGAGAGAAAAGGAGGAGTAGAGTCACTGAGGGAGGAGGAGAACCAAAAATGGTCTAGAGATGTGAAAACAACAGACTCGATATGACACGACCCATCCCAATTCCCCCAGGATTAACACAGGATTTGTCATGATCCCGCCTAACACGAAGTGTCGAACAAGGGAAAATTCAAACCTTCAACCCGATCGCTTTCCCGAGCGCGCCAGGATCCGGTGGAGGAGTGTGATGTCTCGGCCTATGCTATTCTCGGCATCCGTGATCAACTTGAAGGGTATTAAAAATCAAAAAAGACTGTGAGTGGACAAAAACAAAGGAGTTCAATAAAAACATATTTCATAAAGACATTTATGCCCATCACTAAAAAAGCATGCATGCATACAAAAACCATTTATCCAAATAACCATTATTAGGGTCTCAACCCCAAATTCCGTAAATCCAAATCATACGGGTCCCTGCCCAAATCCATTTATACAAATCCATAACATGGTAACCATATGTAGGATCTCAGCCCAAATCCATTTATTATTCACAAAACACAGTTTCGTAAATCCAAGAAATCATTTTTATCATATAACCAATCCTGTCACGGTTTCTAAAGCTACGCACGTGCTATCCGGGGTCTTAAATCCCAAGTCTCCCCAGGGTCGACCTAGGTTAATGTTCGTAGATCAATGACCCTCCCTGGGGGTTATAATCCATAATAGCCTTCCTGAGAGTAAGGTACCCAACGGAGGCGACTCCACTCAGTTAGTGCTCCGTGACTACTCCGAGGTCCACCCAGGCCAACGACCCTCCCCGGAGGAGACAATCCATAAATATATAAGGATGGTATATGAAAAACCATTTTGAAATCATTCTCAAAACTTTTCAAGAGTTCATGCATGGTCCCCATAAATTGTCATGAACCAGAAATCCATTTATGGGTCCCCGACCCGAAATCACAATCGTAAACCATAACTGGGCCACAAGCCCGAATTCATAAACAAACTGAGCCTCACGCCCGATTTTGAAAACCAACTGGACCTCCGGCCCGATTCGTAAGCCAACTAGGCCTCGTGCCCGATTTCGTAAACCAAATGGGCCTCGTGCCCGATTTTGTAAAACCAAATAGGCTTCGTGCCCTATTTTGTAACCTAACTGGGCCCCGAGCCCGATTTGTAAATCAATTGGGCCTCGAGCCCGATATGCAAATCAACTGGGCCTAGAGCCCGATACGTAAACCAACTGGGCCTAGAGCCCGATACGTAAACCAACTGGGCCTCCGGTCAGATGCCTTGTTAAATCAAATGGACTTCAAGTCCGAGGGTTACCAAAACAAATGGGTCTCGTGCCCGAATTTACCTTTTCAAATTCAAAACTATTTCGTTAAACCATTTCTGAAACCATAAGCACGTATAATTAGTGCAAAATTGTAAACCTCGATTTACGTGCAAATATGTAAGTCGCCTCGAAATACGTGAAATCATGTAAATCACTAATATCCAAATCAGAATCATAGAATCACATATGTAAAATCATATAAAACATTTATGCATACATCACAGTTTACAAATCAAGGTCCACTCACAGACCGTCCTATGCTACTGCCTCGATTTGCGTGTCGTAAACCTCCCTAGGCTAATCACCATCACCGGGGCTCTCAAACCTGTCCAAATCATACTAGAGGGTTACTAACTACCTTATTATCCTTTCATTGAAGCCTCGTAATTTTTCCAAATTTTTAACTATTTTAAAACTCGATCCTAAACCTTCGGACGCCCCAAACTATATCGAAACGATGTCCGATCGACACAAAACCAGTCCCAAAATGTTTGTTACATCGAATATATTAAAAGTCATGTTGAACACTTCCCCAGATTACCCTCCACGCGTCCCCACGCGCGATGAACAGGGTCATCATCAACCCCGCGTGAACCCGGTCCGTCTGGTTTTTCTGGTTCGTCCAAACCGATGAACTGATCCGGCCGGTTCTCACTTGTTTCTCAGCCATTTTGACTCCCGTTTCTTCCTATGTTATTCTCTAATCACCAGAAACAATTTATGATTTAAAAACCAAGAAAAATAAACCATAAACTCACCATAAACTGATGAACAGTGATCGCGCCCTGCACCTCACTTCAGCCAACGTTCCCGACCACCATTTTTCGTGGTTTCAATCCCAAAGAACTTGTATGACCCCTAGCAATCATTTCCAATCGATAAAACTGAACGATAACCATTAAAATCCGAGTTCCAACTTTGACTCAAACTAATCGTCTCGGTCTTTCCGGCCACCGTCCACGACGGTCGACGCCACCAACACCGTCTTCATCGCCTCCCGTTACTCTCTCTCTTTCATTCTCAGTCGATAGGCTTTTGGTGAGGTTTGGAGGGATTGTAGGAAAGGGGGTGTTCGAGTTTTTAAAGAAAATGAAGGAAGATGGAAATGGTTGCATGGGAGGGAAGAGGGAAATACATTTGATGAAGGTGATAGCTGGTGATGATAATGAACGGTGAAGATGAGTGATATGAGGGAAATGGACGGCTAGGAAGGAGAGAAAAATGTTGAGTAAATTATAAAATAATATATATATATATATATTAATACACGTGGCCCAATCACAATCTATATCCACATTTTAGGGTTGATGGCTGATGGGATGAGTGACACTTGTTACTCATCCAAGGGCCCCATAATTAACTAATCCCCCAATCAAATTTAATAATATTTTAATCGAATTCTAAGCCTTAAATCCCCGATTTCAGTCCCGTGACCATAGCTTCTCTATTCGACGTCCGATTTCGACGTGTCGTCTGTCTATAGACTCGTGACATCCCAATCTATGTCACGGTCATCAGTCCTCGTACGTTTGACTCCCCGAGTCAAAAGTCAACATTTTACCCACGACTAGGGGCAAAACGGTCATTTTGCACCGTCCGTCCGATTTCGCTCAACTAATCACCGATTAAACTCACTAATCCTTCCTTAGTCACTAATCAAATCCTAGAATTCAGGACGGGTAGTTACACGATTGTAACGACCCGTCCCGAGTATCGGGATTAAATATTAATTAATTATGGTTTAGAATGACTAATCTAGGATAAGTTGAGTGAGATCGGAAAAAATGTGCAAAATGACCGTTTTATCCCTAGAATGGGTACAATGTTGACTTTTTGATCGGGTGGTCAAACAAACTTTGACCGATGACCGTGACGTAATTAAGGACGTCATGAGTTCATAGACAGGTGGCACGTTCGATTCCGACGTTCGAGGAAGAAGTTATGACGTTCGGAAGTCGAGGGGTATTTTGGTAATTTGGCTGAAAAGGGCCAAATGTTGACTTTTGACCCGGGAGGTCCAATGGACGAGGGCCAAGGACCGTTATGTAGATCGAGTCGATACGAATCCGTAGACAGGCGGCACGCCGAAAACGGAGGTTCGACGACGAAGTTGTGGTCACGGGAGCGAAATCGATTAACCGAACGAACAGGGATTTCGATTAAAATATTATTAAACTATTAAATAGTGATCAGTGTTGGTGGACACTTGGATGAGTGACAAGTCCCTTGTTTGAGGCCTTAATTTGTGAAACATGTCTCCCTTAATCCGTTTTTAATCATCATCCTTCATCATTCTCATTCATCATCGATCAAACATTCTTCTTCTCTGTTCTTTGAACCTTGAGCAAACACAAGGGAGAGTTGAGAGGAGTTTGAGTTGAGTGTGGTGGCGTCACCACTGTGGACGGCGGTGGTGACCGGAAAACAAAACCCGTGAACATACACACCCATGGCTCGACACTTCAAACAAACACACCAGCCCATCTCCTCTGTGCTTGTGTGTGAGAGAGACCAACCGTTGGTGAGGGCTGAGAGACGACGAGAGGCGGCAAGGAAGACGGCGGCGATCACGGTGGTTCACGGAAGGTGAGTTAACCCGAGAGCTAGTTATGTCCAAGTTTTGAAAGTCGACTTTTAGTTGTAGTTTTAAGCTCCTAATGGATTCTAATGGGACCTAGGGACAGAAATAGACCTAGTGGACTTGAATTCGAGGCTTGAAGTGATCTGGATAGTGGGGGAGCATGATCGAACACTTCTGGGTTTCAGGTTTGTGATCAGACGTAAGATTTAAACGTGTTTTCTTGTTTTTGGTCCCATAAATCTCTTAGTTGGACTTAGAAGAACACGTAGGAAAAAACCCCGTGGAAAATGGTTGAAGAACAGCTGAGAACCGGCCGGTTCGGTTCAGCGGTTCGATTGAACCGGTTCGAACCAGTGAACCCAATTCACTAGAGCTTGACGATGAACAGTGTTTGCGCGCATGGGCTTCACGTGCATCCCCTTTGGCGACGCGTGAGGGGTATTTTTGGGAAACTTCCAACATGACTTTTAAACTATTCGATGTAACGAAAATTTTGGGATTGGTTTCGTGTCGATCGGACACCGTTTCGATATTGTTCAGGACGTCCGAAGGTTTTGAATCGAGTTTAAAAATACTTAAAAATTTGGAAAAATTATGGGACTTTAATAGGAGGTTCATAAAGAGGTTAGTGACCCTCTAATGTGATTTGGACAGGTTTGGAAGTCCCGGTAATAGTGGTATGGCCTGGGAAAGCCTGACATGCGTATCGAGGCGCATCGTTGGACGGTCTGTGAGTGGACTTTGGTTTTATAAATTCTATGCATGCCTAGCGGTTTTATATACGTGATTTCCATTATGATGATTGTGGTTATTGATTTCACGTATGTTGCACGTATTTCGAGATGTTTTCCATATTGCACGTATATCGAGACTGATGATTTTATTGTGGTTTTACGTGCTTGTGGTTTCATGTATAATGTGAAATGTTTTTGAAATTGGAAAGATGAACTCAGACTTGAGGCCCAATTGTTTTGGAAACCTCGGACTTGGAGTCCATTTGAGTTACGCAATCGGGCTGGGGGCCCAGTTACTTTTTGAAATCGGGCCAGGGGCCCAGTTGTTTATAGAATCGGGCTGAGACCCATTTGAGTTATACTATCGGGCCAGGGGCCCAATTGATATATGAAATCGGGCCAGGGGCCTAGTTGATTTGGGAATTCGGGTCGTGGGCCCAGTGGTTGACAGAATCGGGCATGAGGCCCAGTTGGGTCATAAATGTGATTTCCGGTCTGTGACCTTATGTTTCATAAATGTGATTTAGGGTCTCGGACCCCATGTTTTATAAATGTGATTTCGGGTCGGGGACCCTCAATGGAATTGTGATATTTTATGGAGATTTCGGGCAGGGCCCATTGAAATGTTGTGAAATGATTTGATAAAACTGTTTTCCATATACCATCTTGATACGAGGATATGTGATGGTCTCCTCCAGGTGTCTGGGACACTGGGGAAGTCACGGTACATTGCCTGCGAGGGGTCATTATACAGAGCTACCGGACCGTATAGTGACTCAGGAGCAGGATTACTATGATTAGATGTCTGGGACATCAGACATCTGGGATGTCAGAGATATGGACCCGGAGAGACCCCGGGTAGCACGCGTTGCTTATTACTGTGAGATATGACGTCTGGGACATCAAGCGTCTGAGACGCTAGGCATCTGGGATGCCAGAGATGGTTATGTGGTAAATATGGACTATTAGATCTATGAAATGGTTTTCGGTTGGATTTGTGTGTTATGGATTTGGGCAGTGGCCCACTTGGTTTTGTATTTAGAGATTTGGTATCCTACAGTTTTGGGCTGAGTTCCCACACTTGGTTTTGGTTTACAAATTTTGGGCTAAGGCCCTAATTGCTTGTTGAGTAAATGTTTTGATTACTGGTTTTCGATGCATGCATACATTTTAATGAAGGGCATAAATGTCTCGTGAAATGTGTTTTATGAACTTAATTATTCTCATCCACTCACAGTTTTTGGTTGTTTTTAATGCCATTCAGGTTGATCACGGATGTGAGTGCAGATATTACCTTGGGTGATGTGTCTCCACTCTCTCCCTGGAATATCACCTCCGGTAAACCCGGAATTCTCAAAATCAACCGCAGGTTGCTATAGTCGATGAGCGAATTGTACTCCGACAACCAATCAACTCCAAGTATCACGTCGAAGTCGTGCACATTCATAAGGATCAAATCCGCTGGAAACTCAACTCCTTCAATTTCCACTGGGCAATCTCGTATCTCCTGGTTCACTCGGTAGGTCACCCTCATCGGTGTAACCACACCCATCTCGTGCTCAAGTGCGGTCACCTCACGGCCCAAAAGACCCGCACAGCGCGGTGAAATAAAAGAATGAGTTGCCCCCGAATCCATCAATGCACGAACAACAATACCATAAATATGTACAGTACCTGTCAACACTCCCGTCATGGATCTGGCCTACTAACGTGTGACAGCATAAACTCGAGCCGTAGACTCCGTCTGTCGCTCCCGTCCTCTACCTCCTCTGTCACGGCCACACACAACACCGCGTGCCCGGCTGCTGGCAGTCTGCGATGCTGAACTCTGTGCTGGCATAGTGCTGCCCCGAATCAGCGGACAATCAGAAGCATAGTGTCCCGGATCACCACAAGCGAAGCATGTGACCTCCCTCGGTTGACCCGGGTATCCTCCTCGTGAGGTGCTCATCGGTGAGTACGGCTGCTGCCAAGCCCCAGAACGCTGTCCAGACCGCTGAGGACTCCTGAAATAACCAGAACGTCCCCGGTTGCCCGAAGATGAAGATCTACCATAATGTCATCCCTTCGAGCCCCGACGGCCCGAGAATCCCAAGTGTGGACGATCACGTCGCCGTGTCTCCCCCTCAGCTCGCTGGCATACCAGAATACTGTTCTCAACCCTGGTCGCCGCATCAGTCAGATCCCTCATGGTAGCAAAGGGAGTCGAAGTCACCATCGCCTGTATCTCAGGTCGCAGGCCACACTCGAATCTGCGACATCGATCGTCCTCGGTGATCACGAAGTTCTCAGCAAAGCGAGATAACATCAGGAAGGTCTCCTCATACTCTGCGACAGTCTGGACTCCCTGCCGGAGTTGCAGGAACTCTGCCTCACGGGCGTTGCAAAACGACCGCGGATAAAACTGGTTGAGAAACCGATCCCGAAAAGTCTCCCATGGAATGGTGTGAACGGTCCAGCCGGCCAGGACAAGGTTGTGCCACCATCGGTAGGCGCTCCCCTCCAGTAGGAATGTCGCCAGTACTACGCGCTCCTCAGGTGGACAGCGCATGACCTCCAAGATCCTCTCCCAGCAGTCAATCCACTGGTGTGCCTCCTCGGGGTCGGTCCCCCACTAAAGAGCGTGGCACCCAGGCGCTGGGCCCGCTCAATGCTCGCAGTGTCTCCATTTCCTCTAGTTCCCTCGTTAGTACGTACACGGGGATCACGTCGGGGAGGCATATCCAACTGTTAAGAGGCAAACAGGTTAAAAGACGTCGAAAACGAACATGTACAAAGTACAAACCGCTAACCTAGTACTCTGACTGCTAATCCTAATGCTCTCATACCAAGCTGACAGGACCCATCCCAATTCCACTAGGAGCACGCGGGGACGAGCCCCGCTCCCGTCTGACAATGACTCTAAACATACCAAAATTACCCTTAAATAAAAATCGAATATTCAAATAGATATATAACGTGTAACAACAGTGTTTAAAGCGATACTGTCAGACAAGGGAAAGTAAAATAACAACACGTGAGCACAATATTCATAGTACATTATTCGGTGCTCAATCTACCCACAAGTGGGTGTACAGGTGCACAGCTAATCAAACTAAGCCTCTTCCTCCTCCTTCTCCAGGTCCTCCTCTATTTCCGTGTCACAGTCTGGAGGGGTCAGTAAAACAAAGAGTGAGTGGGCCAAGATAACAGTTTATAAATCAATTTAATAATAAAATAAATCATAAGTTTTTACCTCTCCGTTTTCCAAATCTTGCATGCAGTGAAAACATAGCTTTATAGTGAAATCTTAACCACAGAATCATTAAAATAATCGAAAGGAGAAACTAACATATCAGTGTTGTAACACCCAGGAAATTCGAGGATTATAATAATGTAATTTAATGTATGAATTGACGTTTTTACCCCTGTGAATAGTATTACCAAATTGTTGACTTTTTGATTTGAGGGTCAAATGGATTTTGACCAATGACCGTGACGTAGTTTGGGACGTCACGAGTCCATAGCAGGTGGCACGTCCAATTCGGACGATCAGGGTAAAAGTTATGACTATCGGAAGTTTAGGAGCATTACCGCAATTTGGACAATAGGGGCGAAAATGTTGACTTTTCGTTTGACAACTAATTTTCACATGACTCAAGAACCGTTAGGTAGGTCTCGATGCCCTGAGTCCGTAGACGGGTGGCACGCCGAAATCAGACTTCGTATGGCTGAGTTACGGGTCTAGAAAGTAAAGGGCATTTTGGTAATTATTGAACCAGGGGCATTTTGGTCATTCTACCCCTGGTTACTGTAGCAACCGCGGGAGGAACATGGGTGGCACCACCATGTGCGGTGGTTCAGTGTGCAATTGTTTATGCAAGTGTGTGCTGGAAAGAAAGGAATGTCTAATGCTTTAGAACGTGGTCTGATTCATCCACCCAGCAAAGGCTACGTAGTTTATTTCGATCGAAGCTTTTTCGGGGAACCAATCTCAGTGGACAGTAAGGCTTCCACGAGCCTCTGGGACGGCTTAAATTGTTTAAAACTGAATAGGAAATGAGTAAGCTTCACTCTGCCGTTGAAAGAACTAAGAATAAGTGAGGAACCAGAGTGAAACCATTTCGGGAAAATTTGGAGGGAAATCGGGTTTTCAATTTCTGGTGATTGTTGGACCAAACCAAGGCCTGGTTTAGTCTTCTGGGAGTATTTGGAACTCAACCATATCGAAATTGAAGGCCATCAGCCACGGGTGGGCTAGGACGGTGACTGTAGTGTTCAGAGAAATTTCAGTGGATCGGACGACTACTTCCAGGTGAGTGTTGGTTCAATTGATCGTTCATTTTAGTTCGTTTTGATCCTATTATGCTTCCTGTGAAGTTAATTGGAGATTGAATTAGAAACCAGGAAGTTCTGGTGATTGACCCGTTTGGTTGATCACAGGTCGATGGGTCGATTGGGGACTTGTCGAGGTTGATTAATGTCTCAGAACCTAAATTGGATAGTTAATGAACATGTTAGGATCAAATACGAGTGAAATCGAGTGGAAATTGAGGGTTAATTAACCGGGTCAAGCCGCGGGTGGTAGGCCCGTATTACAGACAAACGGGTGAAGGTGGTGACACTGTAGCTATAGTGTCAGGCGCGTGACTTTCACGCGCAGCCACTTTGGGCGGCGCGTGAGGGCGCGTTGGACCTTATATCTGATCACGATGAACATAACTTTTGTTCCTCTCATCATTCTGAACATTTTTGGTGAATTAACCATGTTGATCTGAGATAGTTTTGATGGGTCAGTTTAGGGCTGGTTGTCTAGGGAAACGTGTTGACGGTTTCCCCGAGCCGGTTTCTGTTTCGGAATTTTTGGGATAAATGTTTAAGACTTGTAGTGACCCTTACGTGTGATTTGGACTAACAGGAATTGTATGATAATCCCGGTACAAGTTCATACGCGCAGGTTCACCGCGGGATCGTATTGTGAGTGGGCCCGATTTCATTAAACCCTTGCATGCTTAAATGTTTTCTGATTTACTTATATTCACATGATGGAATCAAGAAATGGTTTTGATGATATTGAAATTATGATATGGCACGTTTCACGGTATTTGGGTTTGAGACCCGTTTTGGTGAAACTTAAAGATTGGTTTGGATTTGATCTATGTATATATGTTTTGCATGTGGATATCAATAAAATGTATTTGGTACTGCACTGTATAGATCCATTCTTGTGATACTGTCTCCTCCGGATGTGGTACCCCGGAGCAGTCACGGCGCATTGCTTGCGAGGGGTCATTCTACGGAGGAACCAGACCGTAAAATAAATCAGGACCAGGATTGCTTATTTGACGTCAGGGACGTCGAGCGTCTAGGACGCTAGGCATTTGAGATGCCGTACCCGGACAGGGTTTGGGGATTCGATTCGGGATTGAGACCCCGAGTGGCACGCGTAGCCTTGAGATTGTGACCTTATTGGACGTCAGGGACGTCAGACATCGGGGATGTCAGGATTGGAGTGTATAGTGCAGTGGCTTTCATTATGTTTATGGTTTTATTACGTGCCTTTTGATTCATATTATATGATTTATGGTTTTAAATTCTGATGCATGAATGTTTGGAAAACGGAGGGGTAAATTATATGTTTTACTTATTAAACGGTTTTATAAACTTGAGTTTCGGCCCACTCACCCTTAATGTTTTGGTAACCCCTCCAGGCGGTGCTACTGAGGTAGAGGAGGATCCTGAGGCTGAGGCATAGATCTACTTCCGCGTACCTGATCTCCTATTGGGTGGTTTGCCCGCAGGTTTATTTTAGAGTCGTGCTCGCAATTTGTAATTTAGGTTTTCATCCCTTGTCTGACATCTATTTATTTCGGATTGATGTATAACTTTAATTTGGTTATTTATGAATTTGAATGTTTGAGGTTAAAATTGGTATGTTATTTTGGGTGTCAGACGGGAGCAGGGCACGTCCCCTTGTGGTCCCCGTGGGATCGGGACGGGTCCTGTCAAGTGCACTGTAAAACCCAACCCAAATGATGTCACGGTTCTAAGGCTACGCGTTGCCACTCAGGGTCTCACACCTAAGACTCTCTACGTACATCAGCTCCCGGTATCCCGGTCACTGCCCGAGGTATATGAACATGCCTTCCTGAGAGTAAGCTGCCCAACGGGGGTCAACTCCACTCAGTCAGGGCCCTGTGACTACTCCAGGGTCCACCCGGGCCAACGACCCTCCCTGGAGGAGACAATATAGACAGGTAGGAAAGTACAACACAATAACAGTATAGTTTACCCTATGTCCCCCTGGACATCCCAGACAAAATCCACATATAATCCAGACGGGTCTCATGCCCAAAACATTGTAATAAGAGATATAAACAGTTCATATAAGACTCATCGAAATCATAAGTGGAAATAGTAATAGTTTATGCACGCAAGACTTTTATAAATCAAACAGCCCACTCACACTCGGTCCTTCCTGCTCAACGATCTCTAAAACCTGTATTAACATACCTGAGAGTTACTTAAAGACCCTATAACTCCAATACCAAGACCCTAGAACAGATCCGCCTCAAATAAGCATCCCGGACACTATTCCCGAGGCTTCAAACCCCATTTTTACTAACCTAACGATCTCCGATCGACACGAAACCACCACCATTGGATCCGTATAGTCGAAACCTTGAAAATGGTACCGGTCCCACCAAAAATACTGTTCACACACGCCCCCACGCGCCTGGTCAACGTGTGGGTCAACGCTGCTACAGTGCTGCTGACATCAGCATGACGTCATCACTGACACTTATCAGGTGACACGTGGCACACTCTGGTTGGCCCCTGATATGACAATCTCTGACAGGATGACGTCAGAAGTGACGTCAGTATGATGATGTCATCACTGCTACAGTACCGGGTCACCCCCTTTACTGGAACCGGGTCACCGTTGACCCACGGCTTGACCCGATTCCACAGTCCGTTTCCGGCCACCTTTTTCGATGGGGTTCATTCCTATAGAGTCGTCTAGGTATGTTCTATGGCTCTGTAATCTTAAAACAAGAAGAAACTTACCAGAGCTTCGATGAACTTCACGGCCAAAGTCCGGTCGTCGTCTCCGGCTATCCACACCGTCTCAGTCGTCCAAGACGGTTACTATGTGTTTGTCTCAGACCCTAGAGCATGTTCCTAACCAAAGAAATGAACTCTAAACGTTGAAACGGGTTGGTTCGAAACAGGGAAAACAAACGGGTCTCTCAGGTTTTGGGCCTTACCGCCGCCGTGTCGCCGCCGTCGTCCGTTCAGTCGTGGTCCTAGGGTCCTCAAAGTGTCGACTGGAGCTCCACTCGAGTCGAGATGGTGAGAATGTGGGGTTTTGCTTCCTGGACCCAATTCCTCTGTGTTTCGGGTCTGTGTTTGCATGGGTTTGTTCAAGGCAGGGGGATGGATGGTGGTTGTTGGTGGTGCGCTGTGAGGTTCAGGGGATGATGGTGGAGCTAAGGGTGGTCGCCTGGTGGTGTGAGGGTTGCCGGTTAGTGCGTTTGGGTTGAGAGAAAATCGAAGGGAAAATGGTTGCACGGTTTAGGAAATATGGCTAAGTGTTTGTGTGTTGTGTGTGAGAAGGGAGATCATCGTGCATGAGAAGGAAAAAGCAGATGGAATGGAGGGCTGGGATGGCTTGAGCAGAAATCCAATGGCTAGGGTTCAATGATGGCAAATTAATTAGTATAAAATGGACCAATAGGCTATAGGGTTGCTTTATTGGAATTGTGTGCCTTTGGATGAGTGACACTTGTCACTCATCCGCTGGATTGATTTGAATTTAGGGTTTGCACAGATTCCCAAATAAAATATTATTTTAATCGTTTGCGTTCGGTTCGTAAACTTCGCTAAAATACGTCTGTGACCATAACTTCTTCATACGAACTCCGTTTTCAGCGTGCCGCCTGTCTACGGATTCGTGACGTCCCGATCTACGTCATAGTCATGGGTCAAAGTCCAAATTATTTCCCGGGTCAAAAGTCAACGTTTCCCCCCTCAGGGGTAAAATAGTCTTTTTACATTAAAATATTAATATTCTTGGTTCGGGTCGTTACATTGAGTCCCTAAGTTCATTATGGGATGAAGAAGATGAAGTTTTTGACGTGGGAAGCCCAGAACATAGAAGGAGAATTCTGGCCGAAATTTGGGAGACTTGGACTTCGAGATTGAGTAGAATTGTGATCACTACTCTAGGTTGACTCTTCCGGACGTTAGTGGGAGTTTTACCACGGTGGCGTGTGGGCAGGGGAGTTAGATTTACTATCTCTTCGAGAGATGTGCAAGATCTTAGCGATCACGAAGCCTTATAGGATGGTACTCCGAGGGAATGGAACTCGAGATAGAGGAGACAGCTGGAGTTGATTGACAAATGATGAGGATATATTGAGTAGGGGGATATGTCCGCGATCCTGCGTGAGCACGGAGGCAGAATTCCTGCGGCTGGAGCAGGGGGATATGTCCGTTGCGGACTACGAGCAGACGTTTGGGAAACTATCCCGGTTCGCTGCATCATTCGTGAGCACGGAGGAGGACAAATGCCAAAGGTTTGAGCTTGGACTCTGTGGGGAGATCCGGGCAAGTGCGACTGCTGCTACTCATGCTTCTCTGAGAGATATGGTCGACGCTGCGGTGTGTGTCGAGGCCAGTCTGGCGGCACACCAGACACTACAGCTTTCGGGCGAGGGGCGACGTCAAGATCGCCCACAACGTGGGCCAACGGGCCAGAAGAACAACAAGGGAGGGGGCTACAGGGGAGCACCATCATCCTTTAAGGGTCGTGGCTGGTTAGGTCGACGTGGAGGCTCTCAGGGCAGAGGATCAGGATACAACTCTGGGCAGCGTTCATCTTGGAGCGGTGCTTCTGGTGGGCATTCGGACAGGCCGAGGCCAGTAACCTGTTTTGCTTGCGGAGAAGAGGGCCACTATACATGTGATTCCCCGCTGTTGTCCAAGAGCAATGACGCTGGGGGCTCTAGTGTGGTACAGAGCATGGCTTCCCACACTAACGGAGGTCGAGGTCAGGGATGTGACCGTGGTGCTGGGCGTGGCGCGCGCGGGCGCGGACGGAATGGAGGGCCCAGGGCTCAAGTGTTTTCAATGACCCAGCAGCAGGCGAGGACCGCCCCAGGCGTGGTTACAGGTACACCACATATCACAAACTTTCTTGTACGTGTATTGATGGATGCGGGGGCTACACATTCTTTTATTTCGAAGAGTTGTGCTGGTATGCTTGATTGTGTGGTATCAGCCTTAGATTGTGAGATGGGTGTTGGCACCCCGATGGGCATCGTGTACCTTGTGAATCAGGTGATTCGGAGGTGCCCGGTGAGAATTAAGGATGTGGATTTACCAACGGACTTAATCATTCTGGATATCCACGACTTCGATGTAATCTTGGGGATGGATTGGCTATCGGAGCATGGGTCGCTCATCGATTGTTGTAGCAGGCAAGTGATTCTGCGAAGCCCTGGTTTGCCGGAGGTTATCTTTCAGGGGGAGCGTGACGGTTCGCCTCCTGAAGTGATTTCTTCACTTACTGCTACCAAACTTCTACGGAAGGGATGCCAGGGTTATCTGGCGCATGTCATGTCGGAGCAGGTTGATACTCCGGGTATCGACGAGATACCGGTGGTACGTGAGTTTCCGGATGTGTTCCCGGAAGACTTACCTGGATTACCGCCATCGCGGGAGTTCGAGTTTACGATTGAACTACTCCCCGGTACCCGACCTATATCCCAGGCACCATACCGGATGGCGCCAGCCGAGTTACGAGAACTCAAAACTCAATTGCAGGAGTTGGTGGATTTGGGATACGTCCGACCGAGTACTTCACCGTGGGGAGCACCGGTGTTGTTCGTAAAGAAGAAGGAGGGGAGTCTCCGTTTGTGCATTGACTATCGGCAACTCAACAAGGTGACACTGAGGAACCAGTATCCTCTACCCAGGATCGATGACCTTTTTGACCAGTTGCGGGGAGCACAGTGCTTTTCGAAGATCGATTTGCGGTCTGGGTATCACCAACTGAGGATATCGGAGGAGGATATTCCGAAAACTACTTTTTGAACCCGTTACAGACACTACGAGTTCCTTGTGATGCCTTTTCATTTGACGAATGCTCCGGCAACATTCATGGATCTGATGAACCGGGTCTTCCGACCCTATTTGGATAAATTCGTGATTGTGTTCATCGATGATATCTTGGTATACTCATGGAGTGCCCGAGAACATGAGGAACATCTACGGTTGGTGTTGGAGAAGCTGAGACAGGAACAGTTGTACGCCAAGCTGAGCAAGTGTTAGTTTTGGCTAAGCAGTATTGGTTTTCTGGGACACGTGATATCGACGGATGGGATTAGCGTGGATCCCGAGAAAACAGAGGCGGTGACTAACTGGGCTAGACCGACAACGGTAACGGAGGTGCAGAGTTTTGTCGGGTTAGCAGGTTACTACCGGAGATTCGTGGAGGGTTTCTCCAAAATTGCTGCACCATTAACTCGATTGACTCGGAAGGAAGTAAAGTTCATTTGGGACGAGCAATGTGATCGGAGCTTTCTAGAGTTGAAGGATCGATTGACCACTGCACCTATCCTTGCATTGCCGGATGACAGTGGAGAGTTCGTGGTATTTAGTGACGCATCGCTACAAGGTTTGGGTTGCGTGTTAATGCAGACTGGTAAGGTTATCGCCTACGCATCCCGGAAGCTAAAGACTCATGAGTTGAACTACCCTACCCATGATTTGGAGTTGGCAGCGGTGGTTCATGCTCTAAAAATCTGGAGACATTATCTATTCGGCGCAACGTGCCGGATATACACCGACCACCAGAGCCTAAAGTACCTATTCACTCAGAAGGAGCTTAACATGAGACAACGGAGATGGTTAGAGCTGCTGAAGGATTATGACTGTACAATTGAGTACCATTCGGGTAAGGCCAATGTGGTGGCAGATGCACTCAGCAGGAAGTCAGCAGGATCAGTTGCACACTTGGGGATGGTGTATCTTCCTTTGCTGGTGGAACTCCGGAAGACGGGAGTTATTTTGGATACGGATGAGCATGGAGCTTTGTTGGCCAGCTTTCATGTACAACCAGTGCTGATTGATCGGATCATCGAAGCACAACTTCAAGATCCGATACTCTGTATTTACAAGATTGAGGTCGATGCGGATGGGAGACAGGATTTTACCATCCAGGATGATGGAGCACTTGTGAAATTGGGCCGTTTGTGTGTACCTGCAGTGGCAGAGTTACGGGCCGAGATTCTGGAGGAGGCCCATAGTTCGGCTTATGTTATGCATCCGGGAGGTACAAAGATGTACTGTACCCTCCGGAACCATTATTGGTGGCCAGGAATGAAGAAGGACATTGCAGAGTTCGTAAGCAAATGCTTAACCTGCCAGCAGGTTAAGAAGAACGGTAGAGACCGTATGGGGCTATGCAGCCACTTCCGATTCCCAAGTGGAAGTGGGATCACATCACCATGGACTTCGTCTTTAAGTTACCAAGGACTCAGAGTGGAGTTGACGGAGTATGGGTAATTGTGGACCGGTTAACCAAGTCAGCCCATTTTCTGCCAGTTCAGGAGACTTATAAACCTAATCGACTTGCTCAATTGTTCGTAAAAGAAATCATACGATTGCATGGTACGCCGGAATTGATCGTGATCCGCGTTTCACTTCCAGGTTCTGGCGGAGTTTGCAAACTACTTTGGGAACAACCCTACGTTTCAGTACTGCTTTCCATCCACAGACCGATGGACAGTCTGAAAGGACCATTCAGACCCTGGAGGACATGATGAGGTCTTGTGTACTACAGTTTCAGGATTCATGGGATACTCATTTGCCATGTATGGAATTCACTACAACAACAGCTATCAGGCAAGTATCGGGATGGCACCCTATGAGGCACTGCATGGTCGACAGTGCAGGACACCTATCTGCTGGATGGAGATAGGGGAACGAGCGGCTGTAGGGCCGGAGTTGATGGACTGAACCTTGGAAACTGTTCGTGTTATCAAGGAGAGATTGAAGGCGGCACAGGATCGCCAAAAGAGTTATGCCGATCGACGGATTCGAGACTTGGAATTTGCAGTGGGAGATTTTGTCTTCCTGAAGTTATCTCCGTGGAAAGGAATTATCCGTTTTGGGCAAACTGAGTCCACGTTTTATCGGACCATATGAGATCGTGGAGAGGATTGGCAGGGTTGCTTACAGATTGGCACTACCTCCAGAACTTTCTAGAGTTCACGATGTTTTCCACATATCAATGCTGCGGAAGTACGTACATGATGCTTCTCATGTACTGGAGGAACAACCTATCGAGCTCCGAGAGGATTTGAGCTTTGATGAACAAACAGTTCAGATTTTGGATCGGAAGGACAAGGTACTACGTCGGAAGACGATCCCTCTCGTGAAGATTCTCTGGAAAAACCAGAATGTAGAAGAAGCCACATGGGAGCCCGAGGCTCAGATGCGAGAACAATTTCCTTATTTGTTTCTTTGAAATTTCAGGATGAAATTTATTAAGGGGGGAAGGTTGTAACACCCCGGAAATTCGAGGATTATAATAATGTAATTTAATGTATGAATTGACGTTTTTACCCTTGTGAATGGTATTGCCAAATTGTTGACTTTTTGATTTGAGGGTCAAATGGACTTTGACCAATGACCGTGACGTAGTTTGGGACGTCACGAGTCCATAGACAGGTGGCACGTCCAATTCGGACGATCAGGGTAAAAGTTATGACTATCGGAAGTTCAGGGGCATTACCGCAATTTGGACGATAGGGGCGAAAATGTTTACTTTTCGTTTGACAACTAATTTTCACATGACTCAAGGACCGTTAGGTAGGTCTCGATGCCCTGAGTCCGTAGACGGGCGGCACGCCGAAATCAGACTTCGTATGGCTGAGTTACGGGTCTAGAAAGTAAAGGGCATTTTGGTAATTATTGAACCAGGGGCATTTTGGTCATTCCACCCCTGGTTACTGTAGCAACCGCGGGATGAACATGGGCGGCACCACCATATGCTTCTTGTGAAGTTAATTGGAGATTGAATTAGAAACCAGGAAGTTCTGGTGATTGACCCGTTTGGTTGATCACGGGTCGATGGGTCGATTGGGGACTTGTCGAGGTTGATTAATGTCTCAGAAACTAAATTGGATAGTTAATGAACATGTTAGGATCAAATACGAGTGAAATCGAGTGGAAATTGAGGGTTAATTAACCGGGTCAAGCCGCGGGTGGTAGGCCCGTATTACAGACAAACGGGTGAAGGTGGTGACACTGTAGCTATAGTGTCAGGCGCGTGACTTTCACGCGCAGCCACTTTGGGAGGCGCGTGAGGGCGCGTTGGACCTTATCTCTAATCACGATCAACATGACTTTTGTTCCTCTCATCATTCTGAACATTTTTGGTGAATTAACCATGTTGATCTGAGATAGTTTTGATGGGTCAGTTTAGGGCCGGTTGTCTCGGGAAACGTGTTGACGGTTTCCCCGAGCCGGTTTCTGTTTCAGACTTTTTTGGATAAATGTTTAATACTTGTAGTGACCCTTACGTGTGATTTGGACTAACAGGAATTGTACGATAATCCCGGTACAAGTTCGTACGCGCAGGTTCACCGCGGGATCGTACTGTGAGTGGGCCCGATTTCATTAAACCCTTGCATGCTTAAATGTTTTCTGATTTACTTATATTCACATGATGGAATCAAGAAATGGTTTTGATGATATTGAAATTATGATATGGCACGTTTCACGGTATTTGGGTTTGAGACCCGTTTTGGTGAAACTTAAAGATTGGTTTGGATTTGATCTATGTATATATGTTTTCCATGTGGATATCAATAAAATGTATTTGGTACTGCACTGTATAGATCCATTCTTGTGATACTGTCTCCTCCGGATGTGGTACCCCGGAGTGGTCACGGCGCATTGCTTGCGAGGGGTCATTCTACGGAGGAACCGGACCGTAAAATAAATCAGGACCAGGATTGCTTATTTGACGTCAGGGACGTCGAGCGTCTATGATGCTAGGCATTTGAGATGCCGTACCCGGACAGGGTTCGGGGATTGGATTCGGGATTGAGACCCCGAGTGGCACGCGTAGCCTTGAGACTGTGACCTTATTGGACGTCAGGGACGTCAGACATCGGGGATGTCAGGATTGGAGTGTATAGTGCAGTGGCTATCATTATGTTTATGGTTTTATTACGTGCCTTTTGATTCATATTATATGATTTATGGTTTTAAATTCTGATGCATGCATGTTTGGAAAACGAAGGGGTAAATTATATGTTTTACTTGTTAAACGGTTTTATAAACTTGAGTTTCGGCCCACTCACCCTTAATGTTTTGGTAAACCCCTCCAGGCGGTGCTACTGAGGTAGAGGAGGATCCTGAGGCTGAGGCATAGATCTACTTCACCTGATCTCCTGTTGGGTGGTTTGCCCGCAGGTTTATTTTAGAGTCGTGCTCGCAATTTGTAATTTTGGTTTTCATCCCTTGTCTGACATCTATTTATTTCGGATTGATGTATAACTTTAATTTGGTTATTTATGAATTTGAATGTTTGAGGTTAAAATTGGTATGTTATTTTGGGTGTCAGACGGGAACAGGGCACGTCCCCTTATGGTCCCAGTGGGATCGGGACGGGTCCTGTCAAGTGCACTGTAAAACCCAACCCAAATGATGTCACGGTTCTAAGGCTACGCATTGCCACTCAGGGTCTCACACCCAAGACTCTCTACGTACATCAGCTCCCGATATCCCGGTCACTGCCCGAGGTATATGAACATGCCTTCTTGAGAGTAAGCAGCCCAACGGGGGTCAACTCCACTCAGTCAGGGCCCCGTGACTACTCCAGGGTCCACCCGAGCCAACGGCCCTCCCTGGAGGAGACAATATAGACAGGTAGGAAAATATAACACAATAACAGTATAGTTTACCCTATGTCCCCCCGGACATCCCAGACAAAATCCACATATAATCCAGACAGGTCCCATGCCCAAAACATTGTAATAAGAGATATAAACAGTTCATATAAGACTCATCGAAATCATAAGTGGAAATAGTAAAATAGTTTATGCACGCAAGCCTTTTATAAATCAAACAACCCACTCACACTCGGTCCTTCCTGCTCAAAGATCTCTAAAACCTGTATTAACATACCTGAGAGTTACTTAAGGACCCTATAACTCCAATACCAAGACCCTAGAACAGATCCGCCTCAAATACGCATCCCGGACACTATTCCCGAGGCTTCAAACCCCATTTTTACTAACCTAACGATCTCCGATCGACACCAAACCACCACCATTGGATCCGTATCGTCGAAACCTTGAAAATGGTACCGGTCCCACCAAAAATACTGTTCACACACGCCCCCACGCGCCTGGTCAACGTGTGGGTCAACGCTGCTACAGTGCTGTTGACATTAGCATGACGTCATCACTGACACTTATCAGGTGACAAGTGGCACACTCTGGTTGGCCCCTGATCTGACAATCTCTGACAGGATGACGTCAGAAGTGACGTTAGTATGATGACGTCATCACTGCTACAGTACCGGGTCACCCCCTTTACTGGAACCGGGTCGCCGTTGACCCACGGCTTAACCCGATTCCACAGTCCGTTTCCGGCCACCATTTTCGATGGGGTTCATTCCTATAGAGTCGTCTAGGTCTGTTCTATGGCTCTGTAATCTTAAAACTAGAAGAAACTTACCAGAGCTTCGATGAACTTCACGGACAAAGTCCGGTCGTCGTCTCCGGCTATCCACGCCGTCTCAGTCGTCCAAGACGGTTACTATGCGTTTGTCTCAGACCCTAGAGCATGTTCCTAACCAAAGAAATGAACTCTAAACGTTGAAACGGGTTGGTTCGAAACAGGGAAAACAAACGGGTCTCTCGGGTTTTGGGCCTTACCGCCGCCGTGTCGCCACCGTCGTCCGTTCAGTCGTGGTCTTAGGGTCCTCAAAGTGTCGACTGGAGCTCCACTCGAGTCAAGATGGTGAGAATGTGGGGTTTTGCTTCCTGGACCCAATTCCTCTGTGTTTCGGGTCTGTGTTTGCACGGGTTTGTTCAAGGCAGGGGGATGGATGGTGGTTGTTGGTGGTGCACTGTGAGGTTCAGGGGATGATGGTGGAGCTGAGGGTGGTCGCCTGGTGGTGTGAGGGTTGCCGGTTAGTGCGTTTGGGTTGAGAGAAAATCGAAGGGAAAATGGTTGCACGGTTTAGGAAATATGGCTAAGTGTTTGTGTGTTGTGTGAGAGAAGGTAGATCATCGTGCATGAGAAGGAAAAAGCAGATGGAATGGAGGGCTGGGATGGCTTGAGCAGAAATCCAATGGCTAGGGTTCAATGATGGCAAATTAATTAGTATAAAATGGACCAATAGGCTATAGGGTTGCTTTAGTTACGCTCGAAGTTAGGGAAAATTTTGGGGAATTAGGAGAACCTTAGAGGACGTGTTAGTGACGTATTTTGGTGACTTGTGACAGGATCGGGAATCCCCGTGGCGGACGAGGAACGTACGGGACGTTCGGGACGCGAGTGACGTACCCGGTAACTGTGAGTGGACTTCTTCCTTAAACTGAGCATGCATAACTACTTTTAATTACTTGATTTATGGTTTTATATGTGATTTCATGATTATTTGAATATTCTATAACTGTTTTACATTATTGCACGTTTTTCGAGAAAGTACAGTTTTCAGCACGTTTTACGATAAATGCTTGATTTCTGATTAGGATGCTATGATTTCGGGATTTCAAACGATAAATAGTTTTCAATGATTATAAAGGGATTTGAAACATGATTTAACAAATAAGGTTTTCGGTTTTAGAATCGGATTTCAGAAAGGAATTTGGTTTTAAAGTTGAAAAATGGATTTCCGGATTTGGGTTGGGAACGACGGTTCTGGATGCTGGAAGGGCTTCGGGCCAGTGATTTCGGATTCGGGTTTGGATATGGATTTAGAAAAGATTTTCAAACGGTTTTGGATTGGATTTGCTGGATCTGGTTATTGGGTTTAAAGACCCGGATACTGTTTGACGGGGGACGGGCCCTGATTAGGTTTAAAGACCCAGATTGAGTTTAAAGACTCGAGAGTTTAAAGACTCGGATATATTGATATTTCCCCCGTAGGCCTGTTGAGTTTAAAGACTCGGGAGTTTAAAGACTCGGATTATATTGAGGTCTGGATTGAGTTTAAAGACTCGGGAGTTTAAAGACTCAGATAGATCCAACAGGTTTGATCAGATGATTATATTGGTATTTGATGTTTTATTGCTAATGTTTTATAACGTTTAACATACTGTGTTTATGTTGTTGCGGTTTCCATGATGAACATATTGTGATTTATAAATGTTTTCAGAAATTGGGTTATGCATGCATGTTTTCTAAACGGAGGGCCAAACCCTGGTTTGTTTATGAAATGGTTTTTAAAACTTTTATTCTTTTGGTCCACTCACACTTTCTGATTTTTAACTGCCCTCCAGGTCGTGGAGCTAGCGCGGGGGTTGACGCTGAGGCAGCGTCAGAGGCATAGAGTACTCGAGAGTTTTCCCGGAGTGTTTTCAGTGTTCCGTTGTGCGTGTACTTTGTGTGTGGTTTTGTTTTACTTGTTTGGTACTATGCTTTGTATAACGGTTGACTCTTGGATGTTTTAAATTCTCTTTCGTCTGACAGTGTAATTTGTGGTTTTCGTGAGGTTATTTCGGTCTTTTGTGTTGGGTTGTCAGACGGGAGCAGGGTTCACCTCGGTTATCGGGGTGATAATCGGGGTGGGTCCTGACAATATTGGTAGTGCTCAGACGTTGCGTGAGTGCAGTCCTTGAGCAGGCCTATGAGTAGTGCCGATATGATTGATATGATGTGTGTGCACCTGTGAGTAGTGCATGTTGGATGGTGTGATTGGTGAGAATTAGGTAGTCTGAGTAATGTGGTATGATCATCAGATTGAGTCCGAGATGGACCTAGTATGGTAATCGAACGAGGTTCGATGTTGATTATACAGTACGAGTGGTTTGCCTACCAGTAGTGCGGATATGATATGGTGACTATTGTTCGAGCATAGATGATGGGTTGGCTATGTGTGAAAATGGCTGTGGTATCGTGCTAAGAGATTAGTGATTTATAACAGTAGTTGATTTTGGCCTCAATAAATTACTTATTGCATTGGCCATCGCTATCGTGCTGATTTCTTTGAAGTTGAGACAGATTCGGCGACTAGTTTGCAACATGGGCGCCCATCGCTTTACCACCCGTTAGGTTGTTCTTTGGCTAATGAGATTTTTCTATCTCCAGACTATTTTGTGTGCTTACAATCCAACCAAAAAAAACAAATAGTTCGAGCACGCGGCGAGATCGTGCGGACTTCTTTGAAGTTGAGACAGATTCAGCGACTAGTGTGCAACATGGGTGTCCATCGCTTTACCACCCCTTAGGTTGTGTTCTTTGGCTAATGAGACTTTTCTATCTCCAGACTATTTTATGTGCTTACTATCGAACCAAAAAAAAAAACAATTCGAGCACGCGACGAGATGTAGATGCAGTTGCCTCTTTTTAATTCCAATTGGGATGGGTTTTGCCAGAGTTGGGTGGGTCGGTGGGTCACCTGTGATGGTTGTTAGGGTTTTCAATTTTATTTAATTTGGTAAATTTTTAAAGAATTAAAAAATAATAATTATAACCATTTAATACAAAGAGAATTGTTGGACACATGGAAACTAAAGGGGGAATTGGTGAGAATTTTTTGAATGCACCCATAATCTAATAACCTAATAATAAATTATCACTAAACATTACCATTTAAGCAACTTAGAACTAAAATTATATATTAAAGGCAAAAAATATAATATTCATAATTATAAAAATAGAAAACGGAGGAAAAATGAAGATGAAGAATAGAGTATTTCCAGAAAAAAACGAAGTTCAAATATTTTCTATAAATAAAAGAAATAAACATAAAATTTATTAAATTAAAAAAAGAGAGAGAGATAAATTTAGAAGATTGATTTATAAAGAATTAAGAACACATCAAAATAAAATTATCTCTCCAATGATAATAATAATAATTGATAAAAGTGGGCATGTCGTGGAGTCACTGGAGTGATAAGCTGTTGGGAGTTGGGACGTATGAGTATGCGGTGCATATGGCTCGATTCCTTAACAACAAAATGAAATAATGAAATTAAGGCTCGATTCCTTAACAACAAAATGAAATAATGAAATTAACATGATAGTGCCACCAATTACATTCGTGATAACCCACTTGTGTTTAAAATCATATGACGTATAAGAGCATCTTCAAGCAAGATGTTAAATTTCAAACATCAAATTTAAATTTGATGGCTAACGTGGCAATTTGACATTTATACAGTTTTACACTTTACCCAATATATCAAATTAAATTATTATTTTATTACATTTCAATGTTGATTTATTTACTACTTCTTAGAATATAATTTTTATATTTTTAATTAAAAAGAAAAAAAATACCACAAGACAATCAATTAATTGAAAAAGAAAAAAAATACTACAAGACAATGAATTCATTGAAATATAATTCACAATTCATCACCTCGAAGAAAATACCATATTCTCTTGTTCCTTTTGCAAAGCAACCACTTCCAACATTTCTAGTTCTTCATCATACTTTGAATCAACAAGATCCCAAAAGTGCTCATCTGTCGAATCAGAAGATGAATCAGAAAAATGATGAGACATGTTGGAGTTCTTCACAATTCACTGTAAAAGAAAAGAATTTTTTTTTTGGTATAAAAGAAGAATTGTGTTTGAGCACAAGTTCTTTATATATATAGCTTTCTGAAGAAAATGAAATGAAAGAGGTGATAAACAAATACCCGTACAATAGGAAGAAATGGTCGTGTGTTTAAAAACAATTGTTCAACGGTAGGAAATAAACTAGAAAGAGAAAGAAGGAAAAAAAGTAATAAAAAAAATAAATGAAAGTAGTTGCCAGCTGTTTTAAAATAATAATAAAATATTCATTTGATGTAACGCCCCGAAAATTCGAAAAACGAAAATTTGGAAAATTGGAGGAAAAGGACGATTTTGCCCCTAGAATTGGGCGAACTGTTGACTTTTTATTCGAGCTGTCAAATGGACTTTGACCGATGATTGTGACGTAGATCGGGACGTCACGAGTTCATAGACAGGTGGCACGCCCGATTCCGACATTCGAGGAAAAAGTTATGACGTGCGGAAGTTGGAGGGTAATTTGATAAATGGGTCAACAAGGGCCATTTGTTGACTTTTTAATCGGGACATTGTTTGGACTTTCCGGAAGTACCGTTGGATAGGTCGCGGGACGCTGAATCCGTAGACAGGCGTCATGCGTCAATCGGAGTCCGAATGAGAAAGTTATGGGTCTGGAACTATGAGGGGCATTTTGGTAATTGTTCCAAGTAGGGGTAAAATAGTAATTTTAATGAAACGGTGCAAGATATGGTTTAAATTGGCTGATTCAGCCTATGATGGTTTAAGGTGTGACACATGTCACTTGAATGGAAGCAGTTAGTGGCACTTTTATAATTAACTACTTATATGAAACGGTTGATATAATAAGATGAATTAGCATATGGTGTTCATATATAACCAAAAAACAGAGAGAACACAAAAACCCCTCCCTTGATCGATTTGCAGCAGAACAAGGAAACCAGTGCAATTGAGTGAACAATTAAATGTCTTTTGGAGTGAAAAACCGAAAGGGAAGCAGAGACAACTGAAATGAAACCTTACTGAGCATACCCGAAAACTCACATAAGAACACCAATGTCGATTTTGATTTTGTAAACTGTTTCGAGAAACATTGATTAGATATTCAGCTTTCTGGAAGCTAGAGGACTCGAACCAAATCAATTGGGAAGCCAATTGATTGTGAATTGATGAAGAACAGAACCTGCGACCTTTTGGAAAGGTGGAGCTTGAGTTCGATCACTTAGAGGCTTCGAGATTCCTGGCAAGTGTCGGAAATTACGGAAACGCGTGCAGTGCGGGAAACGAGCAGTTTGGACGGTGTGCCGTGACACGACGTTCGGGGCTAACGGAGAGGCGGAGGCATAAGCGGCGATAATCCCTTGTCTGATAGGTGCTGAAGGATTGTTTCGGGATTTCAGTTGACTTGTTAGACGGGATGTCAGGACCCACCCCGGTTTCATCCCGAAACCCAAGGTAAATCCCGCTCCCGTCAGACTCCTCGACACAACACCCAAGGAAAACTCACTCAAACCCAGTCAGACGCAGGAGTAATTAAACACAATATCCCGAAGTTATCGTTTACATAGCGTAATACGAAACACAAGGAAAAATAAAAACTGATAAAGTACACGCACACGGAAAACTCTAAACTATTCTGGGATCCCTCACGTCCCTTCTATGCCTTGGACTCTACCTCGACGTCAAGACCCCGCGCGCGCTCCACAACCTGGAGGGCAATTTAAAACAGAAGGTGAGTGGACCATACTAAAAGAGAAGTTTAAAAACCATTTATCAGAAAACCGAGTTTTAACCCTCCGTTTTGAAAACCACATGCATAACCAACAGTTAATAAACAAAACCTCATAAGAAACAGAAACACTATAAACAGTTAGAAAAACCAGAGCATGTGAAATTCTCAAACTGTATCATCAATCATGAACATGAAATCATCATTTTCTGATCAAACCTGCTGGACCTATCCGAGTCTTTAAACTCCCGAGTCTTTAAACTCAATCCAGGCCTTAATCATATCCTAGTCTTTAAACTCAAGGCCTATGGGGGAAATCAATATATCCGAGTCTTTAAACTCCCGAGTCTTTAAACTCAATCCGGGTCTTTAAACCCAATCCGGCCGGTCCCCCGTCTCATATATCCGGGTCTTTAAACCCAATATCCAGATCCAGCAAATCCAATCCCAATATTCCTTTGAAAACCATTTACCAACCCACATCCAAACCCGAATCCGAAATCACTGGTCCGATACCCTTCCGGCATCCAGAACCGTCATTCCGAACCCAAATCCGGAGTCCACGTTTCAACTCTAAAACCAAATTCCACTTTCCGAAATCCTATTCTAAAACTGAAAACCTTAATCATCGAAATCATGTTCCAAAATCCCTTTATAATCATTGAAAACCATTACCTTTTGAAATCCCAAAATCATAGCATCACAATCAGAATTTAAGTCTTTCTCGTAAAACGTGTCAAATACCGTATTCCTCGAAAAACGTGCAATAATGTAAAACCAACCAAAACCTATTCAATAATGATTAAATCCATAAAACAACGATAGAAAACAGTTATGCATGCTCAAGTTTAGAGAAAGGGTCCACTCACAGTACCAAGCCCTCACGCGTGTCCCGAACGTCCAGCACGTTCCTCGGCTTCCTCGGGAAATCCCGATCCTGTCAATCACCATCAAATTACGTTACTATTACATCTACAAACACTCACCTACATTTCCTTAAAAATCCCCGAATCGAAAACCTAAAACCCAGGACCCTAAACTTTCACCCTCGCGGACCTAACCTCAAACGACGTCTGATTGCCCCGAAACCAACTCCATTGAATTCACCAGAACTCCTGGACCAAAAACCATGTTGACCATTTTCCCCATCGCCGCCGCACGCGCCCCCACGCGCCGCCCAAAGTGGCTGCGCGTGGCCCTCACGCGCCAGCTACAGTGTCACCCCCAACCTCGAGTGCACTGTGCTGAACCGGCCGCTGCAACTGGACCGGCGAGAACCGTTCTCCGCCGTCCGGTCACCATCTCACCTCCTTCCTTTACCATTTTCTTCGTCCAAACCTGCTCTAATCAGTCCCCAACTCCATTCACCTCGATTCAACTCCTACATCGTCGACTCAAGCTCGAACCAGACGGCCCCAAACTCCCCTGCTTCACGATCCAGCCACCCAGCTCACCTCCCTTCACGGTGGCTTCACCAAACTATTCCCTGGACCTCACTGAACCTAAACCAACCTTCCTAGACCTTCGACTCAGCCCCTACCTTCACGACTCGCCGTTTAAACCCACGGCCAAAACAGAGTACTGAAGGTCCCTCCGTCGTGCTCTCCACCACCGTGCACCACCCATCACGGCAGCACACTCAAACGATTCCTAGGACTCTTAGGAGTCTCACCCTAACCTCCAGATCCCTCGACTCTAGCCCTAGGTCCACGACTTTCCAAATGAAATCCACGGGAAAAACAGGGCAGGAAAACTTACCTTTCGATTGCAGCTCCGCCGTGCGCACCGCCGCGTACCACGGTGTTCGTTGGCCTCCCTGCAGTCTCCTCAGCCTCCCCTACCTTGGTTTAAGTCACCCCACGGTGTAGCCACCACCAAGCGATCACGGTCTCCCTGTTTCCTCAAAAACTTTGCCGCACCACCACCGTACCGCCGTGCACGATTGCACCACCAAATCACGACCAGTAGCTTCCTCTTACCTCCCTGTTCCTCTCTCACTCACCAGGACTCGTCAATTACCATGACCAGCGCCCGCAAGGTTTTGACCCCAAGACCTCACGCCTGGAAGGTAACCACCTTAACCAGCGCAGCCAAGGGAGGCCTCATACTAGATAGGTGTGTGCCTACACCTTTAAGGCACACCACCATTCCCTTCCCAGACCATTCCCCCCTCGCAGGAATGTGGGATTGTTCACCGTTCCCTCCAGGACACGGGTCTTACAATCCACCCCCCTTAGGGCCCAGCGTCCTCGCTGGCACACTTCCCGGTCGTGGTCTGGCTCTGATACCAAATTGTCAGGACCCGACCCTCTTCTGTCAGGTCCCGATTCATCTAGTACGATATTGTCCGCTTTGGGCCTCGCCCTCACGGTTTTGTTTTCGGGAGCTCACGGTGCAACTTCCCTGGGGGTCACCCATCTGGAATTGCACCAGCCTCAACTCGCTTAACTTTGGGGTTCCAATCCCCCCCAAAGCCACTGAGCTCCCAAAAGGCCTCATCTAAACCAGAGACGTGCACCTGCACGCTCTATCTAGCATGATATTGTCCTCTTTAAGCGCACCTGCGCCCGCAAGGTTTTGACCCCAAGACCTCACGCCTGGAAGGTAACCACCTTAACCAGCGCAGCCAAGGGAGGCCTCATACTAGATAGGTGTGTGCCTACACCTTTAAGGCACACCACCATTCCCTTCCTAGACCATTCCCCCCTCGCAGGAATGTGGGATTGTTCACCGTTCCCTCCAGGACACGGGTCTTACATCAATCCTCAACTTCTCCTCACAAGCTCTCTCTGTTTCTCTGTGTTTGTCGAAGAACAACCACGGGTAAGCACGAGTGCACCCCAAATAATTGGGCTGTGAACACACAGGATTCTCCCAGAATCCTCTAGCCCCTTGCCACATGTCACCAATCCTCCTTACTCTCTCACCACTCTCACCAAATGGCTCCATCCCAGCCGTCCATTTCCTTCTTTCTGCACAAATCCCAATGTGCAGAAAGACCAAAATACCCTCCAGTTTTACACATTTTTACGATTTTACCAAAACTTCCTAGACCCGTAACTCTCGCCTCGTAAGTCCGATGAATACGTGCCGCCTGTCATCGAACTCAGGACGTCGAAAGCTACCTAACCATCCTAGGTCAACCTACCAAAACTCGATTATTCAAAAAGTCAACTATTCCCCCTAATTTACCCAAATCACGGTTATGCCCTCGACCTTCCGAACATCACAATTTCCTCCTCGGATGTCGGAATCAGGCGTGCCACCTGCCTATAGATTCGTGACGTCCTAAACTACGTCCTGGTCACTGGTCAACCCCCATTTGACCACCCGAACTAAAAGTCAACTATTTTGCCCAAACCATGGGCAAAATCGTCATTCTACGCCAATGACCATATCGGGACCAACTAACCACGGATTAACCTTGCTAATCACACCTTAATTAGTCGACTAATCCCGGCTCTCGGGACGGGTTGTTACACGGGAGCAGGACCGGGCACGGTTATCGAGGTCCAGTTGGGACGGGTCCTGTCATTTGACATCTTGCTTTTGAGATGTCAAAAATAATAGCTGAACCACCAGCCTTCATTCCACATCAGCTTTAACAATTCGGTTGGAGTGGTGTGAGATGTCATTTATAACCGTTAAATATCTATGTGGCACTTTTGACATATCGGTTGGAGATGCTCTAAGATTGTCTCCATTCTCTACCAATTAGATTTCTCTCTCTTTTATTTTAGGTGGGAAACAGAGCCCAGTTCTAGACGCCCCTTTATTTAAAATCATGATAATGCAACAAAATCATATGCATACTGTTCGTTTTCTGCATAGCAATGATTTTTTTTTTTTGTAATTAGTTTAAACCATTGTTATAGTTTTTGAATTTTATTACAAATTTATAATTTTGTCTTTAAATTTTAATATTAAAATTTGTCAATATGTTTTAATCTGTATAAATTAGAGATGGGTAAAAATACCCATGGACTTGGGTATCAATGGGTATTAATCATATGGATTAACCCTCACCATTTGACCCAGAAACTCATGGGCTTGTAGGTACCTGCTAGGCCCATTGACAAAAAGCTCGACTCGGTCTACTATGGGTCGTGGGTCGGCTCAACCTGAAAGTTAGATGGCTGGACATGAACTTAGTCTTTTGCATTCATGTGTTGAATTTTCTCATAACTGTGACTCTTTCTTTTTCAACATTGGCTAGCCTAACACAATTGAAGTTTAGGCACAATTTGTATTGTTTTTTGCATTAAGATATCAAAATCAGGAAAACAATACAACTATACCTCTTATTTTTTACATGATCGATATCACTGTTTTATTTTTTTGTGTAGTCATCTTTACACAATTATATCCATTTACATAAACAACATATAGTCATAATCAATTTTAGATGAACATACAACCACGATTTGCTTTAACACAAAATTTGCCTTAGGTTGCAAGGAAGTTGTAATATATTTTTTAAAAGTTGATGGATGTAGTCACGGGATTTACTTTAAGTTGTAATAACAAGAATTTTCTTTAGGTTGCTATAATATATAAACACTAGATAGATGTAGTGATAATGAGATTGAGGTGGTTAAGAGTGAAAGTGAGTTAATTTGATGAGAAAGTCATAATATTATTTTTTTTTCATACTTTTTTTTTTCTAACTCTAAAATTTGTTGAACAATTTTTTTTTTTGTATAGGTTGAACTAGTTATTTCTAAAAGTCAAATTGGGCCCGGCCCGAATGGGCTTATTAGGCCCGGTCCGTAAAACCTGATAAAAACCTGATCCGATAAAATGTTTGAACTTTTATATTTATGATTAAACTCATTTAGCCCGATCCAATATTTTTGAAATTATGAAATAGGTTCAACTCGATCCAATCTAAACTCAAAAAATTTGAGTTGAACTTGCCCAATCCGGCCCAATGACGAGGACTAATATGAACATATATTATACCGGTTAAAGATTACCCCTCACTTAATAGGGTAAGGTAAAGGCTTACCCGCTCAGTCCTTCTAGTTTGGGCGACCAGCAAGTAAACCCCGAGTTTGCGTTCAGTCCTTACCCTAAACAACGGCCCCGAGTTTGCGTTCAGTCCTTACCCTAAACAACGGCTGTGTCTCTCTTCTCGCTTTCTCTTCACCTAAACAAACCCAAGCTCGACTTGTCTTATACCCATCGGCTCTCTTCTCGCCGACATCGAGATTGCTCCATCGGTGTAAGCTTCTTCCTCTATCGTCTCCAATTTTTCCTCATTTAGTTGAAATCTGATTGTTTTTTGCTTTTCTACTTCTGGTTTAGCTTTTCATTACCTTGTCGTTTTTGTTTCAGATTTTTGGGTTTTTGTTTTTGTTATTGTTTTTTTTTTTTTTCTGAATTTGGTTACTGGGTTTGGCTCTTTGAAATCAAATACACTACTTTAATTCTTAATCAATTCTTTTCTTTGCTGGATGTGTGGTGAGAAGACCATATAAAGTTCGGTTCCCTTGTAATTAACTTTCCCATTTGATATTTTGAAGTTCAATGGTAGGATAGCAGCTGGATTACCGGACATGAGATGAAAGTGGTGATTTTCGTTTTTAATTTTTAATTTCAATCTGAAGTTGGTTTGGATTAAAAGTGAAAAGTCTTTTTCATCACTGTTGAATGTTGATAGAAGGTAACAAAAACACGAAGTCAATTCTTGTTTAAATTTGGAATCCTGTTTTGCTGGCAATGACATGAACTATGGTTGTATACTTGTATGTATCCTACTATCCTACTTTGTTCCTTCGTCTCTTGAAAGTAAACAACTACTTACACTGTCTCCTTGCTCTAAGAGCAACTTTTAATCCAATTAAGAGAAATCAACAAATCAAAGGGAGATACAGAGAGAGTTTTGTCAACGGTTTACCTATTAAACAACTACCCTCTCCACAAGACTACCAATCACTACTTTTTCAAACCCTTTCAAGGACACAGTAGCTGCAAGCCTGCAGCCTAAACAAGCCCAAGGTCGACTTGTCTTATACCCAAACCAAAGCCCCAATGCCGGCCCTCCAAAATCACTACTTTCTCATATGGGTTGTTTATGTAAAGGGTTTTGGAAAGTTTATTGACCTTTGTTATATTTGATTTTTGAAACAAAGCAGTCATGGATAGGTTCTTCTATTGGTTCCTTTTGTTGAAACTTGAAACAGAGTAGTCACGGTGTAATTTGGAGATGGGCTGTGGAGAAATCATAATAGTTGAGCATTATGTATAGAGTTTAGGTTCTATGGTTTGTCTTTGTAATTTGATGGCAGTCTGTTTATCTGGTGTATTGTATTGGTATTCTTTTAAGAATTTATATTTGTGATTTGGTTCCTCTGTAAGTTTTATGTTTGTAATTGATGCTAGTAGGTTTTTTTTTTTTTTTTCACTTTATTTTCATTCTGGGAATTTGGGGTTTCTGGGTTTCTCTCTACAACTGGGAATTCTGTTGTGAGCTAGTAGAAACCTTAGAACAAAAATTGGCCCATACTGATTGATTTTTCTTACCATAGATTGTGGTTGTACATATCAGCAGAAATTATATGCTCTGTTGTCAAGGACCTCTTTATTGTTTGCATTGTGTGGGCCTTTTCCCTTGTGTAACATAGTGGAGCTAGCACTAGGGTCTATATCAAGTCTAGAATGTTCAATATACACTCCTTCAATTGACATGTGATGATAAGTGGGTTTCAAGGATGGCTGCTTTCAAATTTAGAACTTTCTCGAATTATCAATATTTTGATATTATGTGTAATGTGTATTCGATAACCATCGTACCTTTTTTAAATTTATAAATTAACATGTTTTTACATAGATATAAATTTATAACTCTCCAAAAATATTTATTTATTGTTTTTTCGTTAATTTTTCTTTTTAATATGACCGGGTTCGATTTCAGATTTGGTTTCTATAAATACGGAATTTGATACATTTGACAATGATATCGACGTTCAGATTGTTGATGATGATGACAACGATGAAGATGATTGAACTTTCATAGATGTTTTCATCATTTTGTTATAATTTTATAAATTGAACTTAAGTTTGCAATATTATGGACTTTTATTATAATTGTGGAGAAAAAAAAAAAGAAAAAAAAAAGCAAATAAAAAGGAAAAAGAAGAAAAAAATGAAAAATAAAAATAATTGAAATGAAAAATAATTAGAAATTAAAAATAAAATGAGAAGTAAAAAAAAATGGAAAAGAAAAAAATAAACTTAAAATTTTCAGTAGTACTCATTATTTAAGGGTAACCCTTAAAAATTAAAAATGGGTCTAAATGAGTTTATTACCATATAGTGTAATAATTTACTCATATCCTCAAAAAAATTCGTTTGACCTCAAAAAATTTCATTTGACCTCAAAAAATTTCATTTGACCGTCCGTACTTCTAAACGCACCTAAAAGTCTAGTGGGGTTCAAAGGTCACTTCTGTTTCACCAACTTTCTAAAATGCAGCCGCGTGCTAGTAAAGATGCATCAATTTTGGTGTTTGCATAAATTATCCAGGGTGGGATATACCAAGGTATCGACATATTTTTTTTAACGAGAATAGTCTAAATCTCTTAGTTTACATAATGAAATGAATAAAATAGTATTAATGCTATAAAATAAAGGATAATACTTGCATCTCATCTCTATCTAGTGATATTTCTGTGTGCTCTCTTTTTAATTTTGTTATACATATATCATTATCAACATAATTCAACTCCTAAATTTCATAATTTGGAGATATCACTCATATAATTCTAACTCAACAGTTCATAATGAAAATCTTGTTACCAAAATTATTAATTTTATTTTTTTATACCGACTAAATAATTTCAATCCTTTTTTATTTTTAACAGAAATAATATTGAAATAATTGATTTAGATAATGAATAATTCTATTTATACTATATATATTAAAATATTGATATGAATAGATCCAAAAGAAATCGTCGACTTCCCTCTGCTTCTATTTATTAATTTTTGGTCAGATCCCTTTAGTCTAGTTCTATTTCTTATCAAATGTTTGTAATTTTTTTTTTGTTAGTGTCAAATGTTTGTAATCGAGGCATTGCTTAATAAAATATGATTAGTGTGTGTTTACCAGAGAATAAAATAACGATCAGTTTACCTAAGCTCTCTGTCTCTGGGACCGGAAATTCCAGTCCTCTGTTCTCTCGCTGCCTTTCTCATCAGTCATCAGAGTGTCTGTCTCAGCTCAGACCTCAGATGTCACTGGCAGCACCGTATTTTGGGTCTTTCTAAGGAGAGAGAAAGTAACATGGAAGATCAACAGCGCAGATAATCAGATATACTTCCTAATTCAGATACACACATCCATCAGAGAGAGAGAGAGAGAGAGAGAGAGCGAGAGGATTCAGACGATGCGTCGAGAGATCTCCGCCCTGCTGCAGCCACGATGCCTGCTCCTCTTCCTCCTTCTCGCCATCTTCCTCATTTTCGTTTTTTCTTCCAACCATAAAAAGGTAAGCTTTTTTTTTCCTTTCCATCTTTTCATTACTTCTGAATGAGAATTTGTTGTTGTTTGTGCCGAAATCTGTTGATAACGTGGGTTTATTGGGGTTTGCTTAAATTTTGGTGATTTATGATCTCTATGCTTCGTGCGGGGTTGATTTTAATTGAACTTTCTAGCGTCTAGCATCTGGGAATCAGAATTTGAGACCAATAATTGAAAAACACTGCATATAATGAATGTTGATTCATAACGTCGGTTTATTGGGGTTTGCTTATAACTTTGCTGTTTTATGATCTATGCTTCATGCGGGGTTGATTTTAATTGAACTTTCTAGTGTCTAGCATCTGGGAATCGGAATTTGAGACCAGTAATTCAAAAACGCTGCATCTAATGAATGCTTAATTGGGTGCTAATAATTTGGAATCTGTCAAATGGTCAAAGGACAAAGGGCTAAGCGTGGCTAGATGGGGCTGTTATTCTAAATGTTGAACGCTGCTTATGAGTGGAGCCTTCGATGTTGGGCAAGATAAATAAAATTGCGTTATTTTGGTTGGCATAATTTGCATTTCAACTTTCAGAATTTGGTTTAAAGAAACATTGTTACTAGTTGTGGACTCTACTTTGTTGGATCTATGATTTCCAGATATGATGGGCAGGCTTGCTCAAAAGAGATACCAGAATGTATGTGTGGGTACTTTGGGTTGGGGATCTTGAATTTGTTGGTTTAGATCCCCAGAAGGTTACAGGTGTGTATTGATATATGCTTGGTCAAGGGCATAGTATAGGGATAATGGGATAATATGAAGTCTATTATATATGGCTACATTGCCTTTTTGTTGTACCGGATGATTCGAAGTCTCGCTGGCCTGTGGTTCTATCTAACTTTTCCGAATTTATTGGTTTTATTTGTACTGGTTTGTTCAATGAGTAATAATGTCTTCACTTTCAGTAAGAGCCAACCGGTCTGCATCTAATATTAGTATTTACAAACAAATTGATATACAAATTTATTGTATAGGAGGAATTGCAAATAGAAGAGGTGCCTGAAATTACCCACAGAGTATACCTGGACATTGCTATTGAGGGGCAACACTTAGGTGCAACTTCTTGTCAATACTGTTGCATAAACTACGTTCCAACTCTTTCATATTGGTTTCCTATCTGCTGATAATCTTGTTTACAACTTTATATTTGCAGGTAGAATTGTTATAGGATTGTATGGTCAGGTTGTACCAAAAACTGTTGGTATGTGATTATCTCACGTGTTTATACCTTTTCATAGAATCTTAGAAGCTCAGTATGATTTTTAGTTCGCGAATAGAATCAAAATATTGTCAGTAATCCATGGTGATAATCTGTAATCCTTTACTAGATTAAACATGATGGCATTAGAATTCAAGCTTTTCTTTTCGTGTCAAAGCATGCTAATCACCAAATTACCTAGGCTGTTTAAAATTTGTGATTACTTATAAGTAGATGAAAAACAGGCACAAATGAAAGCACCAGGTGCTACATTTGCATATCTACCCTGAACCAGTTTTTATTTATTTATTTTTAAATAAAATGCACTCAAGCAGTGGAATTTCTTACTGATTTCCACTTTGCTATTTTAGAAATGGATGCTCTTGATTTCTTTCCTCTTTTATTCTCTGCTTAATACATTAGTACTTTCTTGTGAGTTTATCTTAGGAATCTTGTACCACTTAATTTTCTAATGCTTGAATTTATTTTTTCTTGCAGAAAATTTTAGGGCATTGTGCACAGGTAATTGGACTACTATGATATTTGATCACTGACAGAACCTATTTTTTCTGTCATTGTACTGACAGAAACTTTCTTTGAAATTAGGGGAAAAAGGCAAGAGGGCTAATGGTAAACTACTCCACTACAAGGGAACACCATTTCATCGTATAGTATCTGGTTTCGTGATTCAAGGTGGAGATATTGTTTCTCGTGATGGGAAGGGATATGAATCTATATATGGTGGCACATTTGCTGACGAGAATTTCAGAGTGAATCATTCACATGCAGGTGTTTAATACCGAAATGTTTATGGATTTCATTGTTGTTTTCTTAGTGATCCATGTATTTCTGAAGCTCCACTTGATATCTTTCTAGTTCATTGTTATTATTAATATATTATTCCTCTGAAGTTGAATGTTATGTGCAGGTGCTGTCTCTATGGTGAATTCAGGACCTCATTCCAATGGCTCGCAGTTCTTCATTACCACAATCAAAGCCAGTTGGTAAGCTCATCTTTAGGTTGAAATTCTGGGCATTGGAACATCGGAGTAATAATTGGGCTCCACCCCTCAGAACTTTTCAAGAATATGCACCGTTTCTTTATCTTTGAGATAGTCCAAAATCTTTTACTTAGATTATGCAATCTTTGCCTCCTAATTTCCTAATGACTATTAGGCTGCCACTAGCTAGCTATCAGAGTCAATTTCCTAGTCAGGAATTTTCTGCATATGGCATGAGATAATAAGATCAAAGCTATCAGTATAAAATGAAATTGAGCGAAGATGTATGGCAGACTGAAAAAAGAAGGAAAATGTGTGTTCTCATGCACTCATGTTTGAATCTGTGCCTACACACGCACATCACAAATAGGAGCTATCATAAACTTTCTCATGCGTCTATGATACTGATTTTTGGAACCTTACCTTTAAGAACAAAGAATCACACTGGAGTTTCTAAGCAGGATCAACGAAAATCATTTTCTAGAATCTTGTAGAAAAAGTTATAATAACATGTTTTTGTGGGGTTGTGATGTGCCCTACAGGTTGGATGGGGAGCATGTTGTGTTTGGCAAGGTTATTCAGGGCATGGACACGGTGTATGCAGTTGAAGGGGGAGCTGGAACATACAGTGGAAAACCCAGAAAGAAGGTTATTATTTCTGAATCAGGAGAAATACCCAAGAGCGTTTGGGCTGAGGAAAGTTGACACTTGTTACCACAGTTTTTTAGTTTGAGTTCACTGGATTGGTTTTAGACGACTGATAGGATTTTGGACCTTGGCCCTTGGACCTTTAACCGACTTCCACCAGTCTTGGGCTTCTCTCCTGTCTCCTGAATATATTAGTCTCTCTTTCTCTTATTGTAATTAGCAGCTTTTGTTAATACCAACTTGTTTTTGAAGTGGAAGTGAGGAACCAAATAGAAAAATCGTCCTATTAATTTTCCTCCGGCTTGTGTATCTTTGATTTTCAGTATGAAGTTGCTTTTGAAAGCATTACAGCAGCTTCAAAGGACGAGCATTTATTGTTGTCAATGACTCCCATTTTGTTGTTGACGACTCTCTCTCATGATGCGCCACCATAGTTGAGGGTTCTGGTAAGACAGTGCATGTAGTGTTACTTATGTGGCGTCGATAATTTCTTGATTCGGCGTGAAATAGGCACTCAGTTTAATCCTGCATTGGGTGCTAAACCAGTCATTCTTGAACCTTGATAGGAGATGCTAAAGTAAGACTGATTACCAAACAAATGATAATGGTCGTAGGGTTAAGCATGTCACTATCAAGATAGTTGAGTTCACGTTGTTATTACAGAATATTTATAAACAAATAGACACACATCAAAGTAGAAACCAGTGCATGTATATGGTGACAAACAAATACAGACACATCAAAGTAGAAACCAGTGCATGTGTGGGAGTATTGCCAGGCTATCTACGCTCTAAGGCCCATGTCACGCGGGCTATCCACCGGTCTCTTAGATCATCTTTAATAGTGGATTAAATCTAAGCTAAAGGTTAAATTTAGGAATTTTGAATAAAAAATTATTTCCAACAAGCCATTTAGTTTATATTTAGAATACTTGCTGAAGATGATTTTTCATTAAAAAATCCTAAATTTTATCCTTCAATTCAGATCTAGTCTATTGCTAAAGATGATCTAAATCTAGACTAAAGGGCCAAAAATTGACCAACGGACTAAATACTATTTACAAAAATGTGGGCCCTAGCTACCCGTCTTTTTGCAGCAAAAACTGATGTATCATAACTAATCATATTTCCTTTTGAATAAAACTAGACTAACATTAACACTAAAGCTCACTTTTTATAACTAAAGCATATTTCCTTTTGAATAAAACTATGAAAATGTTGTGAAATGTGAGAAAAAAAAAGTGAGATGGAGGCTTCAATCAGTTACCTTATTTCATTAGTTAACTAACCCTTATATAGAAGTAGGGTTAGAGTTCTGTACAAAATATAAGATTACCTATCTACCCCATTTACATATGACTAAACTACCCTACCTAATATTACATAAATAGTCATACACTATAATACATTTACAACACTCCCCCTAGGATATTTCATGTAATAGTGTTGTTCGGCTCCGCTCCTACATGCTGCCTCGTTAAATCCTTACCAGTTAACAAAACCCTGTGGGAAAAAAATAATTCTGGTCGAAGGAAAAAGAGTGCAACGCTCATTGATCATGATTGCATCGGGATCTCCGGAAGTAGTTGAAGTCGTCTCTTCTAGAACATAGGTAGATAGAACGTCCTTGAAATAAAAATGCATTACAGTTGCTACACCAAAACCTTACCCAATAAACCCAGTGGGAAAAACCCGTGGTCGAAGGGAAAAGATGAGCAATTGCATATGAGTCGAATCATGACATCTTCAGGATGCATTATTAATGAGGTGACCATAACAAAATGTGTGCCTCGTTAAAATCTAGTCAGGTAACAAAACCCAATGAAACAAAATAACCCTGAACATAGGACAAAAGAGTACACGATGGTCTTGTGAATATACTTCGAGATACTCAATATACTTCAGGGTGCTCGTATACTTTGGGATACTCCCCCTGATGTCTACTCCCACTGAAAATTAAGAACTTGGTAGATCTGCCAATCTACACAAGCCAAACTGACAGGACCCGTCTCGATTATCACCTCGATAACGGCGACGAACCCTGCTTTCATATGACAATCAAACTCAAAAGACCAAAGTAACCTCAAAAACGACAAACCACATTGTTAGACCAGGGAGAAGTTATATCATAACTAGTCAACAGTCATACAGAGCATAGTAATAGTACGAAATAAGTACAAAGTCCTACTATGAACTAAGTGCGCAACAGGTGACTCTATGCCTCATCCTCTTCCTCAACGGTAGCCCCAACGCTTGCACCACGACTTGGAGGGTAATTAAAACCATAAAAGTGTGAGTGGACTAAAAATAAACAAGAGTTTCAAAACAGATTTTGCAAACAAACCAGGATTTTTCCCTCCGTTTTGAAAACATGCATGCATAACTAAGTATCTGAAAACAACTATATAAACCATATAATAATTGTGTATGAAAACATCATCATAAAAACATGAAATATAATATATCATCATCCAATCGAACCTGCTGGATTTATCCGAGTCTTTAAACTCAATCCAGACCTTAATATAATCTGAGTCTTTAAACTCCTGAGTCTTTAAACTCAATAGGCCTACGAGGAAAATATCAATATCCGAGTCTTTAAACTCTCGAGTCTTTAAACTCAATCCGGGTCTTTAAACCCAATCAGGGCCCGCCTCCGTCATAATCATAATCCGGGTCTTTAAACCCAATAACTAGATCCAGCAAATCCAATCCAAACCGTTTAAAAACCATTTCTAAATCCAAGTCTAAACCCGAATTCGAAATCACTATTCCGAAGCCATGCCGGCGTTCAGAACCGTCATTCCGAACCCAAATCCGGAAATCCCTTTTTCAAGCTTTAAAACCAAATCTCGATTCTAAAACCGAAAACCTTGATTATTGAATCATGTTTCAAAACTCATTTATAATCATTGAAAACCAATTATAGATTGAAGTCCCAAAATCATGGCAACAGAATCATAATAAAGCATATCTCGTAAAACGTGCTGAAATACGTATAGTTCTAAGAAATGTCTCAAAAAACGTGCAATTATGCAAAACAGTTATAGAATAATCAAGAACATAAAATCATGTGTAAAAACATAGAACAAGTAGATAAAAACAGTTATGCATGCTCGATTAAGAAATAAAAGTCCACTCACTAGGTCCTAACGCGTCAATTGCGCTCCGTACGCTCCTCAACTGCCTCAGGAATATCCCGACCTATCAAAAACCACAATTCGGGTCACAAACACTTCAATAAGGTTCACACTAATTTTCCCTAATTTTTCGGGATTTTTAAACGTAATTATATTAGCCCCTAAACCTTCGGACACTCAAAACTACCCCGAGACGGTGTCCGATCGACTCGAAACTTGTCCCAAAATGTTCGTTACCTCGATTAGAGTAAAAACTATGTTGGACACTTCCCCAAAACCTGCCCCCACGCACCCTCAAGCACAGCCCAAAAGGGCTGCGCGTGGGAGCCACGCGCCGCACTGTTCATCGTCTCCTACCTCTAGCCAACCCGGTTCAGACTAGTCCAGATCGGTCCGGTCCAGACTAGTCCAGACCGGTCCGGTCCAACCGAGCCGGCGAGGCCGGTTCTCACTCGATTCCAGTCCATTTTCAGTCTTTTCTTCACCCGTAGTTTCGTCCCACTCTAATCAACCTATTCCACTACTTAAAACACGAATTAACGGTCTAACACTCACCTCCCAAACTCGAAGAAAAACCCAGAAAAAACCAAGGTCTGTCTTCGACCACCAGTGGTCACCACAAGGCTCTAGTTCGATTCCTAAGGTTAATAACAATGTCCTAGAACTATTAGGACCAATAAAAAGACCCAACAAGGCTCCAGACTTCACGACTTTTGTTTTGAATAAATCTGGAAAAACAGAGAAAACAGGGGAAACCGAGGAACTCACCTGCTCTCTGACCTCCACCGTGAGCTCCGTCGTGCTCCACTGGGTCTACAAGACACCTCTTAGGTCACTGAACACCACCACAAGTCCAATTTTTGATGGGTCGATCGATTGAGGTGCACATCCATGCACGGTTGTCCTGTTTCTGTTTTCTGGTTTGCCTCACGTAAACACACTCACTCAACCCTTCAAGCTCTCATAATCACGCTCAAACAAAGCCCTCAAACTTTTTTTTTATCACTCACTCAAGCCCAAAGTCCTCACACACTGGAAATTGATCGCTGGTTCTCTTTGTCTCAGTCTCTGTACTATTTCCTACGCATTAAACGATTAAAAAAACCCATTTAAAATTGTGAAACCGTGTAGAAACCTCTAGGAAACCACCAAGTGTCCATCATCATGTGGACAAAGCCCAAAATATCCAATCTCATTTCCCCAAATGGCCTTATCTGATTGGTCATCAGTCCCTAGGTGTAAAAAGACTAAAATTCCCCTACAAGTCCAAATTACCATTTTACCCTTCACCTTCCTAGACCTATAACTTAACTGTCCGACGTCCGATGACGGCGTGCCGCCTGTCGTTGTACTCAGAACGTACGGTCTTCGGTTTGCGTGAAAACTAATGGTCAAACAAAAAGTCAACGATTTTCCTCTTTTTAACCAAATTACGAAAATGTCCTCAACCTTCCGAACATCACAACTTCTTCCTCGGATGTCGGAATCGAACGTGCCACCTGTCCACGGACTCGTTACGTCCCGAAATACGTCACGGTCATCGGTTAACGTTCGTTCGACCTACCAATCAAAAAGTTAACTTTTGACCACACGATTCACAAGGTTAAAATCGTCATTTTTATACAATCTTTCCAAATTTACATTTTTACCCTTTTTGAAGGTCCGGGTCGTTACAAATACCATGAACATGCTTCATGAATGTTGCATTGGATGATGACTTGTTATTGTCTCCTATAATGAAACTGATTCTCATCTGCTAGATGGAGATAATATTATCTTAGCATATAATCTTAGGTTCATTATTGGTGGAATACAATCCACAAATATTTCGAATATGCCCTGTAATGGCTATTAGCCATATTCATTCACGTGCTGCTTTGTGAAGAGTTAAAATCTTTGCATGATTCGAAAACGTATCAATAAGGGGTTGTTTCTTAGACCTCCAAGATATTGATGAGTTCCCAATGATAAAGACATAACCGGATTGGGAACGTGCCTTGTGTGAGTCTGATAGGTAACCTGCATCAGCATACCCAACGAGGCGTGCATCATTCCGAGGACCAAGGAGGTTTATTCATTCCTCGATGCATAGGGACAGTATAAGCCCATATCTCACATACCATTAAGGTATTGGAAAATGTCTTTTATGTCATTCTATTGGAGGCGTGTTGGCGCAAATCTAAATGTAGCTAACAAGCTCACAGCGGATGAAATGTCAAGTCTAGTGATTTGAATCAAGTACAATAATACGCTTATTGCACGTAGATATGAAACTTTTGGTCTCACTATCTCTTCATTATTATCTTCCAGACGAAACGAGTCCTTTATAGGATCTAGACTACGAATGATCATAGGCGTACTTAAATGTTTTGATTGTATCCTCATTAAATCATTTCAACATCTTATGGGTTTAATATCAACATCTTCTAGATGTGATTTAATCAATAGACTAAAACCTCATATGCACAGTACTCGAGCTTCAGGTCGAGATAGAACTTTGTTCTCCTAAGATCCTTCATTTCAAAATCCAATTTCAGGTGCTTAGTAGTTTCTTTGGTTTCTTCTGGAATACCAATCAATAGCAAACCTGAAACTTGTTTTCTTAATAAACACGCATGGGTATTCTTCGTTATCCCACTCTAATCAAATACTCACTTAAACGGTTATACCATATCCGTTCGGATTATATCAATCCTTAAAATGGACGCCTCAAAGGAGTAGAGAGCGTGTTCCGTGGTCTAGAACTATTTGCATCAGATATTGTGAGTCCTTCAGGAACTTTCAAATGTATCTCTTTATTTGTATCTCCATAGAGATAAGTAGTAACCACGTCTATAAGCTGTATATTCAATTTTTTTTTTCGGAAACTATTAAACTGATAAAATAATGGAACGTTATGACGTTCATTACTAAAGAATACATATCCTCGTAATCAATCTCAGGACGTTGAGAAAACTGTGTGCCTCTAAATGAGTTGTACATCTCACAATCTCATTAAGCTTCCTTGTGACTATCCATTTAAATCCTGCAGGTTTAATATGGGGAGGTATAGGAACTACGGGTCCAAATACCTTCCTTTTTGTCAAGAAATCTAATTCTACCTGGATTGGTTCTTTCCATTTTTGGCCAGTCTTCTCTACGTTGGCATTCATTTATCAACGAAGTAAGGTTCAATTTCATTTCTAGTTATTATTTCGGTAGCTACCGCGGATACATATAAATAATCGATGATAATATCATTCTGATTCTCTATCTCACATAAACATGAATGATTTACCGTGATCTCTTTATTCCCGGGAGTGGGTTCGGACGTTGAAGCGTCCCCCAATGCCATCACAGACCCATAATCCGGAATTATCTCATGAGATGGATCAGTTGATATTTAGAAGGGATTCGATTGTGCCAAATTTATCCTCTTTCGGGGATGAGAATCCTTCGAACCTATTAGTCTACCTCACTTCTCGGTAGAGACATATGACTTGTTAACCACCATGGTCATACCTCGTCCGTCTGGGACGACACTTCCTACTGGGACGTCTATCCTTGCAAGCAAGTTTGCAGCATGTATATGTGATCTCGTCACTTTAGCTAGATTAGAAGAAACGTCTAACAGATTATTAGCTACACTCTGTAAATCTAGAATTCTCCGCACTATGTTCTTACTTTGTGCATTCGGGGATCAATATGAGACATAGTGGGGACATTCCACGTCAATTCACATCGTTCTTCATGAACGTTTGACTTTCTTATCTCCCCTTAACGACGAGAAGACTGTCTTATCAAAGTGACTATCCGCAATATTGCGGGAATGAGATCGCATATCAAAGACTCTAAATAGCGTATAATAGAGAGGGATTCATGACCGACATGTATGCCCCTTCTTTGTTAAGGTCCCATATGTGTACGTTGTGGCGGCACAATTGGCACGTAACTGCATACCCATAAATACGTAAGTACGAAGCAGCTGGTTCGTACCCAGTCACCAGCTGTAACGCATAACATCATTGGGTGGCGTTGACCTCAACCAGACCAATATTACTGCATGCAAAATTGCATAGTCCCCGCGTAGAAACTAGAAGCTTGGTGCGCATTACTAAGGTTAATCAGTGTTTCTATGAGACCATTATGGATGAGAACATGGAGAACCAAATGTTCATCAGTAATCCCACGGGGCTTGCAATAGTCATCGAATGATGTCGATGTAAACTCTCCGGTATTATCGAGTCTTATAGACTGTATAAGAGAATCCGGGTGGTGTGGCCCTCAATGTAATGATTTGGACTACGAGTTTAGCAAACGAGTATGCGTGTGGACAAAAGTGTAGCATGTGACCACTTTGTCGGTATCTCAACCTGAACCATGAAAGTTTTTCAAAACGGTCTGCATGGTAGTTGGAAAGTCCACAAACTTTTCCTTGTATTTTGCACAAGAAAAGGGTGGAGTCTTAACTCATCTTTGCATATAATGGTCTAATATTCGGTTTCTGCTAATGAGCAAACTTGGCATAATGTTTAATTAAACAAAAAAGTGTCTATGAGTAAGAGGATGCCCGTGTAATATTGAGGATACAGCGCATCATTACCCTGACCTGGGTATCTCAACCGGTCATGTCATAATGAGCAATTGCTCGTACAAGTTAGCTTCTGCCTAGTTTCTTCAGTGTATGCTCCTGGTCATACTGATTGGAGGTTATACAAAGATATTCCACTTTCTTTTCATTTGTGGTTTCAATGTGATAACTGTTGGCTCGAATATTTGTAAATCTCGACAAAGTTCTTCTAGAACTTGAAGAATAAAAAAAATCTTATTGATGGTAATTCAATACCATTCTACAACGTTCTTTTGTCATATCTCTCGGAGGATAACATTGTTAGCCAGACAATAAACGTCCCCACAACATATACATGTATATAGATTTAATTCAATGGGTCACATGCTTGAAAATAAGTGTTTGAATTGAATTAAATCATATTCGAGTGAAAAATCACATTTTCAATTTCGAGAAACACAAACTGCCAGCTTATTCCATATATGAGGACTTATCATTCTATTAAGTTTGTTTATTGAGATCCGCAACTGGCGTGATACTCATATGTAACTTGCAATATGGATCGAATTCGGCATTATCACCGAATTATATTCATAAATGTGGATTTAAAATCTTAAGGATAGATGATGTGTAATTCATTTCTTGCTTTCAGCAAGTTGTTATAATGATGGTTATTCAGATATTTCCATATGTAACTATTAAGATAATCGGATTTAAAACATATAAAATCTACCAATGTTATCATATCCAATGAATTTATGAAGGAAACTTCAGGTTCTTTCTTTCTTTTAAACATTGCTGAACAAACGAGCTCGATGTTTAATATGAACTATTTATAACTCGTTTATGAACGTCTAGTTCATTAAAACACATGATTTTTATATGAATAGTAAATAAATATTTTCCATTTAAGGAAACATTTAAGCAATGAATTAATATAAATAAATACTAAATAAAACTTAATAATTATTTGAATAAATGCTTCAAACATAAAAGAATGTATACAATAAACAAATGTGTCTAGCATAAGATTTAAATAGATTGATATAATGCGTCAGGCCATATTTAGGACCTCGGTCTTTTGGATCATATGGTGGATTCTCTCTTCTAAGTTTATCATATGTCATGTCCTCTGGGCTGATGTGCAACCCATTGGGTGTCAGTAAGTCCATCTATATATTATTGGGCTTGAAGTCTGCTGGACTTAAGCTTGCTTAAAACCAACTGGGCTATAGGCTGCCAAACTGGGCTTGAAGTCTTCCTTTGAGCCTGGGCCTATTTTGTACGATAGCATCCTAGGTTGATTTCTTTTTATTTTCGAGTCATTTATTTGTTTAGCCTTTTACGAACCCTACAAATGGGCTGTTTGTAGCCTGCTGGGCTAGGATTTGGTGATGCTTGTATGGTGATCAATTTTTCAGATTTTCAATTAATCTCGTGAACAACAAACATCATTGTCAAATTATTGTAGAAATTTAAACATCAATCCAATTTTGAATATGATCAAATAATTATCATTAGCCCATCATCACCATACGTTCATCATCATCACATTATACATTCATCATCATATATCATCACATCCATTACATCATCACACCATCACATATCATCATGATATATACATCATAACATGGCGTCATATCATCAAATTATCATGTGCATATATATTATATACATCATCATCCATATTATATCATATAGTCATATTCATATATACCAAATCATATAACATCATCATTGTCAGGACCCACCCCGATTATCACCCCGATTACCGAGGTGAACCCTGCTCCTGTCTGACAACCCAAAACGAAAGACCGAAATGACCTCACGAAAACCACAAAGTACACTGTCAGACGCATGAGAATTTAAAACATCCAAAGTCACCGTTATACAGAGCATAGTACCAAAAACAAAGTAAAACAAAATCGATACACAGAGTACACGCACAACGGTAAAATGAAACCACTTCGGGAAAACTCTCGAGTACTCTATACCTCCGACGCTGCCTCAACGTTAACCCCCGCGCTAGCTCCACGACCTGGAGGGCAATTAACAACCAGAAAGTGTGAGTGGACCAAAAAGAATAAAAGTTTCAAAAACCATTTCATAAGAAACCAGGGTTTGGCCCTCCGTTTTGAAAACATACATGCATAACCCATTAGCTGAAACAGTTATAAATCACGTCAAAATCAACATGAAAACAGTATTATAAAACAGTATAAAGATCATTCTCAAAATCATATCATTTTCATCATGGAAACCACATCAATATAAACACAGTATGCTAAATGTGATAAAACATTAACAGTAAAACAGAAGATACCAATATAATCATCCGATCAAACCTGCTGGATCTATCCGAGTCTTTAAACTCCCGAGTCTTTAAACTCAATCCAGGCCTCAATAATCCGAGTCTTTAAACTCCGAATCTTTAAGCTCAACAGGCCTACGGGGGAAAATATCAATATATCTGAGTCTTTAAACTCCCGAGTCTTTAAACTCAATCCGGGTCTTTAAACCCAATCCGGGCCCGTCCCCCGTCAATCATAATCCGGGTCTTTAAACCCAATAACCAGATCCAGAAAATCCAATCCAAAACCATTTTAAAACCATTTCTAAATCTATATCCAAACCCGAATCCGAAATCACTAGTCTGAAGCCCTTCCGGCATTCAGAACCGTAATTCCGAATCCAAATCCAGAAACTCCCTTTTCAACTTTAAAACCAAATTCCGCTTTCCGAAATCCGATTCTAAAACCGAAAACCTTTACTCAAATCCATTTATAATCATTGAAAACCATTTATCATTTGAAATCCCAAAATCATGGCATCATAATCAGAAATCAAGCATTTCTCGTAAAACGTGCCAAATACGTAATTTCCTCGAAAAACGTGCAATAATGTAAAACAATTATAGCATAATCAATAATCAGGAAATCACATGTAAAACCATAAAACAATTATAGAAAAACAGTTATGCATGCTTGATTATAGAGAAGGGGTCCACTCACAGTTACCGGGTACGTCACTCTCGTCCCGAACGTCCTGTATGTTCCTCGTCCTCCTCGGGGATTCCAGATCCTGTCACAAGTCACCAAAACTCGTCACTAACACGTCAACTAAGTTCCTCCTATTTTTCCCCAATTTTCTCGAACTTCGAACGTAACTAACCGGGACCCTAAACCTTCAACCTCGTAGAACTAACCCGAAACAACGTCCGATCGTCCCGAAACCTATCCCAAAAGACTCGTTACATCGATTAGACCAAAAATCTAGTTAACCACTTCCCCGAAAACCACCTCACGCGCCGCCCAAAGTGGCTGCGCGTGGCCCTTACGCGCCTGCACACAGAACACTGTTCATCGTCGTCTTTGATGGGTCGACTGGTCTGAAACGGCGTTCCCAGTTCTCCGCCTTCCTGCAACCGTTTTCCTTTCTTCCAAGCTGAAAAGCTTCGTCCCATCCTAAGCAATCTGTTCCCCTCAACCAAACACAACAACACGGCCTCTAACCCATCGTCCCTAGCTCGAACCCATGACCAACACAAACCCTGTTCTTCAATCCAACCACCCGTGAAATCCCCCGTCACGGCTTCGACATCTACAGGTTCCTAAGGACCTAGTGAGTTGACTAGGACTTACCAGACACCTCGACGCAGCCCCAAAAGCCACAACTTATCGTTTGAACCTAAACTGGAAAACAGAGCAAACAGAGGGGAATGAGAAATTACCTGATTGTCGTCCACCACCGTGCTCACCGCCGCGTTCTGCAGGGTTCACATGGCCGTCCTAGCTTTCCCTCGATCCTAATTGGATCAACACACGACAACACCACCACCAAGTTCCCTCAACACCTCTCTGTTTTTCTGAGAACTCACCCCTCACACACTAAGTTTTCCTCACACGAGCTGCCCTCCCAACTCACTCACCACTTCTCACTCAACTCTAGTCACTCACTCAGTCACCAGAGCACACAAGCACACACGGCCACTCGACCAATTTTCTCTCAATCTTAGTCTCTGTTTCTCCCTTCTTCGAACAAACACGATGCACACACAAATACTTGCACCGTGCACAAGCCTAGAACCCACTACACATACCCCACGTGTCCACAATCCCATGGTCCCTCTAAAAAATATCCAATTGCACCTGCACACTTGTCCTCATCTCATTTGCACAATCCCAATGTGCAAAAAGACCAAAATGCCCCTACTTGTACAAATTACCATTTTGCCCTTCGCCGTTCTAGACCCGTATCTCGTCCGTCCAATGTCCGATGAAGGCATGCCGCCTGTCGTTGAACTCAGGACGACGAGATCTACCTAACGGTCCTAGGTCTACGTGTAAAAACCCTGTCATGCGAAAAGTCAACTTTTCCCCCTTCGTTTAACCAAATTACGAAAGTGCCCTCAACCTTCCGAACATCACAACTTCCTCCTCGGATGTCAGAATCGAGCGTGCCACCTGTCTACGGACTCGTGACGTCCCTAACTACGTCACGGTAATCGGTCAATGCCCAATTGACCTTCCGAACTAAAGGTCAACATTTTGCCCAAACCAGGGGCAAAATCGTCATTCTGCGCTCAATGTCCAAAAGGAACCTACTAACCACCGATTAATCCTCACTAATCCGTCACTAATCTCGACTTGTCAGGACCCACCCCGGTTTTACCCCGAAAACCGAGGTAAATCCTGCTCCCGTCTAACACCCCGACACAAAACTAAAATAAACTCACTCGAAGCCACCAAAGTACTCAGTCAGACGCAGGAGAACTATACAAAACATCCCAAAATTTACGTTTTTCAGAGCATAGTTCTAAATACAAAAGAAAGAAAACCGATAAACTAGATACACGCACACAGGAAAATTTAAAACACTTCGGGATCCCTCTCGTGACTTCTATGCCTCAGACGCTGCCTCGACGCCGAAACTCCGCTCTAGCTCCACGACCTGGAGGGCAATTTAAAAACAGAAAGTGTGAGTGGACCATAAATAAGAAAAGAATTTACGAAAACCATTTCATAATAAAACCAGGGTTTGGCCCTCCGTTTTGAAACCACATGCATAACCCAGTTATTAAAGCAGTTATAGTTCACATAAACCTCATCATAAAAACAGAAACACTATAAAACACAGTTATAGAAATCATATCATCAGCGTCATAAGAGTATATCAGAAAACATAAGTACCAAGCCATAACCAACTGATCAAACCTGCTGGATCTATCCGAGTCTTTAAACTCCCGAGTCTTTAAACTCAATCCAGGCCTCAATAATATCCGAGTCTTTAAACTCAATCCGGGTCTTTAAACCCAATCCGGGCCCGTCCCCCGTCAATCACAATATCCGGGTCTTTAAACCCAATAACCAGATCCAGCAAATCCAATCCAAAATGATTTGAAAACCATTTCTAAATCCATATCCAAACCCGAATCCGAAATCACTGGTCCGAAGCTCTTCCGGCATCCAGAACCATCATTCCGAACCCAAATCCGGAAATCCACTTTTCAACTTTAAAACCAAATTCCACTTTCCAAAATTCGATTCTAAAACCGAAAACCTTGATCATCGAAATCATGTTCCAAAATCCCTTTATAATCATTGAAAACCATTTATTTTTTGAAATCCCGAAACTATAACATCATAAGCAGACGTGCCAAATACGTTATTTTCTCGAAAAACGTGCAAACAATTATAGCATATTCAAATGACCATGAAATCACATATAAACCATAAAACAAGTAATTAAAAGCAGTTATGCATGCTCAGTTATAGAGAAGGGGTCCACTCACAGTACCGAGCCCTCAATCGCGTCTCGAACGTCCCGTACGTTCCTCAGCTTCCTCGGGAAGTCCCGATCCTGTCAACAACCACCGAAGTACGTTACTAACACATCTACGAAAGTCCACCTAATTTTCCCCAAAAATCCCCGGGTCCTAAACGTAACGAACTGGAACCCTAAACCTTCGAACTCGCGAAACTAACTTCAAACGACATCCGAACAACCCGAAACCAATCCCATTAGACTCGTCACAACTCCTAGACTAAAAACCATGTTGACTGCTTTCCCAACCGCCGCCGCACGTGCCCCCACGCGCCGCCCAAAGTGGCTGCTCGTGGCCCTCACGCGCCAGCTACAGTGTCACCATCTACCTCGAGTCAACCCGGTCAAATCGGCTTCTGCAATTCGAACCGGTGAGGACGGTTCTCCGTCGTCCGTCCACCCAATCGACTCCTTTCTTCACCATCCTCTTCGTCCCGTCCTAAACTATCCATTCCCCTACTCCAAACACCTCGACTCACCCTAAAACCTGTCGACTCAAGCTAGAACAGAAACCCGAACACTGCCCCTGTTTTCCTTCCCGGCCACCCAGGTCTTCCCCCATCACGGTAGCTAGCTTAAACCAATCCTAGGACCTCACTGAGTCTCACCCAACTCACTAGAACCGTCGACTCAACCCCAGACTTCACGAATTTCAATTGGAAAATCGACGGCAAAACAGAGCATCGAAAGGGAAACAAGAAATTACCTGTCCTCCGGTCGCCGTCGTGAGCTCCGCTGGGGCTAGTCGACTCCTCTCACCCCTCACGACACCACCACGAGTCCAATTGCACCGTACACGGTCACACCGCCACCACAAGCTCTCACCTCTTCTCTGTTTCCTCTGGTTTTCCCGTGAACTCAACCTCCCACTCCTCTGATTTCCTTCACAATCCTCACTCACAAATCACTCACCACTTTCCTTCCTTCTCTCAGTCACTCTCACAACTCACCAACCTCTCACCCACACACTCAATCTTACAGGACCCATCCCAATCCCCCCCCCCCCCCCCCCCCCCCCGGGATTAACGCGGGATGACCATGCTCCCGTCTGACACGGAGTGTCAGACAAGGGATACTTCCGACCTTTGCCCTCCCGGGCTATCAGAGTACGCCAGGATCCGGAGGAGGTATGTGATATCTCGATCTCTGCTACAGTCCACACCGTATCCAACCTGAAGGGTATTAAAAATAGAAAGACTGTGAGTGGACAAAAATAAAGAATTTATAAAAACATTTCCTCAAAGACCTTTATACCCTCCACTAAAAAGCATGCATGCATAGTAAAACCATTTATCCAAACACATAAGTTTAAACAACCATAATTAGGGTCTCAGCCCCAAATTCTATAAATACAAGTTCTACGGGCTCCTGCCCAAAACCCTTTACAGAAAACCATAACACAGTAAACATATGTGGGATCTCAGCCCAAAACCATTTATCATCATAAAACATAATTTCCCAAACCAATTTAAATCATGTTTATCCCTTATATTCATATCCAGAACCTGTCACGGTAAAATAGAGCTACACGTGTGCTAACCGGGGTCTCAAACCCAAGTCTCTCCAGGGTCCACCCAGGTCAGTGTCCGTAGATCAATGACCCTCCCTGGAGGTAACGAACCATGCCCATCCTGAGAGTAAGGAACCCAACTGGGGGGCGACTCCACTCAATCAGTGCTCCGTGACTACTCCGGGGTCCACCCAGGCCAACGACCCTCCCCGGAGGAGACAATCATATATAAAGGATGGAATATGAAAAACCTTTTGAAATCATTCTTTAAATCTTTCTAGGATTCATGCCCGGCCCCCATAAGCCGTCATAATCCATAAAATCCTTTCCGAGGGTTCATGCCGGTTCCCATAAACCGTCATGACCCGTAAATCCATTTCAAGGGTTCATGCCGGTTCCCATAAACCGTCATGAACCATAAAAACCATTTGTAACACATAACTGGGCGCTAGGCCCGAATCCACATAGAAACTGGACCTCCGGTCCGAATCGTAAACCAACTGGGCCTCCGGCCTGATTCCGTAAATCAAATGGGTTTCGAACCCGAGTTTACCTTTTCAAATCCAAAACCATTTCATTAAACCATTTCCAAAATCATAAGTACGGAAAATCAGTATAAAACTGGAAAACTTCGATTTACGTGCAAGCACGTAAATCGCCTCGAAATGCGTGAAACCATATAATTTACAAATATCCAAATCAACTCATCAAATCACATTCATTATCCTTTTGGAAATCCAAAACCATTTCATTCAGACCAATAAAGACGTACGGACCCGTATAGGCACCGTATAGGGCCGAAACCTCAAAATATGTGCCTATACGTAACCACGCATCCAAATGCACTCATGGAATCACAAACAAGTATTTAAAACATATAATAAACATTTATGCATGCACCAATTTAGAAAACAAGGTCCACTCACAGACCGTCCGAGCTACCGCCTCGATTTGCGTGTCATACGGCTCCCTGAGCCGATCACCATCACCGGGACTTCCAAACCTGTCCAAATTTTAATAGAAGGTCACTAACTACTTAATTAACCTCCTACCAAATCCCCGTAATTTTTCCGAACTTTTAACTATTTTTAAACCGACCCTAAACCTTCCGACACCCCGAAATCTATCGAAACGATGTCCGATTGATGCGAGACCAGTCCCAAAATCTTCGTTACATCGAATAGAAGATTTCCCATGTTTAGCACTTTCCCAAATTATGGACCACGCGTCCTCACGAGCCCCTAGAAGGTCGAAAACACTGTTCTTCATCACTAACCTCATAAAACCGGTTTTTTTTTCTTCTGGTTTTTGGACCGGTTACTGTAGCAGCACTGTTCCGAACCGGCATGAACGGTTCAGGGGCTTTCTCCCTCTATTTTGATCCGATTTCAACCCTAATTAATCCTATAATTCATATCTCTTCATTCCCTATCAATTCCAATCATCAAAACGACCTAAAAACCTCAAAATTTCATGGTTCAATTCTTGAACCATACGGTTCAAGCTTCCTAAAATTCTCCCATGGCTTCACAGCCGTCCTACACCTCCCAAAAACATTCCATTAGGACCCTAATGACTCATTAAGCCCATCCTAATCATCTAATATCAACTATATCCACAAAAACACAATTATGGATCCAAAAATCAAAACCGAGCATTACCTCGGGTTCGGGTTTCCGCCGTGCATGGTGGCTCCCTCCTGGCCGGCCACCATCATCCTCAGTCCTTCCCTCACTCTCCTGGTTCCTCAAATGATCATGGGTTGAAGGTTGGATTGGTTTGGGTTGCACAAAGATGGAGAGGAATGGTGAGATCGGGTTTGTGTTGTGGGGGATGGTTTGCACGACTAAGGGATGGTATGCATGTATGGGAACATAATGAGCAATGGATGAGTGACACTTGTCACTCATCCATTGGGCCCTTGTAAAATATCTGGCCCACTTAAGTCCAAAAGTGCCTCGTAAAATGCGTCACCGTGAATAGTATCTTGGAACTTCCGTGAACCGTAACTTCGCCGTCGAACGTCCGAATTCGACGTGCCACCTATCTACGGATTCGTATCGTCCTTATCTACGTAATGGCTTCGGCCCTCGGCCATCGGACCTCTTGGTCAAAAAGTCAACTATTTGTGTCAGGACCCGACCCTCCTCTGTTAGGTCCCGACTCATCTAGCACGATATTGTCCTCTTTGGGCCACAGCAATACTCAACGGCAAGCCTGCGCCCTCAACGTTTTGTTTTCGGGAGCTCACGGTGCAACTTCCCAGGGGGTCACCCATCATGGAATTGCACCAGCCTCAACTCGCTTAACTTTGGGGTTCCAATCTCCCCCAAAGCCACTGAGCTCCCAAAAGGCCTCGTGCTAGATAGGTGTGTGCCTACACCTTTAAGGCACACCACCATTCCCCCCTCGCAGGAATGTGGGATTGTTCACCGTTCCCTCCAAGACACGGGTCTTACAATCCACCCCCCTTAGGGCCCAGCGTCCTCGCTGGCACACTTCTCGGTTGGGGTCTGGCTCTGATACCATTCTGTCAGGACCCGACCCTCCTCTCTCAGGTCCCGACTCATCTAGCACGATATTGTCCTCTTTGGGCCACAACAATACTCAACGGCAAGCCTGCGCCCTCAAGGTTTTGTTTTCGGGAGCTAACGGTGCAACTTCCCAGGGGGTCACCCATCATGGAATTGCACCAGCCTCAACTCGCTTAACTTTGGGGTTCCAATCCCCCCCAAAGCTACTGAGCTCCCAAAAGGCCTCGTGCTAGATAGGTGTGTGCCTACACCTTTAAGGCACACCACCATTCCCTTCCCAGACCATTCCCCCCTCGCAGGAATGTGGGATTGTTCACCGTTCCCTCCAGGGCACGGGTCTTACAATTTTCCCCATTTAACCAAAATTACCAAAATGCCCCTAAACTTCCAACGTCATAACTTCCTCCTCGAACGTCGGAATTGAACGTGCCACCTGTCTATGAACTCGTGACGTCACGAACTACGTCACGGTCATCGGTCAAAGTCCATTTGACCGCCCGAATGAAAAGTCAACATTTTTCCCACGCCTAGGGGCAAAACAGTCATTTTGCATCGTTCGTCCGATTTAGCCTAACTAATCACCGATTAACCTCACTAATCGTGATTAGTCACTAATCTAATCATGGAGTTTGGGACGGGTCGTTACACAATCGATCAATTCCTCTCCCAATTTCACTCTCTGTTTCCGTTCTTCAAACACCCACACAGCACACACGGCTGCACATTTGAACACACACCGTGCACGGCCTAGAAGCCACTACACACACTACACGTGTCACCATCCCATGGTCCCTTTACAAAAATATCCCCATCTCACTGTACACTTGTCCTGATCTGGTTACACACTACCCAAACAACCAAAAGACCAAAATGCCCCTCCTTTTAAGCCAAAATTACCAATTCTCCACTACCTTTCTAGACCCGTAACTCACACATCGTAAGTTCGATGAATACGTGCCGCCTGTCATCGAACTCAGGACGATGAGATCTAGCTAACCATCCTAGGTCAACGTGTCAAAACCCGATCATACGAAAAGTCAACTTTTCCCCCTATTTTAGCCAAATTACGGTTATGCCCTCAACCTTCCGAACATCATAACTTCCTCCTCGGATGTCGGAATCGGGCGTGCCACCTGTCTATGGATTCGTGACGTCCTAAACTACGTCCTGGTCATCGGTCAAAACCCAATTGACCGCCTGAACTAAAAGTCAACTTTTTTCCCAAACTAGGGGCAAAATCGTCATTCTACCCTAACGAACTTATCGGGACCAACTAACCACCCATTTAGCTCACTAATCTAATCTTAAGACCATACGATCTTAACCCTAATTTCCGAGACGGGTCGTTACACGACTCCCGGGACAGGTCATTACAATCATGGCATCATTATATGTCATATCTTCATCATACATATATATCATCATCATTATTATCATAAATAATAGCATATTATCATGTATTATCATATATATCATCATATATTATCATCATATGTTATATCGTATAGCATCTAATCTTCATGTCATCATATTATCACCATTATCATAGCATTAAAATATCATTAAATGAAATTAAAAGGGGAGATGAACTTATCTATGTGGTGGGGAGATCTTCTGGGTCAAAATCTGGAATTTCGGAGCTCCACAATCAAAGCCATCTTGGGTGGGAAATGTTAGGAAATACATGTCATTTTTCCTCAAAAATGACACGTCATTTTTTTGGGTCATACGACATGTCATTTTCTTGTCATACGACATGTCGTTTTTCTTGACGTACGACATGTCGTTTCTTATTCCATCTTCATTAGTGAGTCGCGATCTTTGCTGGTTCACCGCCGCTGTTAACAGATTTGAGGCGAGGTCCAAGATGCCACCAATCTTTTATCTTCAATTGGATTCAAGACCTTCAGAGAGCAATCATGGAATAGACGCTTGGAACCAATCTCCTATCCTCAGTTTGGCTGGTGGTTCGCGTTCGTCGTTTGTCTGCCATGGCCGTGTAATGATCAGCCTCCTTCTCGAGACTTACATCAAAGACGTGGACGAGAAGAACAAGCTTTTCCGCGCGATCGACATTATCCCTTGCGTGACGAAGAAGGCCAAGTGGGCCCTGCGTTGGATCGACGACCCCGAGTCATTTGCGGAACGGATTGTGGCTTTCGACAAGTCCAGGTCTCTGAGGCTCGCGCCTTTTATGGATTCCAGATTGCTATTGAGAACATACACTCCGAGATGGAGTCGGGATTGACGTTCTCAAACGAGTTGATCTCTCGCGACGAAGGTTTGCACTGCTACTTCGCGTGACTGTTGTACTCGCTTCTCGGGAAGAAGCTGAGCAAGGATCGAGTGAAGTCCATCGTACGGGACCCTGTGGAGATCGAGAGAGAGTTCGTGTGTGACACGTTGCTGTGAAAACTGTTCTTGATGGCAACATAGAGGCCTGTGATTGAGGTAGTTGGGACTGAGCCGTGGACCCCAAGTGCGACCTTGCCGTATTTCTTTAGAAGCTCTTTCAATCGACCACCTGTGAGGATGGAAGCCATTGATGGAAAAAAGGCAAAAAAAAAAAAATGAAAGATCGGTGAGGCCTTTTTGAAAATCGGCAGAGAAAAGAATTTGTGATTTTCGATGATCACAATTAGGGATTACAGATTTCTGAATTTTTTTTCAGCAGATTAGAGTCGTGCTGATAACGTATTGTGAAATGTGAGAAAAACAAAGTGAGATGGAGGCTTCAATCAGTCACCTTATTTTATTAGCTAACTAACCCTTATATAGAAGTAGGGTTAAGGTTCTGTACAAAATATAAGATTACCTATATACCCCATTTAAATATGACTAAACTACCCTACCTAATATTACATAAATAACCATACACTATAATACATTTACAATAGAAAATAGAAAATCACAAAAAAAAAAAAAAAAACACAACTTTGCCATTTTGTAAGAACACTCTTGCTCATAACTAAGGATGAGATTCATCCTTACCTCTTTTGAATTAATGACATGTATCATAATTAAATGCATGAATAATTAATTTGATTAAAAAATTAATACACCTACTGTAATGTTATTAATCTAAAATAAAAAATAAAAATAGTATATTATTACTAGTAAGGACTAAAATATTATTCTTTATCTTTTATTTTTGGATAATTAAGTATGTATTCCAAAAGAGACTTGGGAACCCATGGGAACCCAGGGCACCAAGAGACAAGGCCTCAGAAACTCCAAAAGGGAGAGTACACAATAGGGACATCTCATAACGAGGCCGCTGAAGCGTTCAAGATGGAAACCTTATACGACACCGTACACAAAAGGTTCCTAAGTAGATTTACAATTGAATGGAAAACTCAAAGGAGAACATCTAGAAGTATTAAATATCAGAGTATTCCTAGGCAGAGTCAAATGCTGTGGATGGTAGTAGGCAGAGCCAAGTTCAAGGAAGTAAATGCTATTTATTATTCTTTATTTAAAGTTAAACTTAGAAACGGTCTGGTTCATAGGGTAAGGAAATACGAATAAACGGTGGCACTCATTCCATATTTCCAAATGTTTCCTTGAAAAGCATTTTGAGGTGCTTCGTGAGCATAGAGCTAAAGAAGGACTTGTAAATTTCTGATTATTTGAAAGCGTTTTTATTCCCCACAAACAGTTGTTAATAACAAAGAAGCAAGCAGAGACTCGAGATAGAGAGTACGTAAGCCTCCGAAAAGTGCAGTGTCCCAAACCGACCAAAAATTTTTGATTGGGAGATTTTCCAACTCATTTTCTCTATTCTTCTTATCGTCATTCATCATCTGCCACTCCAAGCACTCTCACCTAAACAGTCAACGACACCAAATGATCCTCCACCCTCTCTAAACCCAAACTCAAACCTACTATCCCTCTCTCGGAGTTCCGATGGGCAGCTCCGAACAAGCCAACAAGTCCAGCTCCTTCTATGACTCCCCCACCCCCTCCACCCCCCTCCTCTCTAATCCCCCTAACCCGATCGACGACCCACCACCGCCACCTTCGCCGCCACCATCTTACACCGACCCACCTGAATCAGACTCCGCCCAGTATCTCCAGATCTCCTACAACTACGGCCCACGCAATTTCAAGGACCTCCCTTTCCTCATTCTCTTCGTCCTCGTCGTCCTGGCCACCTTCGCCTTCGGAATCTTCGCCGTCGTTCACCGGAACACCAGTTACTCCAGCCTCTCCTCCTTCGTCTACGACTCTGACTCCACCTCATGCGTCAAAAACGATACTTTGACCCATCACCCCAACTTGGTCGGCCTTACTTCTTCTTCATCTTCATCTTCCTCCTCTCTGCTCAAAGATTTGACGTGGACCCTCGTCATTACATTGATTTTAAGCTTACCCATTTGCCTGGGTTTGCTGTTGCTTCTCAAACACTACGCTAAACAGGTCGTCTATGTCTTCCTCCCTTTCTTCATTGTGTTCCCAATTTTCTTCAACGTGTATTGGTTCGTCGCCTGCACTCTCAGCTCAACTTGCAGCGATGCCTTGCCTTTAGTTTTCAGGATTTTGATTTTGATTTTCGTGTTTTTGATAATTGGGATCATTGTATGGATATTGGTGGTCAATTGGCATCGAATTGAGCTCACCGTGAGCATAATTGGGGTTGCCTCCGACGCTCTTTCGAGGAATTTGGGTTTATTTGGGGTCTTGCCATTTTTGACTTTCGGATTGGTGGTTTATTATGCACCCATTGTGGTGTTCTTGGTGTATGCAAGGCTGAATGGGAAGATTGTGGCGCGAGAAGCCAGTGGAGTGTATAGTTGTGTGTGGAAGCAAGATGGTTGGGTGCCTGCTTATTATGCATTGGCTATTCTTACAATGTTGTGGTCTCTCACGACCATGGTGGAAGCTCAAGTGTATGTTATTAGTGGGACTGTTGCTCAGTGGTACTTCACTAAGGAGGATTCAACACCTCGGCGGATTATTCGAAGCTCTTTACGGTGCTGCCTTCTTCTCTATGTTTTGAAAAACTTATATATGTCGATATATAGCTATGTTATCTTTGAAGGTAGTTGTAATTGAAATTTACTTCTGTTCCAAACTAAATCAAATAGGATTAGCTAAATGGGAAATATTTAGGTCCGAACCTTAGGGGATATTGTAAAGTTGGTGATTAACTCTGTTGAATTTGAATAGGCTTGGTAAGCGCAATCAATCTGTGTAAAAAATATCATTTCTTGCAAGTTATTATTGACAATCCTGGATGAATATCGCTTCTTTAGTAGTAGCACAGAGTCGTTTTTGTCAGGGAGACTAATGGGCCTTCAATTGGTTTTCCAAGTTCCACCAACCTATACTTTTCCAACGTAAATGTCTGCCAATTGTGATATTCTAAGTCATCTTTATATAGAATTTCTTCCCTGTGTCGATCTTTGCCTGCTTCACATCTTGCACTTTTAGATCATGGTGTTAACCTGGTAGGCGTTAGCACTTTCATCAGTTTGTCTAATTGGAGTGCTGTCTAGTTCTTGCATTTTTATGCTGGTTTGCAATTAAAAATCAGATAAACAGTGGTGGAAACATGGTATGTTATGGATTCAATAATGAAATATCTGCATGGAATTTGGCGAATTATGACGTGTGATGTCATTTGATGATTTTTGGCTTTTTTCCTTGGTGTTTAATTTTAGCCACAGCAGGTTGTTTCAGGTCCCTGCCTTATTTTCTTAGCAGCAACATAGTAGTTAAGATGTTATACTTCTGCTTTCTCTGGGACGCACATACTGAACTCTGATTATCTTTCATAAATATGTTTTCTAGATGTAATTATACTTCCCTTCTGTGATGTTCTTTATATATGTGCTTGTAAAAAAAACAGTGATGATCTGGTCATATTATATCCGTTTCACCTTTTTCCAGGAAATTGGTTGATATTAATCAGACAAAATATGGGGCATTACTCTACTTGACATCAGTTTTCGTTATAAGCTTTTGTTTTTCATGTTTCTGTAAAAACTTGCAGAAATGCCTTTGGCCCCTCCTTTGGCACAGTATGTCTATCCGGATTACTTTTAGCTGCTGTACGAGTGGTGCGCGCTATGGTTGATGGTGCAAGACAAGAGGGTACACCTGGGATGGTGAATTTTGTGTTACGTTGCTGTGTTAATGCCATGTTGTCAGCAGTTGATTTTCTCAACAAGTTCACTATCAACTTTGCAGCAATAACTGGTGAAGCTTACTGCTCATCTGCAAGGATGACATATGAGCTTCTAAAACGTAATCTTCTCTCTCCAGTTTTCGTAGAAACCATCTCCACTCGTCTATTGGCTGGAATAGTTTTTGTACTCTCAGCAATATATGCAATTGCGGTATGTTGGTCTTTTGTATCTCATTCATTCTTCTTTCCGTTAATTATTGTTTATGATAATTGTGCATCATGTGCCGTAGGATAGGAAACCATCCATATGTTGAGCCTTTGACATTCTTGAAGCTTAGGAAAGACTCTGCATAGAATAGATATTTCCTGATGAAGTGAATGAGAAAAAAGAGTTGAGGAGGCATTGGGGGATGGAGTTAGGTTGTTCTAAATTTCCGGTGCTGTGCTTCGGGGACTTTACATAATGCTTGAACCATATAGGTTTGATGACCGATTAGAGCTGTTTACAAATACAATTAAAGGTGTTACATAGCATATGCTTTTTCGTCGATATTTCCTGATTATGGCTGTTCATTAACAGGTTTGCGCTATCTTAAAGGGGGTGAGCAATCTCGGGGTTTATTCTTATTATGTGGCTGTGCTAGCATGGGTGCTGTTGATTTTGGTGCTGGGTTTCTTTGTCCATGTGCTGGACAATGTAATAGACACGGTTTACGTCTGCTATGCTATAGATAGGGACAGAGGGGAGGTATTTAAGCAGGACGTTCATGAGGTTTACGTTAACTTGCCTATTAGCCGAAACCATAGACCATCATCTATGATCTCCCGAACTTTGGGTGTATAATAAAGTCGATCTTTGAATTGCGATCTTATGTTGTTGGTCTGGTCTGCCATCTGTTTATTGTATCAAATTAGAATTGCCTGCCGGCAGATTGTGCATACCTTTTGAGGCTTGACTTGTACAATTTCTGAGGTTTCATCAATAAAGAGAGATTTTCTGGCAAGCTTGTTCTTGAATAAGTGCTGGTTTGCTTGCACACCATGCGGTGGCAGGCGGGCGGGCGGGCGGGCGCTCTTGTCCGGCGGCAGCCATATGTTCAGCTTGAAATGAGATTACACCTTCACCTTCCTATGAAGCGCTCGAGCCGTCTAACGTCTCCCTCCTATCCATGAAGATCATAATGCAAGAAGTTTTCCTTGTTGAATGGGGTATCTTGTTTAGTGTTTACACATTTGGAACCATATTGAATTCAGTTGCATTCAAATTTCGAGACACAAATCTAGTGAAGGGCAAATACTTGGTATTCTTGCTTGAGACACATGGCTAACACCTGAATTTTTAAAATTTGATACACCTCCATCGAAAGAAAAGAATTTGTAACTTATTCGAATTTTAATTCGTTATTATTGGGCTAAGAAAAATAACCAAATATTGATGGCTGATTATTAAAAAAAAAACAACTACTAAAATATTTTATATCGAATAGGAATTAGGAATTAAAAGTTTAAAATGAGATTGTTCATAAAGTGGTAATGCTACAAGCCTACACCTTCTTTGGTAATTATTAAACTCATAGATGATACATGTGTGTAAGTTAATTGTATTTATTTTGAATTTTTTTTTATAATTTTAAGAAATAAAAATAAATTAAACTAAATTTGAAAAATAAAATAACTAAAAAAGAATAATCGTCATTACGAAGATACTATAACTAATCATGTTAAGTGTAAGTGTGAGTATAATATTTAGTTGGACTTTAAACTAATTTGGTTATTTAATTTTCTCCTTAAAAAAAAAATTAGTAACTACACGCTACTTCATTAAAATGTTTGTTTTTTTATTAAATTTAAATATTAAATTTTACTATTGTATTTTTATTAACCAAGGTTATTAATGTAAATGCTCGTAATCGAGAGGTATTTTAAAAAAATATACTGAAGTCGTTTGAATTTTCTAATTTTATAATAATAGGGATGTTAATAGTGAATTTATATATAAATAAATAATAATAAAAAAGAATCGAAGCATAAAACCGCAAATCCAGTGGGGGGACTTCGTACACTTATACAACACTGCGATTGCGAGACCCTCTCTCTTCTCTTGGAGCTTTGAACCCTTCAAACTCTGCAATCATGGTTCTCGAGGTTAGTCATCTTCGTATTCTTCTAAAGTTCAGTTTTTTAGGGTTTATATACGGCTTTCTGATGATTTTCCTTAAATTCGATCAATTCTCAGGCAACTATGATCTGTGTCGACAATTCAGAATGGATGCGAAATGGCGATTACTCTCCCTCCCGATTACAAGCTCAGGCCGACGCTATTAATCTTATTTGTGGTGCCAAAACCCAGGTTTCTTTCTCTTTCTAAGTTTTACCCTTTTCGAATTTCCAGTAAAGCTTCAATTTTTCAATAATGGTGTTTGTAATTGGGCAGGCTAATCCGGAAAACACAGTTGGGGTATTAACAATGGCGGGCAAAGGGGTTCGGGTGCTGGCCACTCCAACCTCTGATCTTGGCAGGATTTTGTCTTGTATGCATGGTATGCTATTCTCATTCATTGCTAATTTGTCTGTGCTCTGGAATTTAAACTGAAAAGAGTTATACGTGTGCCTTACTTATAGAGTCAAATAACTGATAAAACTATATTGAGGAAGAGCTTGCTCATATATCATGGTGAAGAGCTTACTTATGGAGTCAAATACTTTCTAATTTTGAATTCTTTGTTGAAATAGCTTACTACTAGATATACCATGTATGAAATTATGAAATTCAATCTTATTCTACTCTCTGAGAAGTTGACACAACATGGTTGGGCAGACTGATTTCTTTTCTTTTGAATGCTTCTTTCTTTTCTCTTCTCATCTTGCCGTCGGGTTAAATTTCTCTGTGGTTCTCTAATTCCTTTTATATAGGTCTCGAGATGGGAGGTGAGATAAACATAGCAGCTGCGATACAGGTAGCTCAGTTGGCTCTTAAACATCGCCAAAACAAAAATCAACAACAACGGATTATAGTTTTTGCTGGAAGGTTGATAATCTTTAACTTCTGACCTACCCATTTTATTTATTTATTTATTTATTTATAGATCTAACGTTTGTGTTGTGTTCAGTCCTATTAAGTATGACAAGAAGGCGTTGGAAACAATAGGGAAGAAACTGAAAAAGAACAGCGTTGCTCTTGATATTGTTGATTTCGGTGAAGAAGATGATGGGAAGCCAGCGAAGCTGGAGGCTCTTCTGTCCGCTGTTAATAATAATGACAGCAGTCATATAATACATGTCCCTCCTGGTCCAAATGCTCTCTCTGATGTTCTTATAAGGTGCAGTTTTCTGTTTTTTCCCATGTCTGTTGATATATCATCATGTGACGCTAAAGCTAATTGGAATATAGGTGAATATAGGTGCATGCTACTGCTTATTACGTACAAAATATTTTATATGGAGAGAGAATATAAAAGAGAGAATAATATGCATTGAATTGATAAAAGTAGGAAATTGTGTATAAGCTCAAAGTATATTACCAAATTGCTATTGAGAAAATTAATAGGGGCATAAGTTCTACTTTTCTATCTATCTTTACACAAAAAATTTATGATACTTAGCTGTTATTACTACTTGAATTCCATGATAAACACATCACAGCATGTCACTCTTATTATATCTCCGATATGATTTTTCCCCCCCTTATTTAATGGCAGTACACCTGTATTCACTGGAGACGGAGAAGGAGGAAGTGGCTTTGGAGCTGCTGCAGCAGCTGCAACTGCTGCTGCTATTGGTGGTTCTGGCTATGATTTTGGCGTAGATCCCAATATTGATCCTGAGCTCGCTCTTGCCCTCAGAGTTTCTATGGAAGAGGAAAGGGCTAGGCAAGAAGCTGCTGGTCAGAGAGCTTCTGAAGAAGCTGCTAGACAAGGAAAAGGAGAGGAACTGTCATCTAAATTAGAGGATGCAACCATGACAGATCAAGCTAATTCTTCCAAAGAGGACAATAAGCATACTGATGATATGGTTGGTGTCAGTTGCTCTCTTGGAATTCTTTGTGCGCACAACCTTGTGTGGTTCTTGAAGTCTATATTGTTGGTTTTTCGGTTAATTGGATCCTTGGATCATGATATGTTGATAGGTTGGTGAGAACGCCTTGCTGAATGAGGCGCTTGAAATGTCACTGAATACTTCTGGAACTGGTCATTCAGCAGATGATACTGAGATGTCAGAGGCAACTAGTGTGGATCAGGAGTTGGCTTTAGGTGTGTTCTTTAATATTTCAAATTATTTATTTGTGTGTGGTAACTTAAGCTTCTTTTACTCAATTGTTTTGGGAAATTTAAATACAATATGCTCCTATTTGTGTGTGGTTTATATCCTCTTATAAACTACACTTCTACAAATATACCTTTACAACTCCCGAACATCACGTGCCTTCATTTTATGAGATTGGGAATATTGACGATCGGATGATATTTGTTATTTTCTGCATGCTTATTATATCTTTGCTGCATGCAGCTCTTCAATTGTCCATGCAGGAAAGTGCAGGTGAGCCATCATCCCAGTCCGAAGTTAACAAGGTGTTGGAGGATCAGTCCTTCCTTTCATCTATCCTTGAATCTGTATGTATAATTGAACCGAACCTGTTGTACCATACGTATAGCGATGTTGCTGTTTTTAATGATAAGTTATTCTCCTTACAGCTTCCAGGAGTTGATCCCAATGACCCTTCAGTGAAAGATCTCCTTGCCTCTCTGAAGAATCAGTCTGAGGTGTGTCCACAAACTTTACACATGAAATTTTCTGCCATAAATTCATCTTTCCGTTTGTTGTTAATTATCCGTTGTTGCAAGTTTCTAGAATGTACTTCCAACAATTTATATATTTTTTTTTTCTGACTAATTTGCAGTCTCAGAAACCACCAAATAAGGACAAATGACACTGCAACTAGAATGACTCCTGTATCTTCAAAGTAAGCATTCAAATTTAGAATTCAATTCTAACTGTGATTATGCCTACTCTTTGTTAACCTAGATTGATTTTCTTACAAGCATCTGCTCCCTTATTGCAGAGGAAGACTTATTATATATCGTGCAAGGATGATACAAGAACAGATGCAGATTAGGATTTAAGTGATTCTATTAGAATTTATTCAATTATGCTGCATTTCAATTTACGTTGCATGGAATGTAAGCAATGGGATGAAAAATTGTTCCGAACTTGGTGGCATCATGTAATGGTTGTTTTCTTGGACAAAAAGGGGGAAAGGACATAGATTTCCAGATTCCTTTTAATGGTTTCCCCCTCCTTTTGGTCTGGTTAACATTTTCAGTCAAAATTGCTCCTTTATTTCACTGCTCATGGATACATCCCTTCATTGTATTAGAGTTGAGATGAATTTTGTTAGAAGCAAGCCCATCTCTATATCTTGTCGATTTTTATATAACGAATGTTTGGTGCTTATGCCCTAGGCAACAGACAAACTTGGTGTCTTCATTACATTTCATGAATTTCCGGGAACTTTCAAATGAATTGGAGGCTTGCATTTGGTAACATTTTCAGAGCTGATCCAGCCACTTTGATTGACCTTTTATTACCTTGTTTTCCCTTATCTTTGTGTCGATTACACATCCATGTGGTATTACAATTCATTCATGCTGTGACCGTATTAGTAACACGAAGATTAATAATACTAAGTGACAGTATGATGGGGTACTCAAGTAATCATGCATTCTCATCAATGGTTACCTCTATAAGGTAGCTTCCATTTAGAAAGAAGCTGAGATTAGTTGAGATGCTCAAGTGATAACCCAGGTTGTGGAAAACAAGTGAGGTAACCACAGCCACTAGTTAGTTGTGGGGTTGATGAAGCTTTTTGTCAAGGGGCAAGGCCCTTCACATGAAAGGGCATGTTTTCCCATACAAATCTTCATCCATGCATTCTCTTGTATCCAAATTCTCATGGATTCTAGTGTTTGCCTTTTTCTCTCTCACTCAATGTTTATCACAAATAGTAGGTGTGGATTTTGCATCATTATTTTATAGTGTGAATGTTGGGTTGTTGCTGCTATCTACTACAGTTTCCGTAGACAATTTTTTGGAACAACACAAAAGCTTTGAAATACTTATGAATATAAAAACAAACACAATATGATAAACCACAAAACATCTATTAACCCAGCTTGCTAAGAAAAAATTGCATTATCAACTTCAACTTGTTCATACATGGGATGATATAAGTGCCCATTTATTGGAGGCACATACGTTGACTCATTTACCAAGAAACTTTTAGGCTTTCTTAATCACAATTTAAAATTTTTCTTTTGTGTGTAGCCCCCCCTTGCTATCTTTTACTGCATAAGGTGATGAACTCTTTTTGAACCTTTGCTTTCACGCAAAGACTCATAGAGAAACACAAAATGGGGGGTGTGGGTTTGCGATCCAAGATGGGACCAGCATACCATCTAATATTGGTTCAATTTTTAGGGAAAATTATATTGGTAGTATCATCACATTAGCCAGCTTGTTGTATATAGGTGAATATGGTGTTTTAGCAATTGGGCTAAATGAACCTTGCCCTATTTTATTAATCCAGCTTCGCGTCGGGTCGTATTTCCTAATGTAATGTAGGGGCATGGGTACATGACAAGTTTGAAGTTTATGTTTTAGGGTATAACATTAATATATATATATATATATATGCAAGTAAATTAGTGATACGATAGGAATATGTCATTTGATATTCGTCCAGCTCAAAAGTTACCGCTTACACCCCAAAAAAAGGCAGAACAGTTACTAAAAAAACATTCAGCCTCGCTAATTATGGTCTATTATTGTACTCCAATGATATTTCTCTTTCCTTATTTGTGTGTTACAAGATCTCAAGTTCGATTAGCGTAAAAAGCAAAGTTAATACTCAATATCCTTTCTCAATTATCTTTATATGAAAAATATAATAGGTCCGTGGCGTGTTCCCATATTGTCGTGACATGAATAAGAAAGGATTGGGAACAAATTCACCCACTTAACTTGCTGTTTCTTTTTTCTTCAACTAGTAATAGAGTCTGGCGGTATTCTTTCGTATTACAAAGTGTATTCTACCATTCTTCCTTATAAAATGTGCTACTTGTTTCTTCGCACAAGAATAATAAATAGATTGGAAAGCTAAAATAGTATTATTTATTCCTTTGAAATTAGAAATGTGACTTAGCTTACATATAAAGGAATGTGAGTGATTTTTACACTTAGGTAGTTAATAGTTAATAAACTATGATACTCATCACATAGATGGTTAATACATTATGATTGGGTTGAAATTAAATTACCGTATAATAAGTGTAATTTGATTAGATTGATCAACTCATCAAATTCAATTTATCTTGAATGTAGTAAATAGGAGTGGGCACGGTGCGGTTCAATATGAATATTGACAATATTCAAATCGAAATCGTTAAAATCTTAACGGTTCGATACGGTTTGAGTTTTCTAAAATTAAAAATAAAACCGTTTTGATCAAAACCGTTACTAACAGTTTGGTTTGGATCGAAACGGTTTGAAATAGTTTAGGAATAAAAAAAAAATTAAGGATATTAAAAAAAGGATACAAAAAGAAACAAAATAATTAATACTCAAAATTTTATGTATTAACCTTGCTAAGGATTGGATTGCAAACATTATCACTATATTAAGATTTATCAAACAAATATTATTATTTAACAATCCTTTACTTATATGGGTATACATGTATTTATATGAATATATATATTCATTTATTTTTACTTTGTATTAATACTAGATTTAAAAATTAATATATTTCTTAACAATTCAGTTTAGATTTAACGGATTTTTATCTAAATCCAAACCCTTACTAACAGAGCGATTTGAATTCTCAAACCGTTTGATTTTCATTCAGTCAAATATAAACCGTTGAATAAATAACGGTTTGAAACAGATCGATTAACAGTTTTAAAAGATTCGTGTCCACCTCTAATAGTAAAAAAAATATATTTTCTATAATAAAAAGATTAGAATTAAACATAAAAAAAGAAGAAGCTTATTTCTTCTAATTCTACAACCGTTCTAATCTACTTAATCTCATTTCATTATTTAAAATCCTACTAATCTGTTCTGTATCATTTCAATATGGAAATACATTGACTCTCATCTCAAATCAAACCCTTGGCCAAAATAGTTTTTATTGTTTTTTTTTTATATATGCACATACATTACATTTGGGTGTAAATTATGTGCACGGTAAAAGAGGTCAGGAATTGGACGAGGCGACAAGAGCCCGAGTGCTACCAACTCGACGACAAACAAAATCTACTAATTCGGGGGCAGCTTGGTCACTAAAAATCAAAATGTACAGCATAGATCTAGCATGGAGAAAGTTGTAATATAACCCAACATCAATGGGTATTTAAAAAACCCTGACTTTATATAAAGGGTAAAGGCCCAACTTCTAAGACTCAGCCACCGTCTCAGTCTCAGAGAACCAGCGCACACCTCCCCTTTCAAATTTCAAGTTTCAGCAACCATGGCAATGGCTTTCAAGATGGTGGAATTGCCATTTCACTTTTTCTAATTATAATATTTTCTTCCTTAACTTTTGTATCAACAATTTAATCTATACCCATTTCTTATCTAGTCCAATTGATGCTGATGCCTGCTGGGTTTTTTCATTTTTTAGTTTTCTAATTTGTAAGGCTTTTTATTTATTTATTTATTTTATTTTATTTTTTTTAAGGCGACAACTGGGATGTGGGTAACTGATGAGTGTAAGAACACATTCCTGGAGATGAAATGGAAGAAGGTGAGCAGATACATAGTGTTCAAGATTGATGAAGGATCAAGGCTTGTGACTGTTGACAAGGTTGGAGGGCCTGGTGAGAGCTATGATGATCTGGCAGCCTCTTTGCCCAAAGATGATTGCAGATATGCTGTCTTTGATTTTGATTTTGTCACTGTTGATAATTGCAAGAAGAGCAAAATCTTCTTCATTGCTTGGTCAGTATATTTTCTATTCACTCACACTTCCATTTCCATTTCCTCCAATTTAATCTTTCATGTTTATCATGATCAACTGGTTGCTAGTTAATCTTGTGATTTGGAGAATGATGTTTTGGAAATTGACTAATCACAAATTCTATTTCAATCTGAATTTATTATGGGAAGGGAAATCCAAACTCGTTTGCATATAGTGTGTAATGACGAAGCCAATTTGGCTAGACACAAATTCTAATGATGAATTAACATGTGTAATGTGTTCTGTTCTCTTAGAGATTGTTCATTAGGTGGTGGACCATGTTTGGTAAGTAGGAACATTTGTACCTAATTAGGCATACCCAATTTAGGGCATCATCATATCATGATCAGGTACACACCTAATTCATTTTGGATTTCGTATAAAATATGTGTCTACCTGGAAAAAAATATCTACATCTGCTTAGATAAACACAACAGAAAGTAAACCCTTCTTTCTTAATCAACTGGATTGGAGATATTTTTTAATATGTAGAAGAGAAATATCATTACAATTAAATTTGTATTTGGTTATTTTTGCAGGTCACCAAGTGAATCAAGGATCAGAGCCAAAATTCTGTATGCAACCTCCAAAGATGGGCTGAGGAGAGTGTTGGACGGCATCAGCTATGAACTTCAGGCGACCGATCCGACAGAGATGGGGATGGATGTGATTAAGGACAGGGCCAAATAATTGTGATTAGAGCAGCTTAATCATTTTCTGGGAATCAATCTTTAAATTAATAATTCCAACCACATGGGTTTTTTTTCCTTCTTTCTGGTGGTATCCTAAGCTTTTCACCTGCTCTAAAGTTTAGGCAGTACTTAATGTAAGCTAAGTTAATCCTCCTCTAGTTTGTAATAATAATTATGTGCTAATTGATGACAAAGTGCATTCTTCTTGTAATATTGTTTACACCCGAAAAAAATCCTTTCGAGCCAAAACCAATAGGTCGAAAGGAATTAAAGGCCCAAAATAGGAGATAAGCTAAGTTCAAGCGACTTTGAACGTGAAGAAGAAGAAAAGCGCATGTGATGCCGACAACACCAAGAAAATTGAGGCAAATGAGAGGTTTTCAATGGAAAAAAGGGCAGCATGAGACCACACAGGATTCCCCTTAGCAAGTTGATAGCTTCTACACTGTCTATAAGTAAAGCAAACTCAACTTCTCAAAGGATTGAGAATCAATCAATCAAACTCAACAAATTGATCTCCATCAATTTGTGAACCTATGAATACTTTTAACCAAGATTTTATGGTTTTAAAAGGCTCGCTCTTGTGGTAAAAACTATTTCTTTCAACCTGGGAAATCAAGATGCAGTTTCTCTTTTTACCCCTTCGAGACATTTATGTAACTGCCTAGCCGTCTTTCTAACCACTCCAGCAATAATGTCATAATGGTTGACCTCATTTTCCTGTATTATCCTTATTTCTAACTCCTCAATGTCATAAAAGTTACCCACTTTCCGACTTCCAGTTCTTAAATTGTATATCGAGACTCGCAGAACATTAATCTTCTTTCTGACTGTTCAGTGTCATAAGGGTTGATTATATCAACTATCGGCTCAGTGAAGTCATTCCGACTACCGATTCACAGAAAATCATTCCGATTATAGGTTCACGAAAAGTCATCTCGACAACCGATTCACAGAAAATTATTCCGACTATCGGTTCACGAAAAGTCATCCCGACTACCGATTCACGAAAATCATCCCAACTACCGATTCACGGGAAGTCATCCAGACTGCTAGCTCATGGCTGGTCACTGAGGAACTCAAACCTCATTTTCTTAATGCATGATTTTCGACTAATATTCGTTTTAGTCGATAATTTCTGAAATTTCTTGCTTGATACGGGCTTGAATGCAAAAAAATAATTTATTTTTCTGTACTTGTAATTTTAGTTGTTATTTAATTCCAGTACTTTTACATTTATGTACTTAAATGTCTATTTCCATTTCAATAAAAAACATGATTTTCTTAAGTAGTAATTGGTACTCGGGATACATCATCCAAGCGTATTTCACGACTTTTCAAGTTGGGATACCATCTTTGTGCATTGGTCTGAATACTTCGATTCCAACTTGTGAAAACCTGGGACCATAGATGATCTAATTGTTGAAATAAAAATGTCACCAACTTGAATATCATGGCAAAATAAATTTTGAACTTGGATTACGTTGAAAAGAAAATATTTAAAGCCCTTGAAAAATGCATAGAAAAGAACAACGCAGGCTAGTTCTTGTCCGTTTGCCTCACAATTGCTTTGATAAGAAGAAAAGTTCTTTGGCCGAAAACGGAACCCATTTACACTGTCCAGTAGCAGCCTCTACTAGTGGCAAGCCTGTACTTGATTTAAAAACCTACTTAATTCTTGGTCAGCCCATTCAGGGATCAATCGTGGTTAAGGGCTCATCATACTTAGCACATCCAGCATTAATCTCTGCACCTCACATCACAAGAAAGAGACCCTGTGAGTGGCCTGCCTCCCTTGCTCCGCATAAGAGATTCCACGCGGAGGTTTAACAAGAGTTACCTCGAGACATTCGGCTACTAAAAAGAGAAAAACAAATTTGGGCATGAACGTAATCTGGCATGCCTAGTGGGATCTTTATAGTGCATACCCAAGTTCAAGTATACTCAACGATGCCGAGATGCTAAAGGGAGATTTTTGAAGAATCTTTCTCAAGAGACGGTTCCTAAGTTGCCAACCACGTAGGCTGACATTGAGCTAGCACGTGACGGAAGATTGGAAGATATTACTAGCCAAGTTATAGCTAAGGAAGAGATCGAAGAATTCGTTAATCGTATCCTAGCTCCTATCAGCTTACAGAATGAAGCACTAAATCACCAGGTTTAAGAGCCTTTAGCCACGATACGGCTTCAAGCAATAACATTAATATTCCGCTACTGAAAATCTTGAAACCTAACAAAGGCAAGAATCACATGGTGTCAGGACCTGACCCTCTTCGGTCAGGACCCGACTCTAGCACGGTATTGTCCGCTTTGGGCCTCCTCGTCCTCACAGTTTTGTTTTCGGGAGCTCACAGTGCAACTTCCTAGGGGGTCACCCATCATGGAATTGCACCAGCCTCAATTTTCTTAACTTTGGAGTTCCAACCGAACCCAAAGCCACTGAGCTCCCAAAAAGCCTCATGCTAGATAGGTGTGTGCCTACACATTTAAAGCACACCACCATTCCTCTCCCAGACCATTCCCCTCGCAGTAATGTGGGATCGTTCACCGTTCCCTCTAGGACACGGGCTTTTACAATTTTCCAAAAAACTTTCAAACCATCCCTGACTTCACACTAAGTCAAGGTCTTTCAATTGGGCCTCGTGCCCGAAATATAATCCAGGATTCCTCGAATGCTGTCTAATTCACGACTGGGTCTCATGCCCAAAATATCTTTTATAAATCACATAATTGGGTTGCAGCTCAACTTATCTCACATTTACTCTAAGTCAAACCTCAAATCAACTGGGTCATATGCCCGAAAGATATTTCCAAGTCCGAAAACTATTTCTCATTTTCAAAACACTTTCCAAATCCTCGTTCAACTAGGACTTATGTCCGAATCTCTATTTCACGCATCTCCGTGAAATCTTCTAGAACCGTAAGTCAGCTCCTCGGTTTGGTGCCTCTTTGTGAAACCTTCGAAATCACATAAAACACAAGCACGTAGTATGCTCGGTCGAAGCCCAAATATCATATAAAACTAAAATCTTGAACTACGTGCAATAACGCATTTTCCTACGAAAATGCCAAAAAATTCATATTTAAATCACATGCACTTATGGAATCTAAAATCATGTTCATAAACACATATAAAACATTTATGCATGTATCTTATTCATAAAACAAAGTCCACTTACAGACCGTCCAAGATGTGCCTCGAAACGCATGCAATAAGCCTTTTCGGGCTAATCCAACCTCTCCGAGTCATCCGGACCTGTCCAAAACACACACAAAGGTTACTACCAACCTAGAAAAGTCCTAATCAAGAACCCCCCAACATTCCTAGAAAAGTCAACGTGTCACAAACACGCTTCCCTAGGCTTTAAACCCCAATTTGACCAACCTAACGATCTCTGATCGACTCGAAACCACCACCATTGGATTTGTATCGTCGAAGCCTTTAAAATGGTCCTAGTGTCACCTCAAAATGCATGCCCACGTGCCCCCACACGTGGGTCAAAGGTGGCTGGTCAAAAGTCAATGCTAATGTCAACAGCCAACGGTCAAAGTCAACGCTGACGTCATCGTTGACATCAGCAGTGACGTCATCTCTAATACCTGTGAGTCTGACATGATGACGTCATCTGATGATTTCGTCTTACTCCTAACCTCTGTTCGGGTCAACTCGGTTATCTTCAACCAGGTCGCGCAGACCCACGGACCCGACCCGGTCAGTTCTTCCATCTCCGACCACCAAATCCCTTTGTTCTTCGACGGTTGTGATCATCCTAAGACCTAGAATGGTTCTACAAATCCAGAAATATTAGAAAATGGTTCGAAATTACCTATTCGAATGATGAACAGTGACCGCCAATTTCCTCCTCCGTTTCCCGTCGATTCCAACCACTGTTACCTTCGAAACCAGTCCTAATCGAGTCGTCCATGTCCCTATAACACTTTAGAATCAATCCATCCTTCAACACACACCCAAAATTCAATTTCAATTTTTGAAATAAACACGGTTTACGGGTTTTGGTTTACCTTCCTCCGCCATCCCTCAGCCATCCGTTCGTCTCAGTCCTTCTCTCTCAGTCAGTCTGTCACCACAGTAGGGGATGGGATGGGGTGGTGGTGTGGGTTGGGTGTTTGTGGGTTTCGGGCATGAAATACAAAGAAGATGAAGGAATGCATGTATGTGTGCTTGTGGGCAATGGATGAGTGACACTTGTCATTCGTGCCACTTGGCCCCACACTAAAAGACAAATGACTACTTTGCCTCGTAATTCGTGCCACTAAGAATAGTACCCAGGACCTTTCGTGACCCATAACTTTCCCGTCGAATGTCCAAATTCGACGTGTCACCTGTCTACGGACTCGTATCAACTTGATCTATGTAACAGTCCTCGGTCCACATGCATCGGACCTCCTAAGTCAAAAGTCAACTTTTTGTCCTTGTCTAGGGGTAAAATTGTAATTTCGCCCTGAATGTTCGACAATCCTCTACTAATCTCCAATTAGCCTCGCTAATGCTCAATTTAATCTTAATTAATCCCAAAAATTTGGGACGGATTGTTACACATGGAGTCAAGAGCGTCAGTCCTGGAACCATATTCCCGATGCCAACATTCTCGGGAGGATCAGGTTTCGAGATCCCTGAAACAAATAAAGTTTTCCATGTGTTTCTGATCTTTGATTCTGGGTTGCTTTCTAGGAACCAACCACCTAATGGTCATAGAGAAATCAAACCCAAAATTTCATCAAAGAGCAAAAGCATACTAAAAAACTGGAGAACATATGATCCTGATGAAGTAGGATCAGATGAAGAGTTCCTCCTTGATTGAAGACCATCCCAAGCTACAGAGCATCATTCCCTCATAAACGAAATGAAAAAACTAAGGTGTCTGATAATTGGTCAACGAAAACCTCCTTGGAATTAATTTCTTGACTTATAGAAATCCTTGCCCTGAATTATATAGGCTTAGACAACTTTTTTCCCACGAATTTCAAGCCGTTAGCATTTACACTCTTTAATGGGGACAATAGCACATCATCCTTGGAACATATTGGGAGGTTCTCATCCCAATGTGTGGCCATTGAAGATAACCCTTACCTCAAGCTACAGCTTCTCAACAGTTCCCTGTCTGGGGATGCTTTCCCTTGGTACCATTTGTTCGCAGAAACATCGATTCACACTTGGGAGCGAATAGAAGCCAAGTTCCATGAAGAGTTCTACGGGATCAAACCCAAAGTAATTGTTAGTGAATTGTTTGTCCTCGTATAGAGTGAACATGAGACAACAGAGGACTTCATTTCCAGGTTCAAAAGGATGAAAATGAAATGAAGGTTTCTCACCAACAATGAGAATATGGTAGCTATCGCACAAAGAGCTCTGAGGTTTCCCCTCAGAAAGAAATTCGATGATACTTTCTTCTTTGATCTTCAAGAGATAGTAATATCAGCAACCAAATTTGAAAGGATGCTAGAAGAACAACAGAAAGTGGATAACTGTAAAATTTCACCTTTTTTGCAAAAACAAGATGCATGTGCACCAACTGGAGCACTAGGAACTCGGAGAAGAATCAAAGACAATGGAAGAGGAACATGAGCTAGACGTAGTAACAGCTGAGATCTAAACTCCAGGGAGTGGACCAATGACCTTCAAGTCACTAGTCAAACCAGCTCGAGAGAATAAGCTAGTCATTCCAAGTGGCAGCCTATTCACAAATAAATCACTAGTGTTTTGGTTCTTATTCATTTGACCTTATCAAAGCTGGAGAAATATATGATGACTTGGTTAGGGCCCAGGTAATCAAACTTGACCCTAAGCAAGAGTTTCCCAAACTTGAGGAGATCAAGGTTAAGCAGTTTTGCAAATGGCACGTGGCATTAGGCCATAGCATGGCCAATTGTGTTCCGTTTAGAGACATAATCCAGTGGTTGATTAACCAAGGGCATATCACATTTGTACTAATACCCAAGGTCACAATAAGGGTGGATGAATCCATTCTTGGCACCATCAAATAACATGGTCAATCTCAAATGGTCTCAGAGAGGGACCAAATCAGAAAAAGGAGAACAACCAGGCCATGATCAAATTAGATTGATGTTTCCCACAATTGAAGATGGGAGAGTGTTATGCAGCAAGTACAAACCAAATGTGTCCATAGGACCTCGACTCCAAGCGTGAAGGCAAATTTGAAATGCTTGGAATAAGGTCGGGATGACAATCCTCCGAATATACCTGAACAAAAACATGGTCAACGTGTCCCTAAAACAAAGGCTCCACAAGGCTCCACATCTTAGAGATCAAGAGATTCCAGAAGGAAACAAGAATGGACAACTAGTCAGCGGACTAGAGGGAAAATTAACTATCAAAACCCCGAAAACAAAAAAGCAGTTCCTCTTGATAAGGTCTCTAAGATGGCCATGGAAAGTTGGGTCATTGGTAGATAAAGGAAGCCTAAAATTAAGATAGAATGTCATAAAGTGAGTTAGCTTCCTTCGGTACCTAACTACGCCAGCCATGGTCCCAAAACAAAATGGTGATCGAAAACTGTGGGAAGAATTAGCCCACATGGTTCTCAACTTCATTGACCTGAAAAACCTCATGGGTGAGCGAGCGACAATTCTTGATGTTTTCAAATATAGGGAGTTTTGTGAGTGGGCATGTAACCACCAGTCCCAGAAATTGGGGCAGTTTCATAAATTAAATTGGAAATTGACAATTTTACCCTTAGTAGGCCAAAAGTTGACCTTTTGTTCAGAGTACTTGTTTGACCTTACATGAGGACCGTTGTGTATTTCTTGAAGTCTTGAGTCTATAGACAGGTGTCATGTGAAAAATGGAGTCCATATGAAATAGTTACAACTTTGGATGTCCTGAGGGTATTTTGGTAAATTTGGCATCAGAGGCATTTTGGTAATTTATAGGGATGTTATTAGATGATCCATCATTTGCCATTGTGGGATGTTCTTAAGGTGACAAGTGGAAACATGGTACAATGGGGAGTGTCCTTCATTGTGTGATGTTTTGGTTTGAAAAGGAAAAAGAAAGCAAGAACAAAAAAGAGAGAGAACTCACTTGGCCCCTTTCCATGATTTTGTGTTAGGGTCACGAGAGAAACATGAAATTACAAAGGGTTCAAGGGTGAAGGTATCTCTAGAAAGGTTGAATGGTGACAGGGGAAAGGTGGTTTGAGGAAGTTTAGGTTTCAGTGGTGGAGTAATGGGGGAAAGGTGGTTTGAGGAAGTTTAGGTTTCAGTGGTGGAGTAATGAACGACTCGACGTCCTTTTCATAATCATGTTGCCTTGGTGTAATTGGAAGGCAGGTATGACCTCGTGATGTTTTGTTTGAGTTTATTGGTAGTTAATTGGAGTAGAATACTCATCACAGAGAGTGGAGGAATTCAAAGATGAAACCAAAAAATTCAAGCTTGAAATTCATTCGATTTGAGTAAAATGGGTGAATTATAAGTCAATAACTAGGTTTCTGATATTGAGCTGATGGAAAATGATGATCAGAACGTTGAAATGTGATGAGAAATGGAGTAGATATGAAGTCGAGTTACAGATATTTGTTGCAAAAATTCGGGTCGGACGCGTGACTCGGCTGAAGGTAACAGACGAGTACGTTTGTGGCTATATGCGCAGGCGCGTGAGGCTCACATGCAAAGGGCCATGACGGGCCGTGGAGGCGCGTGCGTGACTTTCTGGAGGTTCGTCCAACATGAAAGTTATTCATTTTCTCCTTATAGGGCCAACGGTACAATTTGTGTGGTATTTGGACACTGTTTAAGGGTATTTCTATATGTTCAAATCATTAGGGTTCATAAAAGACTATATTTGAACCTTCTAAAGTCTAAGAAACTTGGATATGGACTCACAGTAAGAGTAAGAGATGTTGGAAGTACATTTGGGAGGTTATAATCTCGAGATGTGATTTTACTATAATTTGGGAATTAGTTAAGGCTTGAAAGGAGTCGAGGTTTCACCTTTCCGATCCTTCGGGGTCAATGGGTTGGATGTGGGCAGTGACTCTGTGAGTAAAGATTTTGTTTGGTTTGTGTATCGAGATATAAATTCTGATAGGGTTATTATATATGTATCCTTTGTCTGACGGGTTCTCTGTTTGTGTATAAAAGTACTCAGGGTATTCCAGGTACATTGATTAAGGTGTCAGATAGGAGGAGGACTAAGCACGGTTATCAAAGCTCTTGTGAAGTGGGTCCTATCAATTAGATAGAGTTATTATATATGTATCCTTTATTTGACGGGTTCTCTATTTTTGTACAAAAGTGCTCAACATATTCCAAGTACCTTGATTAAGGTGTCAGACAAATATAGAATCTGAGTGACCGCTCATGGATACAACATCTGAGCGCCAACTACATAATCAAACTGTACTATTGGTAGGTCAAGCATTTGGGGATACAACATCTTAGTGTCTGTTCAGTGATACAACATTTGAGCGCTACTAGTAATCTGAGGAGGGTTGTTTAAAGCACAAAAATTCACAAATATCAAGGAAAAAAATCAATGACACATATATACAATTATGAAACCAAATCACATTTCAGAATCTGGGCCTAAGCCCAAACCCCAACTCAAGCAAAACCTTGTAAAATGTGCATTTTAAACAATTTTCGTAAAATCATCAAAAATCATTAAAAAATCATAATCAATCCAACATCACATAAATCACATCATAGAACATTTAAAATACTTAAATATACATGGATAATAGTTTAAAGAAAGGAAAAGTCCACTCATACATCGTCCATGTAGTCGAATCCCAAATTGCAGGTCATTTCATAATTTCTGGGAACCTTAGCACTTGTCATAAATCACTTATAAGGATTACTAATCATCCTACTAAACACATATTTTAGTCCCACAATTTTCTGGGATTTTAATGAATTTAAAACAGACTCGTAACATCGAATATATCAAACTTCCACTAGACTCGTAACATCGAATATATGGAACTTTGTGTCGATCGTACCTCGAGATGACGTGACATGCGCCCCCACAAGCCACCTCACCTTTATGCGTGTGGGCTTCACATGCACCGTAGGTGTAGCTGCAAACCGACTTGCCTTCCTTCTCGGGGGGTTCTGTAATTCAGGTCGTTCGACCTGGAAGCCATGAGTAGATTCTAACTTCCATTTTCAACATCCATTTTTTACATTTTAATAACCAAAATGTACCTACTTATTCCTAGGAGAAGACCTATAGTATTAGATCCAAGAAAACTCACCTAAAAACAAGTTTTGATTCCTTGATCTCTCGACCAAGTTTCCAACACCTCTCCTGCAGCTCCTCATGCCCAAACCTTCTTCTTTTCTGTCCTAAAATGAACTTAGCTACTCGACCAACATCCTAATATCCATGGTTGAAAGCTAGGAATCTTTAAAACAATTACACGATCCACAACCAAACTTGGCTTCATGGGTTTGGGTTCTGGATTCCTCCTAGACCTTTGACCTTCTCCTTTCCAGTTTTATTCTGGTTCTTCTCCCTCAAAACTCTCCATTTTCTTTGTATGGTTTCCCTTTTTTCTCTCTTCCCTCTCATTTCTAATTTTTCTCCCTTTTTCCCATTTTCGACAATCACCCACCCAATACCACAACACATACCTATATATATAGGAGACTAGGTTGGTGGAAGAGGATATATAGGGAAAATATCAAAAATTTTCTAGACAAGTGTCACCATCACACCTTATCTCATAGGTCAAATTACACTTCATGCTAAAATTACCATAATTCCCCTAATCAAATTTAACTTGTATCAAACCCATTCAACCTCTGATTTCAACATGCTGCATGTTTACGAACTCAGAATTTTGAGGCCTACGTAATGGTTCTCACGAAATATACAAAAAATGTTCAGGTCAAAAAGTCAACTTTTGACCTACAGGGGTAAAACTGTCATTTCTCTTTTTAATTTTCCAAATTCATTTTTTCCTCGAATTTCTGGGTCGTTACAACCTACCCCCCTTAAAAAAATTTCTTCACCGAAATTTTCCCTTATTATTTTAGAATGCATAATTCCTTTCCAGTAAGGATTGCTGCTTGGGGTAAAATCAAGAACTACCTTATATGTAAAATTTGGTTCTACAGTCACAGCTAACAACAACAGGTTCTCTAGTAAGGAATAAATTTTGGGGAATAGTTCCAATCTTATCTCCATACTCAAATTAGCAATTGAATTGCTTCAAAGTTTATCAACTCAAGCACTAATTACGATACAAAAATACTATTCATGGACTCGTACTCCGAACATCATCCATCTAGAAGATCACGTTACTACAATAGCGAGCACAATCCTTTGGTTCAATCACACTATACAACTCTTGACTCACATTTAAAGTCAAGACACTATCAATCCAGAATTGAACTTGAGTATCATCCCACAAAATACCATAAAATAATCATATCCAAACCACGCAAAATACTAATACTTGACTTAACACCAAGATAAAACATAACCCAAAACTCGAACCTGCAACCATAACTTGAGTTCCTTGTGAACTCTAACTCTCAATTCCAACTCCTTTCAAGTCTCAATCCAATATCCTATTTGACTCGTGTCTGAGTCCTAAACTGATATTCAAATCATTGACATATCTAAATAAACTTGTCACTATTCACACCTTATCTATTATAAGGTCTTTTCATTACTTAAACTATTAATTATGCATCCTAACCAAGAGACTCCATTTACGGTCACCCATACCTCATTATAACTTTTCTGAATCCTTAGAAGTTAGAGTAAAAATTTCATCATTAAGTGAATTCCATGTTCACTTAGGAATCAGAAGTAGCTACTTTCTATGCAAGGTACTAGTAAAAATACTCATAGTTCTTAACTAGTTCTAATTACTTCTGTTGTCATTCGTTTAGGTCCTCTGGGTGGAGAAATACTCAAATTCTTACGGTCTATAAAAGTCCCGCACCTCGCTCCATAAATATGGTTCCTTCACTTCCTACGTATATTAATGCTGTAAACTCCAAGTCATATGCGGGGTAGGCTAATCCATAAAGCTTTGATTGTTTGACTGCGTACGTGATAACTTTTTTATCTCAAGACCTCCACATTTTTTTTATAAACATGTGTGCATACAATCTAGTAAACAGAAAATCAAGTTTCAAATCACCCAAATCATTAACCATGAGACCAAAACAGTCATACCATACTCTTAATAGTTTATGGTTCCCCGACATCAGGGAATCTAGGTGGCTACCTTATGGTCACACGTAGTAAGAATTACACTCTTTATAAACATATGTCAACAAGGCATATGGAACAGTGTAGTTAAGCCTCAAGCACAACGCAATCCATTTAGTGGCCTAACATCTGACCTACAAACCATTTGATTTTTACGCTTTCATTTCCTTTGAATTTCTCTAGATCCAGAGCTTTTTCCTTCACTCCCTTTTTCATCTTCCTCGTCAACAAACCAACAAAGCTGTAATGGTAAATAAGTCACCTATAGTATCCTAACAATCTCAAAAACTTCTTAACTCTCGTTATTATCTTTGATTGTACCCAATTGATTACTACCTTAGTCTTGTTGGGTATCTATTCTGATTCCATCAACTAGCATTACATGCCCCAAAGAATTACACTAGTTAGCCAAAACCAACACGTATTGAATGTACATGCAACTAATCTTCTATTAGTGTATAAAATCAATTCAAGAACAGTCAAAATACCTTTATTAAATCCATAATTATTACTGGGGCTTTAGTTAATCCAAATAACATCACTAAGAACTCATAATGACCCTATCTCGTCTGAAGGGTTTTTTTTTTTTTTTCTAGAATATCATTATCCTTTCCTTAACCTATGATATCCGGATTACAATTCAATTTTTGAAAAGTGTCTAGCCTCTCCCAAACAAATCATTAATCCAAAGCAAAAAGGGAAGGCGAGGGTATTCATTTCGTACTGGTATGTTATTGTGTTTCCTGGAATCATTACACAATCTCGAACTTATACATTTAGCAACTAGACATACTGAGCCTATAGCGTTGCCTCGGGTTCCTCCCTGAGTCCTTATTTAATATTCAAACTTGCAACAACATTTTCATCTTCTGACTCTTCTCGAGCCCTAATTTCCCTCAACTTCAACTCTTTCCCGAGTCCTATTTAAATAGGTAGACTTATTTTCAAATCCTAATTAGATATCCAGGCTCCCCTTGAGGTCCTAATTCAATATTCGTAATCCATGTCACTACTAATTTGCTTAATCATCGAACAAAACATCGCTATTCGTGTCAGATTTGGTAGAAGGTCTTTCATCATTTTAGAACTTCAAACAACTACATTAACTGGGAATGAATTCTTTTATCACATACGGCTAACACATGCCTACGAATATTATGGTGTACTATTTGGACCCACATGACTTTTCCCATATCATAACATAACATTTATGATTCGAACTAACAATCTAGATCCATTCCTAGCCCTATAACTATCCTGGGCTCAAATACTCGCCTTATTACTAGGTTGTACACGAGGCTCACGTTTCAGAGGCATGATATTAACAAGCACAACTCAAAAACCTTGTTCTGATACCAAGTTGACAGAACTCATTCCTAATTAACCTTAGTAACCACACAAGGTCCTGCTCCCGTCAAATAAGAATCACAAATGACCGAAGTTAACCTCGACGCTTACCAGACAAAGGATATTTGTACTCTTTCTCAATTCATGCCTCCGCCTCTCGAACAACCTCGAATTTCGTGTAATGACCTTAGAGTGTTATCAAAATCAAGAAAACGTGTGAGTGGAAAAAATAAATATTTTAAGAACATAGTTTGAAAACCATACATAATTTACCCTCCATTTTAGAAAACTATGCATGCATATGAAAACCATCAAGTCTGTACTAAAACAGGATATAAATCTCGAGTCTTGAAATATGCACAAATATCAGTAACTCAACTAGTATATGTAAATCAACTCATATACATAAACACCAATGCATAAAAACAACAATCACACAGAAGCAACCAATCCTTTATGCATGTATGCAAACCATCATATCATATATACACTCGGGGATACAACATCTGAGTGATCGCTCAAGGATTCAACATCTGAGCGCTACCCAATAATCCGAGGAGGATTGTTTAAAGCAAAAAAATTCAAAAATATCAAGGAAACACATCTATGACACATATATCCAATTATGAAACCAAACCATGTTTCAGGATTCGAGCCTAAGCCCAAAACAAAATTCAAGCAAAACCTCGTAAAACATGCATTTTAAACAATTTCTGTAAATCACCAAAAATTATTTAAAAATAATAATCAATCCAACATCACACAAATCACATCATATACCATTTAAAATACTTAAATACGCATGATAATAGTTTAAAGAAAGGAAAATTCCACTTGCACACCGTCCATGTAGTCGAATCCCGAATTGCACGTCTTTTCATAATTTGTAGGAACCTTAGCATCTGTCATAAATTACTTGTAAGGATTACTGATCATCCTAATAAACTCATATTTTAGTCCCACAATTTTTGGGGATTTTAAAAGAATTTAAAATAGCACATAAACCTTTGGACAGTCAAAACTGCTCGCATACGATATTCAATCGTCTCGAAAATTGTACCACCAGACTCGTAATATCGAATACATCGAATTTCGTGTTGACCATACCTCAAGATGATGTGGCACGTTCCCCCCACACACCCCTACACCTCTCTGAACATGGGCTTCATGCGGGAGGCATGTGTAGTCGCAAACCTACTCGCTTTCCTCCCCTAACAGGTCTTCAATTCGGGTCGTTCGACCCGATGACCATGACCTAGTTCTAACTTCCATTTTCCAAGTCCACTTTCACATTTAATAACCAAAACGTACCTACTTAGTTCTATGAGAAGATCTATAGTACTAGAACTAAGAAAAATCACCTAAAAAACAAGCTTTCATTTGTTGATCTCTAGGCCAAGTTTCCAGCACCTCCCCTGCAACTCCTCATGCCCAAACCTTCTTCCTCTCTGTCCTAAAATGACCTTAGGGACTCAACCAACATCCTAGTATCCATGGATGGAAGCTAGGAAGATTTAAAAAAATTGTATGGTCCACCGCCAAACTTGGCTTCATGGGTTTGGCTTCTGGATTCCTTCCAGACCTTCGACCTTCTCCTTTCCAGCTTTATTCTAGTTTTTCTCCCTCAAAAATCTCCCTTTTCTTCCTATGGTTTCCTTTCTTTCTCTCTGCCCTCTCATTTCTCATTTTAATCCTTTTTTTCCATTTTCGGCCATCACCCACTGAATACCATAACACACACACACTCACACACACACACACACACACACACACACACACACACACACACACACACACACACACACACACACACACACACACACACACACACACACACACACACACACACACACACACACACACACACACACACACACACACACACACACACACACACACACACACACACACACACACACACACACACACACACACACACACACACACATACACACACACACACACACACACACACACACACACACACACACACACACACACATTTAGGAGACTATGCTAGTGGAAGAGGATATGGAGGGAAAATACCAGATTTTTCTAGACAAGTGTCACCATCACACCTTATCTCATAGTCTAAATTACTAAAATACCATTCATGCTTAAATTGCCATAATACCCTTAAAAGAATTTTACTTATATCGAACCTTTTCGACCTCTGAAAAATGTCCAGGTCAAAAAGTCAACTTTTGACCTACAGGGGCAAAACTCACATTTCTCTTTTTAATTTTCCAAATTAACTTTTCCTCAAATTTTTGGATCGTTACATCGGATGTGTTGTGTTGGATGTGTAATCCCTGAACTGATCTAAGATGTATAATTTCTGAGTTGACTTCGGACGTGTTGTAATGACCTGGATCTAGAGGAAACGTGAAATTGGAAAATTTAAGCGAAAAAGGTCGATTTTTTCCTAAGTTAAAAAGTTGACTTTTTTGATCAAAGAAATAATGCTGACTATTTGACCACGGACCTCGCTTAGATGATTCGAGAAGACCGTTATGAAGATCTCGGCTTCCCATGTCCTTTGATAGGTGGCAGGCTGAAAACAGAGATCAGACGATTACGTTCCGGGTTTAAACTACGTATGGGCGTTTTGGTAATTTAGTTAGAAGGGAATTTTTGTAATATTTCTATGTGAGATATTTTTGGTGACTGATTTGGGGTGTGTCACCTGTCCTTATCTTTTGAGGTGTGTGTGTGTCAACCTTGTGTGTTTGAGTGTGTGCTATGTGTTGTTTAAAATGTGTGTGGGTGTTATGTGTTTGTGCGGCTGAGAGAGATAACGAAGAGAGGCAGAGAAAAAATTGGAGAAATGAGGGAGAAACAACAGAGAAGAGTGGGAGGAAGGGACTTCAGACTGAAGGAGAGTGGTTGGGAGGTCTCTGAACCCAGAACCGATCACGGACAGTGAGGGAGATATCGGGTTTGGGTTGTTCGATCCAGGTTTCGACCAAGGAACCTGAAACCAAGTCAATGAATGATCTCCTTGGGTCTCTACGATCTTAATGAGCTACTCATACATGGATTTAAACCATGGGATCGATCAAACATTGAGGATGCATCTTGGTTGCGAGTTCATCATCTGTTGGACGATTTTGGTAAGTTTATTTCCATTTTTATGTTGCTCACCTCTTTCTAGGTTAGAGAAGAGTATTTGGGATAGAAAAGGAGAGAAAAATGACGAGTTTTGAGGGAGATATGACCGGGTAAGGTCTCTAGGTCGGGCGACCCGAAAACCAGAAATTCGGGTGAGAATGACGATTTATAGTAATTACTGTAGTAGCGAGTGAATCCCACTCGCAGTCACTCCTGGTGGCGCGTGGGGGCGCATGGCATGAAATTTGGGTTCACGGCCAACATGTTTTTTTATCCATTTCATGTTACGGAGATTTTGGCACAGGTTTCGAGTTGATCGGGCACCATTTCGGGGTAGCTTTGGTTATCCGAAGGTCTAGAGTTTGTTTTAATCCATTTAAAAATTTCAAATAATTATGGGATTAAAATAGAGGATATTTGGGATGGTTAGTGACCTCTAGATGTGGTTTATGATAGGTTCCAAGATTCTCAAAAATTACGAAAATACGTACAAAGTAGGATTCGACGATATGGACGGTGTGTGAGTAGAAGTTATTTCCCTAAACTATTATGCATGCATATTTGTATGATTTAAATGGTTGTCTATATGATTTTGGTGATATTTGAGTGATTGGGAATTTTGTGTGATTTTATGAATATTTAATTAATATTTTACTGCACGTTTTTCAAAGATTTCTGTAAATTATGTTTCAGATACCGTTTTTTTTTGGATTTAGTGTTAAATATGGTTGGTGACATTAGATATTGTTATATTAAGTTCTTTATGAATTTAGTATGATTTTCTGTGTTTTATTTTACGGAAGAATGTTAATGACACATTTTACGAGAATATTGTTGATTGTGTTCTGGGTGTAGGCTCGAGGTTCTTATTATTGGTTTGGTTGTGATATTGACATGTGATATGGACGTGTGTATGCTTAAGATGGATAAGTGGTGGAATGTTGTATGTGAATTGTATGTGCGTGTTGATTGGTTGGATGGTTAGTCTTAAACGTCGAGCCAGGGGGACTCCGAATGGTGAGACTAGTATTGTGTATGATTGTGATTGTGTTGACATGATGTGAGTCTCAGACGTCGAGCTTGGGGCTTCGGTTCCTGAGACTGTGTTGTGATGACTCAGACGTCGAGCCTGGGAATCCAGTTCCGAAGTGTGTATGTGATGTCTACTGGTAGTGCACTTGTGATATGATGATTGATATGTTGATTGATTTGGTGCATGTGATGATTGATGTTGTGCTGTGCATCGATGTTGAGTGGTTGTTTGTGAATTCTATGGTAATGTTGATTATGGATGGATTGTGCGTTATTGTTGTACTTTGTGATGAGTAACTTCCTCAAGAGGTGTGTTGATGGATTTAATAGTCTCGGACGTCGAGCTGGACTCTAGTTCCCGAGTAAATTTGTTGATGGTGATACACAAAATTGAAGCATTAAAGTAAACACAAAGTCACACTCAACACTTAATGAAAACATATGCAAATTTACATTTTTGTGTAGATGTAGCATTCATAAGTAAGGATCGTTCTAACCGGGTATTGAGGGTACCTAAACATGATTATCGTTTGATTATTTAATTAGGGGGTAGTTGATTGTTTCTATTATCCTACGTGATTAACTAATCTAAACTAACCTAATATATTATTTACATGGTCAACTCATCTTTAAACCTAATTCATTCATGATTGTATTAACTTTAACCTACGTAATACTATAATCTTAATCTTACGAGTTACTTGCATATTCTCTTAAGTACGTGTCTGGGGCTCCCGATGACACTTTCAATGACCTAGACTCGGGGCTCCTCATATCTAGTCAAGCAATAAGTGCAAACACACAAACATAACAAAAACTAGAATAATAAAACACATAGAATATTGAAGCAATAAAAATCATAAAACCAAAAATATTGTTAGAAATCAATTCAGATAGCAAATATTCAAGCATAAAAAATAACTACAAGGTAAAGAGGCTGTGTTACACTTTTTGTCTTTGGGGCTCCCTATGGATACGAAGTGATTGGGCACTCTGAGGGCTCCTCAACTTAGTCACAGATGAAGGTGTAGAATGTGAAGTATAATGTAATTATTCTTATACTTAAAATCATGAATATAATGAAAGGGGGAAATTGGTTGAGCAGAGTTTTGGTACAAAGAATGAGCGACACTTTACAATTAGCCTAAGCCTCTCTATTTATAGGAGAAAATTAATCCTCAAATAAATAGGAGTTTACAATTTAAATTCTAAAAGGAAAAGGATTAAAGTAATTAATATTGAAGTCCTAAAAAAATGAGGTCTCCTTTAGAAAAAGAAAACAAATCCTAACTTGAATTGAATAATTATTCCCCTAGAAAGAAGGAAAATATTGCTTGAAATTAAACAGGAGACGATTCGGGAAGGGCACCGAAACTTTGGCTGGAATTCGGAGTCAAAGGGCGTGGACAACACGCAAGGGGGTTGGAAAGAGGCTCGAAGGACGCGCGCTGAAGCAAGGTAAGGGAGTTCGGTGGACGCACACTGAAGCTGGCCTGAGGGATTCAGGAAACGTGCACCGAGCTGGTGTTGCCGCCTTCGTTACACGGGGGCCGAAGCTGGTTTTGGGGGTTCATGAAGTGTACGCCAATCTAGCGTTGGGCTGTCTATTTGGATTCGGTAGGCCTCTTCCGAATTCCTTCAATCTTTTTGGTGGCCTTCTTGCATTCGATCATAATTTCTTCAATATAACTCCGATTGAGGTGTTTCTTTCGCCTAAATTATTGTAATTCAGAGCTTTATCCAATTATATACATTTATCACAAAATCTTTTATTTTATCCTTTTTTGGGTATTTAAGCATTAAAAGATAAGCATAAAAGGTATAAAATGATGCTTAATTTGAGGCTTATTAGGTGTCTGCTAGTGAGGCAGTGGTTTGTGTCGAAGAAGGGTTGATTGTGATATGTGTGGATTTGTGTTACAGTGGATATGGCTCGGTTATGTGGCATTAATGTGGTTGACTAATATGTTGATGAATTGTTAGTATTTCGTGGTTAAACTGGTTTGTGGTTGACGATTGATTTACGGTTAAGAGCTTTACGAACGTTTTCACGTATTTCAAGAAATATAAACTATGTTTTGTTTTAATTGAAGTGGAATGATTTTTGTATGCATGCATGGTTTTGGTGTAACGACCTATCTCGAAATTACGTGATTTTCGAGATTAATTACGAATTAATTGAGGATTATCAGTACTAATCGGGGTTTAGTTGAGGTGAAACAATGATTTTACCCTTGGAAGGGAAAAATATTGACTTTTGACCTGGGAGGTTAATTGCACATGGATCGAGGTCCATTATGTAGATCGAGGTATAACGATCACGTAGACAGGTGGCATGTCGAGATCGGACATCGTACAAGAAAGTTATAGGTCAAGGAATATTTTTTGAACTATTATGGTTGCACGAATTACGAGATGGTTGACTTTTGGTGTTTGACTTGTAGGACCCAAAATATCTCATATGGACCAATGGATGAGTGACAAGTGTCACTCATCCCATTGACCCATCACCCCACATTCATGCATCTCCCTTCACTTCATTTTCAAACCTACCCTAAAACCCCCACCCCAACCATTATCATCATCCTCACCTTGCTTGTTGTGTGTTTGAGAGAGATTGAGTGTCACGATCCGACCTTCTTCAACAGGATATTGTTCGCTTTGGGCCCAGCCCTCAAGATTTTGTTTCTGGGAACTCACGTTCAACTTTTTAGTGGGTCACCCATTCTGGGATTGAACCAGTCCCTACCATCTTATCTTTGGAGTTTTAACCAAACTCAAGCCACTGAGCTCCCAAAAGGCCTCATCATTATCATCGCCCATTTTCAAACCTACCCGAAAACCCCCACCCCAACCATTATCATCATCCTCACCTTGCTTGTTGCGTGTTTGAGAGAGGTTGAGTGCCACGACCCGATCTTCTCTAAAAGGATATTGTCTGCTTTGGGCCTATCCCTCACGATTTTGTTTATAGAAACTCATGTTCAACTTCCCAGTGGGTCACCCATTCTGGGATTGCACCAGCCCCTACTCGCTTTTCTTTGGAGTTCCAACCAAACTCAAAGCCAGTGAGCCCCTAAAAGGCCTCATCATTATCATCACCCATTTTCAAATCTACTCAAAAACCCCCACCCCAACCATTATCATCATCGTCACCTTGCTTGTTGCGTGTTTGAGAGAGATTGAGTGTCACGACTCGACCTTCTCCAACAATATATTGTCTTCTTTGGGCCCAGCCCTCACGGTTTTGTTTATGGGAACTCACGTTCAACTTCCCAGTGGGTCACTAATTCTGGGATTGCACCAGCCCTTACTGGCTTAACTTTGGAGTTCCAACCAAACTCAAAGAGAGTGAGCTCCCCAAAGGCCTCATATTGGATAAATGTGTGCCCACACATATAAGGCGCATCCCCCAGATTGACACGACCCATCCCAATCCCCCCCAGGATTAACACGGGATGTGCCATGCTCCCGTCTAACACAAAGTGTCAGAGAAGGGATAATTCAAAACCTTCAGCCCGACCGGCTTCTAGAGCGTGTTAGGATCCGGTGGAGGAGTGTGATGTCTCAGTCTCTGCTAAATTCGGTACCCCTGATCAACTTGAAGGGCAATAAAAACATCAAAAGCTGTGAGTGGAAAAAAGCAATAAGTTCATAAAAACACATTTCATAAAGAGATTTATGCCCTTCACTAAAAATCATGCATGCATATGAAAACCATTTATCGAATCATATGTTCAAATAACCCTTATTAGGGTCTCAGTCCAAATTCCGTAAATCCAAATCATACGGGCCCCTACCCAAAACCATTAAACACAAATCCGTGAACACATCAGCCATATGTGGAAATTCAGCGCAAAACCGTAAATCCGAGTATGTGGGTCATTGGCCAAATCCATTTACTATTCACAAAACATCATTTCATCAAATCTAAGAAATCGTGTTTACCAAATATCATACAACCAATCCTGTCACGGTTTCCAAAGTTACGTGCGTGCTACCCGGGTTCTCAAATCCCAAGTCTCCCCAGGGTCCACTAAGGTCAATGTCCGTATATCAATGACCCTCCCTAGGGATTGTAATTCATATATGCCTTCCCGAGAGTAAGGTACCCCACGGGGGCGACTCCACTCAGTTAGTGCTCCGTGACTACTCCGGGGTCCACCCAGACCAACGACCCTCCCCGGAGGAGACAATCCATAAATAATGGATGGTATATGAAAAACCATTTTGTAATCATTCTCAAAACCTTTCAAACCTTTCAAAGAATCCATGCCCGGTCCCCATAAATCGTCATGAAACCAGAAACCCATGTTTCCAAATCCAAATCCAGTTAGGGTCTCCGAACCTGAAATCAGATTTATAAACCGTAACTGGGACTCATGCTTGATATCATAACCAATTGGGCCTTAAGCCAATTCATGTAAACCAACTGGGCCTCAAGCCCGATTTCATAAACCAACTGGGCCTCAAGCCCGATTTTGTAAACCAATTGGGCCTCCAGCCCAATGCCTTATTAAATCAAATAGACTTGAAATCTGATAGTTCATAAATCAAATGGGTCTCATGCCCGATTCCATATTTTCAAATCCAAAATCAATTCACGAACCAATTGGGCCCCTGGCTAGATAAAGTAACTAAAATGGACTTCAAGTCCGAGAGTTTCCAAAACAAATGGGTCTCATGCACGAGTTTACCTTTTCAAATCCAAAATAATTTCATTAAAACATTAGCGAAACCATAAGCACGTATAATCAGTGTAAAATCATATACCTTGATATACGTGCAAATACGTAAATTACCTCGAAATACGTGTAATTTTGTAAATCACCATTATCCCAATCATCATCATAGAAATCACATATGTAAAACATATAAAACATTTATGCATGCATTATAGTTTAGAAATCAAGGTCCACTCACAGACCGTCGTATGCTGCCGCCTCGATATGCGTGCTGTAAGCCTCTCCGGGCTAATCACTGTCATCGGGATTCCCAAACCGCTGTCCAAATCATACTAGAGGGTTACTAACTACTTCATTAACCTCTAATTGATGCCCCGTAATTTTACCAAATTTTTAACTATTTTTAAACTCGATCCTCAACCTTCGGACATCCCGAACTATATCGAAACGATGTTTAATCGAAACTGAAATAGTCCCAAAATGTTTGTTAAATCGAATAGATTAAAAGTCATGTTGAACATATCCCCGAAATACCCCCCTCGCGCCCTCACGCGCCGCCCAAAAGGGCTATGCGTGAAAGTCACGCGCCTGCACAGTGTCATCCCTGTCCTCGCGCAGATCAACCGGTTCGGTCCAACCCTACAATCCGGTCCGGCTGGACCAACATGACCGGTACAAGCCCGTACTTTCTCCATTTTTGGTCTGTTTTCCAATCTTTCAATTCCTATAGGTTCCTATCATTAATCCTTATCGATCTATGTCCTCAAAACACGTGAAAAACAGTCAAGAGTATACCTCCATGATCAAACTGTGACGACGACTTTCCTCCGCCATTTCCAGCCACCTCTGACCACCCCTGCAATCGAAACCAGGCCTTACAAGGTCGTATGCATCCTAAGAACAGGTTAGAATCGAACTAAGCTTCCAACAACATTCAAAACTCATTTTTCCAATTTTGAAAACAAACGGGTTCTCAGGTTCTGACTTACCTTCGCCGTGGACCGCCATGTCCCGTCGTCCATTAGTCCCTCACTATCTCAGTCCTCACTCACGGTCTCTCACACGAACACCGAGATGGATATGGTGGTGAGGTGATATGTGTTGTGTGTTTGTTTGTTTAGAGGGGAATGAAGATGGTGCTCGGGTTTTAGAGAATGAAATATGAAGATGATAACTGATGATGATAATCAGATGAGAGAAAGTGATGGACAGTGGAGATGAGAGGAAATAATATGAGATGAAGATGGAGGGCGGAGATGAGAGATGAGGGAAATTATAAAATAATTAAAGTAATAATATTTTAATACTTAGATCCACTTTTTAGGGGAAGTCACCAATGGGATGAGTGATACTTGTTACTTATCAAAGGGCCCCACAATTAACTAATCCCCCAATTAGCTTTAATTATTATTTTATTCGGATCCCGAGACGTAAATCCCCAATTTCTATCCCGTGACCATAACTTCTCCGTTCGACGTGCCGCCTGTCTACTGACTCGTGACGTCCCGATATACATCACGGTCATCGGTCCTCATACGTTTGACTCCCTGAGTCAAAAGTCAACATTTTACTCAATCTAGGGGCAAAATAGTCATTTTACACCGTCCGTCCAATTTCGCTCAACTAATCACCGATTAATCTCACAATTCCTTCATTAGTCCCTAATCTAATCCCGAAATTCGGGACGGGTCGTTACAACCTTCCACCCCTTAAATAATTTCATCCCCGAAATTCCAACTATCTAGATTCCACAGCCACCTTGTGGAAAACAATTCGATCTCATATCATGTGTACACTTGTACACCAACTAACCCAAACAATACTTATTCGCACCCAGACGTTCCACTAACACTCATGTCGCAATGACTACACCTGACCACGTCGAGTGATACCACCCGACAATTTTGACATTACGCCGACACTTCCCACACTATCACCACTCGACAGTCGCTAGTCAAAATCGACCTTATACTTACTTGTGGTTACACTAACCACCAACTCACTCAACCTGAGTATACATATGCCAACATCTCACTCGACCTGTGTGTAGCTGGACCCCATTGAATACCAATCTAGTAGTGATAACATACCACAACTCTAGGGTTCCACTAGCCATCCACGGCTTTGAGCACCTGCTCATACAATCCCTGAACCCATCAAAACCACTCTGGCCCAACGCATAGTATCTAATGTCCAATCCACGTCCTCAACCAATCCAATGATATCAGAACTAAGCCGATTACCAACACGCTCATCCACACACCACTGGTATATCCTATATACCGTCACCAGGAACCACAAGCTTGTCTTGAACAATGTACCCTGTACGTACATCCATCCACCAACCAGCCTACTATAAAGCTCGTAGCCAATCACACTTCAATTTTGGAGCCTATCAGTCCAATCTCACATGAGACAGACCATACATTCCCAATTCCGTGTCCATTCCAAGTCCCCTGGTCACCCGACCAGCATCACAACGTCTACTCCCAAACAAGAATTTCAACGCTTACCAATCTGAACCTATCGGTCACCTGCTCATTTGATTACCATAACATATTCAATTGACTTCGAAAGGAAGACAATCCCATCATTCACAAAACCAATACTGACCAATCTGACCCTGTCGGATACTCACTCGTTCTACTCAAATAACATACGGGATTAACCTCGAAAAGAAGTCAGACCTATCATCCTCATTGCCAAATATCCAAGACAGGGCAATAAACTTTCCACCTAACTTGATCATCAAGATCACCATCCAGATCCATCACCACGTCATCCGACCATTAACATCATGATCCTAATCCACATCGCGATCCAGATCCACCTAAGATCTGCACATGTTCTCCTTCACCTAACTATCCACCTGAAATCCGGTCATAGGGTCTTACACCCTCATTGAATCCACACACTATCATATCGTTCCTTAGCCGTTTCACATCTAACCACTCAGTCAAAGACGAAACACGTCTAGACTGCGGGTTCTCTCCAATTGCCTCATATCGATCCTTGTTATTCCACCTAGGAAAAATCAAAGATGATCCAAGACGATGACATCAAAATTCATCCTACTTGAATGCAAACACAACTCACTGCACTCACCACACCATGTAACCCAACATCGTTTGCCACCAAGCAGAAAATGAGAATTCTCATTCACCTAACTTCGAAATACCCAACTCTTCCTGACGACCCAAAATAATTCGCGGGTCCACCCACCAATACACGATCAACGTACTGGTGACAACAACCATCATCTGCCATGGCAGAACATGAGAAGTCACTCTAAATGACTTCGAAACACCCATTACCAATGCGGAATCAAACACTCCCCTCATCGCCTCAATCACAACCTCTCTCGATTTTGAAGTTCCAACCATGTCGAAACCAACACACTCGGACATCAGCCACGTGTCCTTAACCAGTTTAACCCACTACCAAGTTCACCTATCGGCTTATGCCGTTTGTGTATATCCAAAAGGATGTGGTCCAATACTACTCAATCCTCACGCCTTAACTACTGCTGGATCTCATCCAGTCCATCACTATCTGAGATCCACCGCTGGATCCCAGGTACCGAACGTATGCCCAACATGACGGAGTTACATCCCGACTCGTGGCTCATCGTCATCACCAACACCGACACCAGCACCAGCACTAGTACCAACACCAACACCAGCACCAGTATCAGCACACTTTGTGCGAATCAAACAACCCTGAATCTTTGCTCATACCGAGCAACGAACCCGAACCTCTGCTCAAGTTGAAGAAACTCTACCTCCCTCGTACCCAAAAACTCTGGGTACATTCACCCTGACAACTCATTGAGAAAAGGAAACGTTCCTAGAATGTCCCCCGATTCACAATAACCACAACTACAACCACTCTCAATAGTAGCGCCTGCCACAACTCGTGTAGACCCAACCACCAGACATCGCTATCGAGACTCCGCATCCAACGGAATTAATCGTCTTTACTAACTACTATGTATCCCCACTTCGGGATTCCATCGACAAGTACCAAACCCTGGTAACTTGTCCAACCAAACTTAATTCGGCTCACATTTCCGAACCAACATCATACACTAGGATTTCCCACCAAGGTCATCAACTAACTCCGTTGTACTCATATTCTCTAACCCATTAATCGCCACTAGGGTTCACCTTTCCAGACCATCCATCATAATTTAGGGTTCCAGAATCACACCCTAGGGTTCCTCTGAACCCAACTGTAGAGGGCAGTATAATCCGTAATCTAACCGACCCCGCGGTCCTGACATCGTATGGACGTCAATCCAATCCTACCATCAGCTCAACTAGGGTACCCCGTACCCGGTTGCTCCTCGCAACACAATTCAAAACTCAGAATGATCTGACCATCTAATGGTCACAATTCCATACTATTGTCATAACCGATCCTACAACATCATGAAAGACGATCCCGATATTACCCTCCCACAGTCAAAACTCTAAAGTATTGTTACGTTCATCCCTCCGTAGGGTCCCTAACTGCCAAACCATGACAGAACTATGACATACCTAAGTATCAAATGCCGAACCAACTATCCATGATTAAAATCCACTAACTATCATACTAGCATCCTAACTATCAAGTTGATAACAAACTGCATCATCCTCGACCTGCGCGTAGCACAAGAGCAAACCTGCTCTGATACCACTTGACACGACCCATCCCAATCCCCCCAGGATTAACACATGATGTGTCATGCTCCCGTCTAACGCGAAGTGTCAAACAAAGAATAATTCAAAACCTTCAACCCGACCGGCTTCTAGAGCGAGTTAGGATCCGTTGGAGGAGTGTAATGTCTCAGTCTCTGATACATTCCGCACCCGTGATCAACCTGAAGGGCATTAAAAACATCAAAAGCTGTGAGTGGACGAAAAGAAATAATTTCATAAAAACACATTTCATAAAACACATTTATGCCCTTCACTAAAAAGCATGCATGCATACGAAAACTATTTATCGAATCATATGTTCAAATAACCATTATTAAGGTCTCAGCCTAAATTCCGTAAATCCAAATCATACGGGCCCCTGCCCAAAACCATTAAACACAAATCCGTGAACACATCAGCCATATGTGGGAATTCAGCCCAAAACCATAAATATGAGTATATGGGTCATTGCCCAAATCTATTTACTATTCACAAAACACCATTTCATCAAATCCAAGAAATCGTGTTTACCAAATATCATACAACTAATCCTGTCACGGTTTCCAAAGCTACGCGTGCTACCCGGGGTCTCAAATCCCAAGTCTTTTTAGGGTACACCAAGGTCAATGTCCGCATATCAATGACCCTCCCTTGGGATTATAATCCATATATGCCTTCCTGAGAGTAAGCTACCCCACGGGGGCGACTCCACTTAGTTAGTGCTCCGTGACTACTCCGGGGTCCACCCAGGCCAACGACCCTCCCCGGAGGAGATAATCCATAAATAAAGGATGGTATATGAAAAACCATTTTGTAATCATTCTCAAAAATTTTCAAACCTTTCAAAGGATCCATGCTCAGTCCCCATAAACCATTATGAAACTAGAAATCCATGTTTCCAAATCCAAATCCAGTTGGGGTCTCCGAACCCGAAATCACATTTATAAACCATAACTGGGACTCATGCCTGATATCATAACCAATTGGGCCTCAAGACCAATCATGTTAACCAACTGGGCCTCAAGCCTGATTTCGTAAACCAACGGGGCCTTAAGCCCGATTTCGTAAACCAACTGGGTCTCCAGCCCGATGCCTTATTAAATCAAATGGACTCGAAGTTCGATAGTTCGTAAATCAAATGGGTCTCATGCCTGATTCCATATTTTCAAATCCGAAATCAATTCACGAACCAATTGGGCCCTTGGCCCGATAAAGTAACTAAAATGGACTTGAAGTCCGAGAGTATCCTAAAAAAATGGGTCTCATGCCCGAGTTTACCTTTTCAAATCCAAAATCATTTCATTAAACCATTACCGAAACCAAAAACACGTATAATTAGTGTAAAATCAAAAACCTCGATATACATGCAAATACGTAAATTACCTCGAAAGACATGTAATTATGTAAATCTCCATTATCCTAATCATCATCATAGAAATCACATATGTAAAACATATAAAACATTTATGAATGCATCACAGTTTAGAAATCAAGGTCCACTCACAGACCGTCGTATGCTGTCGCCTCGATATATGTGCTGTAAAACTCCCTGGGCTAATCACTGTCACTGGGACTCCCAAACCTATCCAAATCATACTAGAAGGTTACTAACTATTTCATTAACCTCTCATTGAAGCCCCGTAATTTTTTCAAATTTTTAACTATTTTTAAACTTGATCCTAAACCTTCGGACATCCCGAACTATATCGAAACGATGTCCGATCGGCACAAAACCAGTCCTAAAATATTCGTTACATCGAATAGATTAAAAGTCACGTTGAACACATCCCCAAAATACCCTGCACGCGCCCCCAAGCACCACCCAAAAGGGTTGCGCGTGAAAGCCACGCCCCTGCACAATGTCATCCCTGTCCTCGCGCAGACCAGCGTGACGGTCTAAGGCCATACTTCCTCCATTTTTGGTCCGTTTTCTAATCTTTCAATTCCTATAGGTTCCTATCATTAATCCCCATTGATCTATGTCCTCAAAACATGTGAAAAGCAGTCAAGAGTATACCTCCATGATCAAACAGTGACGATGACTTTCCTCCATCGTTTCCAGCTACCTCCGACCACCCCTGCGATCGAAACCAGCCCCTACAAGGTCGTATGAATCCTAAGAACAGGTTAGAATCGAACTAAGCTTCCAACAACGTTCAAAACTAATTTTTCCAATTTTGAAAACAAACGGGTTCTCAGATTCTGACTTACCTCCGCCGTGGACCACCGTGTCCCGTCGTCCCTCAGTCCCTCACTATCTCAGTCTCCACTCACGGTCTCTCACACGAACACAGAGATGGATATGGTGGTTAGGTGATATGTGTTGTGTGTTTGTTTGTTTAGAGGAGAATGAAGATGGTGCTCGGGTTTTAGAGAATGAAAAATGAAGATGATCGCTGATGATGATAATCAGATGAAAGAGAGAGATGGACGGTGGAGATGAGAGGAAATCTGATGAGATGAAGATGGAGGGTGGAGATGAGAGATGAGGGAAATTATAAAATAATTAAAATAATAATATTTTAATACTTAGATCCATTTTTTAGGGGAAGTCACCAATGAGATGAGTGACACTTGTCACTCATCCAAGGGCCCCAAAATTAACTAATCCCCCAATAAGATTTAATTATTATTTTATTCGGATCCCGAGACGTAAATCTCTGATTTCGATCTTGTGACCATAACTTTTCCGTTCGACATCCAATTTCGACGTGCTACATGTCTACGGACTCGTGACGTCCCGATCTACGTCACGGTCATTGGTCCTCGTACGTTTGACTTCCTAAGTCAAAAGTTAATATTTTACCCAATCTAGGGGTAAAACGGTCATTTTACACCGTCCGTCCAATTTCGCTCAACTAATCACCGATTAATCTCATTAATTCTTCATTAGTCACTAATTTAATCCCAGAATTCGTGACGGGTCGTTACACAGATCCCCCCGGGAGATGTGGGATTGCTAATCATGCCTCCAGGGTATGGACCTCATAATCGACCTCCCTTGGGGCCCAGTATCCTCGCTAGGACACTCAATTACGACCAGGGTTAGGCTTTAATACCAAATTGTCACGACCTGACTTTCTCTAATAAGATATTGTCCACTTTGGGCCTTGCCCTTACTATTTTGTTTCTAGAAACTCACGTGCAACTTCCTAGTCCCCCAGGTGATGTGGGATTACTAATCATGCCTCCAGGGCACGGGTCCTCACAATCCCCCCTTAGGGCCCAGCGCCCTCGTTGGTACACTCAATTACGGCCGGGATTGGGCTCTGATACCAAATTATCACGACCGACTTTCTCTAACAGGATAATATCCACTTTGAGCCCAGCCCTCATGGTTTTGTTTCTGATAATTCACGTGCAACTTCCCAGTGGGTTACCCATTTTGGGATTGTACCAACCCCTACTCGCTTAACTTTAGATTTCTAATCAAACTCAAAGCCAGTGAGCTCCCAAAAGGCCTCATATTGGATAGATGCGCGCTCACTCATATACGACGCATCCCCCAGATTCCCCCAAGCAATGTGGAATTATTAACCATGCCTCCAGGGCACTGGTCTTCACATTGAGAGTGAGGGAGAGGCTAAGAACCTAAGTGGGGCGGCAGAGATGGTGGATGGCTATAAAACCCAAAAAAAGGTAAGCCGTGTGTGTGAGTTGCTTTTGGGTTTGGTTTTTTAGGCAGTGAAACCATGTTCTGAGGCTGGGGTTTTGTTCTCTGAGGTTGTACGAATGCGTAGGGCCAAAAATCGGAAGGAATGGATGGCTGGACTAACTCTGGGAGAGGTTCAAAGGTTGCTCGAAGGAGTTCGAGCTTGGCCAGGGAAAACGAGGCATGTTTTCTCGATTTCAAGCCCATATTCTTGTTTCTGGGTTAAAGACAAATCGATTGGAAGAAAAATGGCGAGTTTTGGTGGTCGGATGAGGAAGCACAAGTTTGGTCGAGTCGCGGGTCGAATGACCCGTTATAGTAAAACGGGTCGACCCGTCTGAGGGTTGACAATGATGACGTGGCAAGCCACATCATCATGTTAGGCCATGTGTTGTCAAGAGGTGTCAGATGACATGGCAGTTAACGTTGCAAGTCCATATCAGCGATGCCAAACCGTATGAGCTAGTGAGGTGGTGCCACGTGGTAGTGTGTCAGAGATGTCAGAGCTAACGTGGTAGTCCATGTCAATAGTGTTAGACCACATGGACTAGTGAGGTGGTGTCACGTGGTAACGTGTCAGGGAGTTGTCAGATTGTCAGAGCTAACATGGCAGCACACGTGGTAGTGATGGTGTCAGTAGGTGGCATCATCATGTGAGACTGCACGTGTTAGAGGGTGACACGTGGAACCAATCAGGGTGTGCCATGTGGCAGGTTGTCAGATGTCAGGCTGACGTTAGCAGATGACGCCAGTAGTGCCGTCACCGTTGACCAGGTGTGTGTGTACTTTGACTAGCGCGTGGGGTACGAATTTTGAAGTCCAACCGTTCTTCTTCGAAAGGTTTCGACGATCTGAATCCAATGGTGGTGGTTTCAGGTCGATCAGAGATAATTTGATAGGTGTTTACGTATGAACTTATATGGATTTTTAGTGACCCTTATATGTGATTTGGACAGGCCCGAAAGTTTCGAAGGCTTTAGATTGGCTTATGGCACGGGTTTTGTGCGCGCAACTTGAACCGTGTGAGTAGACCTTATTTTATAAATGTGATGCATGCATAATTGTTTTAAATGTCTTTTGATCATGATTTGAATTGCAATTATTGCATAATGATTTAAGTATTATTGTTGATCATTTTCGTGGAAAATGTTATCGTGGACGTATTTTGAGATTTATTGTAACGCCCCGGAAAATGCGAAAAACGAAAATTTAGAAAATTTGAGGAAAATGACGATTTTGCCCTTGAAATTGGGCGAAAAGTTGACTTTTAATTTGAGCGGTCAAACAGACTTTGACCGATGACCGTGATGTAGTTCGAGACGTCACGAGTTCATAGACAGGTGGCACGCCCAATTCCGACATTCGAGGAGAAAGTTATGACGTGCGGAAGTTGGTAAAAGGGGCCGAAAGTTGACTTTTTGATCGGGACCATGTTTGGACTTTCCGGGAGTACCATTGGGTAGGTCTCGGGACGCTGAATCCGTAGACAAGCGGCATGCGTCAATCGGAGTCCGAACGAAAAAGTTATGGTTCTAGAACGATGAGGGGCATTTTGGTAATTTATTGTAGGAAGGGCAAAATGGTAATTTGTCACAGCTGGAATAATTGGTTAATTAAATGGCTGATTCAGCCTAATTGGATGAGGATTTGGTTATGTGGTGACACTTGTCACCATAAGTGTGAGATTAGTGGCTTAAGAGATGGATTAGTGGCAGTTTTGTATAATTAACTAATTTCTAAAACGGTTGCACTGGTATTGACCTTATGAACTGAACTGTTCATATTTAACTAAAACAGAGAATAGGGAACACAGCTCTTTTACGTTTTGATTGATCATGATCCAAAACCAGTTAGTATAATTGTGACAGAGAGAAAAACAGAGGAAATTAGACGAGGAAAACGGAGTGAAAACCAAAACAAATCGGTCCTTATTGCTCTGAAACAACCCGAAAAACCATTGAAGAACACAAATTCAATTTTGATTTTCTGGACTGTTTCGAGGGAAATTAATTAGATATTGAGTCTTCTGGGATCTGGACGACTTGAACCAAGTCGTTTGGGTGGTCAATTGACGGTGAATCAACAGAGAACAGACTCTGCGACGCCTGCAAATTTTGGAGCTTGTGTTCGATCATTTGAAGGTATTGATTCCTGAAATTGATTGCATATTCGTGTTTATAATGAACTTGGGATGCTTCCTGTATGAACAATTGAATGATACGGGGTGAAATTGGACAGAACCCGATTAGGGACCCGTCGGGTGTTCTTATTGAGTCGAGGGCTTTAGGGCTTTGATTTCTTAAATTTAAGTTACAGACCCTTAATCCATATTAATTTGATGCTAATGAGTGAAAGAAAGAAAAGAATTGGAGTCGAATTGGCTAGGAATGAATCGGGTTGAATCGCGGGTCATAAGCTCCGTTTACCAGGTAAACGGGTAGAGAAGAGGACTGTTCACGTTACTGTAGCATGGCGCGTGGACTCACGCGCAGCCACTTGCGGCGGCGCGTGAGGGAGCGTGGCACGTTTTCTGGGGAAAATTCCAACAGGTGTTTTACTCCCTGTAATGTAACGGACATTTTAAAATTGGTTTCGCGTCGATCAGACACCGTCTCGATAATGTTTCGAGGGTCCGAAGATTTAAGTTACGTATTTAATTAATATTAAATTCCCGGAAAATTATGGGAAAATCAGATGATGTAAATTGACTTGTTTATAACCTTGAATAATGATTATGAACAGGATTCGGGATTCCTGGAACGTATCGGAAATTACGGGAACGCGTGCAGCGCGGGAAACGAGCAATCGGACGGTGTGTGAGTGGACGTTTGTTTTATAACTTGATATGCATGCATAGTTAAATGTTTTACATGATTGATTGCATGATTTGGTTTGCAATGATGTCATGATTTGTTTGGATAATTATTTATGATTTCATGATTATTTTAATCGGTACTTTGGGCACGTTTTACGAGAAAATGTGTAAATGATATTTTGGGCTAAGCTCGGAGTCAAAATGATTTCAAAAGGGGTATTTTGATGAATGAATGAGTTAAGAATGATTTTTGGATTATGATAATGTTTTCTATATGATTTTACGAAATTACGTGTAAAGGATATTGGGCTTGAGTCCCGGTTGGTAATGATTTGACTTGGATTGGGTCATGGAATTGACTGACATGTTTTGGGATATGCTCCCGGGATGATTCATTGTGATTGTGATTGATTGTGAATACCCATACGGTCGAAGCTTGGGGTGTTCCCAGACGACCGGAGCTCGGGGATATGATTGTGATTGTTCCCAGGCAGCCGGAGCTAGGGGTGTTCCCAGGCGCTGGTACTCAGGGTGATAAGTTTTCCCAGATAGCCAGAGCTCGAGGTGTTCCCAGACGGCTAATGCTCGAGGTTATGGCCTAGTACGGATGTGATTATGTGATGGCTTATGCACTTGTGAATAGTGCGGATTGAGTAATTGTTTATGACCTTGTGCATGGTACTGTTTGATGATGATTATGATTATGATGGCGTACTGGTATTAAGTGCGAGTTCTAGTCTGTGTGGCCAAGTAACTATGTTTTCATGTGTTTGGCCTGAGAGCCAGGATTTTGATTTGTTATGTGGTCTGGCTGGAAAGCCGGTGATTGTCATTCATTCGTTTTCCCTATGCATGCATGATTTGATAAACTAGAGGGTAAATGAGGTCTTTTCAAATGTGTTTTAACGAATATATTTTTGTCCACTCACACCTTTTCTGTTTTGTTGACCCTCCAGGCCGTGGCACAACGTTCGGGGCTGATCTCGAGGCGAAGGCATAAACGAAAATCAGCGCAACTATCCCTTTCCTGATAAGTACTGAAGGATCGTTTCGGGACTTCAGTTGACTTGTCAGACGGGAGCAGGACCGGGTACGGTTTTTGAGGTCCAGTTGGGGACGGGTCCTGTCATTTATGCTTTGTGTTATACTTTGGGCTTAGGCCGAGTTTTCTACGTGCTTTGAGATTTCACTAAAGGTGATTTGTATAGTGATTTGAATGATGGTTGATTTTAATGAAATAGTTTTCAGATTTATGAAATGATGTTTCAGGCTTGAGACCCTGTTGGAAAGATGTTTGACTCCGAGTGTGAGTCCATGTGAATTTGAAAGGAATGTTGTGATTTATGAAATGAGTGATGGACACTCTTTCTATGAGATTTGGTGGAAACTATGTTTGGGCTTAGACCCTACGTGAAACGATTGATTTTATTTGAAAGCTTATGAAAATGTATTTCAACTGTTTACACCTAAACCATCCTCCGTGATATTGATATGAATTCGGTAGGAATATGTTTCCCCGGAGAAGAACTCCGGTTGTTAATATGTTTCCCCGGAGCAGTCTCTATGATATGTTGCTCACCTCCGGGATGTGATGTGTCCCCCTCCCCTCATGCGGATAGGTCACGATTCATTGCCTGTTGTCGAGCAGCCGTCAGAGGCTCAACTCAGGAGTTCTTATGATGTATGGGATCGGTCGTTGATATGTTCACAATGATATGAACGTCGACCCCTGATTTGTTCATGGCGACGTGCTTGGACGTGAGTTGTCCTGGAGCTTATTTGCACGTGTTGCATGAATGACATAACTGATGATGATATGAGATGAGACAGATGTGGGATATGAGGATTGGTCATGTTTTCGAATATTGCTTTATATCCAGCTATTTTCACATGTTTTGATTTTGAAAAGAAATATAACTTGTTTAAGAAAGCATTTGAGATTACATGTTTTCTGATGCATGCATGCTTTTTAATTGGAGGGTATAAATGTATTTTCTTGAAATATATTTGAAATTTTTTTTTTCCACTCATAGTTTTAATGGGTTTTGATATCCTTCAGGATGATTGCGGATGCGGGTTAGAGTAGAGACTGAGACATCACATGAAGCTGCATAATCTGAAAACCATATTTGGGTCACGGTAGTATCCTTAGTCTAACACGTGGTGTGAAACGGAACCAGGTCATCCCACGATAATCCCGGAGGATTAGGGATGAGACCTGTCATTTGGAAAACAGAGGGTAAAAGCTGGATGTTTCAAATTACGTTTTAAACGTTTCTTTTTGTCCACTCACACATTTTCTTGGTTTTGTGACCCTCCAGGAGTGCTGCACGGGAATCAAGGCTCGAGAAACGGAGATATGAACATGAGTAACTTATGTGTATCCCTTGTCTAATAAGGTGTCCTTTTTATATTTGATTCTTATCAGACGAGAGCAGGGCCCAAATATCATTTTCTACTGTATTTTGGATAGGGTCCTGTTAACTTGGTATCAGAGCTGAGTTCATGCCTCCGAGATTCGAGTCTCGTGCATGCCATGGTGATGAGTGGATGAGCCCAGTATAATTGTAGGGCTGTTAGTGGTTATTGTTTGTTAGGAGGAAATGTGTGATTATGGGATGAGCCCATTATAGTTGAGTTCATGCCTCAAATATGTAATTCCCGAGTTGACCGTGGATGTGTAATTCCTAAGTTGAACTCAGATGGGTGATTCCTGAAATTTGAATATTTGGCTATATTTGATAATTGATATCGTGTCTAGATATTTTCACATGATTTGAAAAATTTGGATTTCGGGAAATATGGGCAACAGGCTTTTGATGCATGTTGTGATTTATGGGTCCCACGGTTGATTTTGATTGGATTTGATTTGGAATCCGATGGTTTATGATTTATATTATACATGCATATTTCCATATTATAGGGGTACCTCCGGACACATCTATTCCTGAAGAGGTATGATATATTTAAGTTTAAAGACTCGTGAGTTCGAAACTCATGTCTTGGGAGGTTTGGGATTATATTTTCGAGTATGACCTTGATTGACATGCATAAATTTCGAGGATGAAATTTCTCTAAGGGGGGAAGAATATAATGACCCGTACCAGAAATTGGGGCAGTTTCGTAGATTAAATTGGTAACTGACAATTTTACCCTGGTAGGTCAAAAGTTGACCTTCTGTTCATAGTACTTTTTGGAACTTTCTTGCGGACCATTATGTAAGTCACAAAGTCTTGAGTATGTAGAGAGGCGGCATATGAAGAATGGAGATCGTATGAAATAGTCCTAAGGTCATTTTGGTACATTTGGTAACATGGGCATTTTGGTAATTTACAGGGGTGTTATTGGGTGCATCATCAATTGTCATGCTGGGTTTTTCTTAAGGTGACAATTGGAACCTTGGTACGATGAGGAGTGTCCTTCACCATGTGATGTTTTGGTTTGAAAAGGAAAAAGAAAGCAAGAACAAAAAAGAGAGAGAATTCACTTGGCCCCTTTCCATTATTTTGTGTTGGGGTTAGAAGAGGAAAAAGGAAATTACGAAGGGTTAAATGGTGAAGGTGTCTCTGGAGAGGTTGAATGGTGACGGGGGAAGGGTGGCTCGAGGAAGGTTAGGTTTTAGTAGTGGCATATCGAACCACACTCATGTTGACTTGGTGTAATTGGAAGGCAGGTATGATCTCGTGATGTTCCGTTTGAGTTTTTGGTAGTTAATTGGAGCATAATATTTGTTGCGGACAGTGCAGGAATTCAAAGACGAAACCCAAAAATTCAAGCTAGAAAGAAAATATTTAAAGTTTTTGGAAAAGGCATAGAACAGAACAGCGTAGCCATTCTTGTCTGCTTGCCTCGCAATCGCTTTGATTAGAAAAAAAAAATTGGGTTGAAAATGGAACCTATTTACATTGTCTAGTAATAGTTTCTATTAGTGACACATCTGGACTTGAGTTGAAAGACTTACCTGTTTTCTGGTCTGCCCATTCAATGATCAACCGTAACCTCAACGTTCCGCAGACTAAGTTCCACGCGGAGGTCCAACAAGAATTACCTGAGGACTTTCGGCTGCCAAAATGAGAAAACTATTTTGAACATCAACAAATATCTTTATCATTAAGGTAAGAGGATGTTAGATGTGACTTGGTGAATTTGATGAAACAACACAACACTCTGCCTTAGTATAACCTCTATTTTTTTGATACGAAGAGTGTTCCAGCACGGTACCTCCAATACTAAAATAAATGCACGCCTCTGCCTCTTTTTATTGTAATTAGACTTTAAATCGACAACAAAATATCCTTTTGAACTTTAAAGAAATAGAGTAGGTCAAGCTGGCCTTTCACATTGCTTTTTTCTATGTAGAAATTAAAAAACAAAATTGTAGCAAATCGTGTGCCTTCATCCATGGTTTTTACTCACTCTTTTTGGAACCAGGTTGCCCACAATGTTGACTAAAATGACTCGCACTTCAATCCATTTGATAGGTAAGTCTAAGCGTATTGGATATGATTTGATTTGATTTTTGAGGTTAAATAGGTACCTTCCCTCTCTTATCACTATCATCCAAAGGGGTGGACCAAATTATTATATGGGTAATAATTCATGTTTATCATAGGGCATACTGTATCGATAATGTGTCAATGGGAAATTCATCTTTTGGCAAAGGAGGAACGTCTTGCAATCAAAATTCACCCTGCTTCACATCCTCTTGCATGTTGGGCTGTTTCGCTTTTCTGGTTATTTTGTGTAGGGAGAGTGATTTTCACGTTTCCTTTTTCTTTTTGTTCATATTGTCATTTTTTAATCATCAGATTAAATTATCAAAATAAAATTAATAGACATAAATAAATTGAAGAGTGCAAAAAGAGAAGAAGAAAAAAAATAAGAGTATGAAAATTATATGTATCCCTGTAGATGTTATTGAGGTATTGGGCTTCTACGCGTTCTTTTAACTCTTCTCAAAAAATTGGGTACTATTTCGTTGGGCCGAGTAATTTCACTTCACTGCCAAACTCTTCTGGCATGCATAATTTGGAGTTGCTCAGAACAGTGCTCTCTTCTCATCATGTATCAGAATTAACAACGCAAAACATTAGAGAAAAGAAAAATGCCTTATTGCTACATTGGGTAGATTTCAACATTCATAATTCATTCAAGAAAATTGATACAGTCTATCACACGTGTCAACAAATGAGTATTATACTTGTCTGAATAATTATATTATATACTAAAACGACTGTGTTTTTTCACTGTTCACGAACAGTGTTCTTACGATTTTGCCCTTTTTTTTTCTTGCGTTTTCAATATCACACTCTGCTCAACAGCCGTGTTCTCGCGTCTTCTTCTTCGTTGATGCCCTTCATCGCTCTGTTTTTTTCTCTCTTCCGAGTCTGTTTCATCTCATCATCCATTACCCATCAGCGAGCATCAATCCCCACAGCAAACCTTGGTAAATTTTTTTCCCTTTGGGAACCTCAAGCTTGATCGCATGCATATCTGAAACCCTCACTCTCACTCTTTTTATCCTTTGATTTGGGGTTTTGTTTTCTTAGGTTTTCAGAGTTATAGATTTGCAAGGTTAACTAGAGGATATTCCCAAGAAATTGAGGTAAAGCTTTCTATTTCAAACTAATTTTCCCTAAATAGATTGATATTCTTTCTTAAGAATTTTCGAATTCTGGAAAGAGCCTGGATGGTTAAGATTGTATGCATAATCTAAAACCCTCTCTCTCACTCTTTCTATCTTTTGATTTGGGGTTTTGTTTTCTTAGGGTTTCAGAGTTCCAGATTTGCAAGGTTAACTAGAGGATATTCCCAAGAAATTGAGGTAAAGCTTTCTATTTCAAACTAATTTTCCCCAAATTGATTGATATTCTTTCTTAAGATTATGTAAGATTGTTTTTTTGGTCAGAAACATGGGAATTCATTAAAAACTAAACACAAGAAAGAACATTACAGGAAGGGAAACAGAAACGTACAGGAAAGCAAAATAGAGGGGAATTCATAGTAAAGACGCATGACATACCATAAAACGCCCACTACTAGGCCCAAAAGAAAAATAACTTAGCACGCGGAGGTGGGGGGGGGGGGGGGTGCAGGGGAGCCCATCATTGTTTAAAACAAACACTAAGAAAGATGGAGGACGGTCAATCCAGACTTCCCTGCATATTCTTCGTCGTGCTTGAGTAGCTAAGGTATCAGCTAGCTTGTTAGAGCTCCGAGGGATCCAATGAAAACGGATTCGCTCGAAATAGGGACGATGAGCTCGAAGCTGAGAGAGAATGGGGAAAATTTCCCAGTTACCATAAGCAATGTTTCCAGAAATGCACTATCAGAGCCTGGGAGTCTGATTCCACGATCACATCACTGAAGCCCTGGGCCCGAGCGAACTCTACCCCGGTAAGGGCAGCCCAAGCTTCAGCCATTAGCACGTTCTTTGTCCTTTGAGCATCGCAAATAGCACCACAGAAAGCTCCCTTCGAGTTTCGGATGATGGCGCCAAAATCGGCAGGGTCCTCCAAGTTTAACCAGGAGGCATCACAATTGACCTTCACGATAGAGGCCAATGGAGGGCACCAAGAACCATCAGTAACCTGAGAAATGTGAGTCGGCCCCGGGGGATATCCCAATGGAACAAGGGAGCTCCAGAACTTCGAGACGTACCTGGATATGACCTGAATGATGAGAGAAGGATTGAAACGACGACCCTCAAAAAGAAGTTTGCAGAGGTGTTTCCAAATTTCCCAGCAGGTGAAAGCAATGATAGATGCAGTCCAAACGCGCTGCCCGCCTATACCCACGGAGGAAGACAAAACAGTGTTGAGCCAATCCGCGAAGGACGTCACTTGGGAGATATCAATACGGTAGTTCAGGAGTCCCCCAAACCAAATACAAGTCACACCGGGGCACAGTAGTAAAAGGTTCTCAATGGATTCAAGATACTCCTCACAGATAGGGTACATCTGATTGCGACTCAAGTGTCGACGAAAGAGGTTTTCCCGGGTGGGGAGGCACCCCCGGAGAGTCTTCCACATGAATTGATGACTCGCGGATGCGTTTTCATCGTCCAAATAAACTTCCAAAGGCCCAAAGGGAACATGGTAGAGCAGGAGGGTCTGGAAAATGCAAGTGAGCTAGGAGGTGGTGGAATGGTCCGAAGCCAGAAATACCCAGACTTCACGCTATACTCGCATGTCTTGCAGTGTGGCCAGATAAGTCGGTCTTTTTCCTCCGAGTTCCCAAGGGGGATAGATCGAATGGTATCGCAATCAGCTGCAAATATCAGATGCTCAATGTTCGCAAGGTTCTAAGATCGGGAGGTTGCGTCGATCAGTGAGGAGATATGTTGGGGGTAAACCATCGGTCACTGCTGGAGTAGGGGTAAGAATACCATTTGTAGTTCCCGGAAACCACTGATAAGTCCAAATTTTTATGTCTTCCCCATTCAGAACTTGCCAACGGGCTCCCTCAAGAATAATTCGACGGCCCTCCAAAAGGCTGGTCCATGCCCAGGAAGCACGACTCCCCTTTCTTGCCTCCCAGAAGTTTTAATTTGAAAAATACCTGCTCTTAAGCATCCGAGCCCAAAAAGAGTATGGTTCGTGAATAAGTCTCCAACACTGCTTTGCCAAAAGGGCAAGGTTGAAATCCTCTAGATTTCTGAAACCCATTCCCCCATCCGTCTTCGAGAGACCCATCTCAGCCCAGCTAATCCAATGAATCTTATTGCCACTCTCAGACTGATCCCACTAGAAATTTGCTAAATCAGAGTCGATAGCTTTGCAAACATTCTTAGGGAACTTGAAAACTGCCATGGGATATGTAGGGATAGCCTGGGCCACAGACTTGATAAGCACCTCCTTGCCATCCTGAGAAAGGAACTTCTTCTTCCAACCGTGAATTTTCTTGCCAATTCTTTCCCGAACAAAAAGTAAGGCCTCCTTTTTCGATCTGCCCCATAGGGATGGAAGTCCAAGATACTTGTCGGGGTCCTCAGTGATTTCCATGTTCAGGATTGTATTCAGTTCAGTGCGCAATGAAAGAGGGGTGTTGGGGCTGAAGATGTTGGACTTGTTATAGTTTACAAGCTGGCCAGAAGCAAGATAATAAACCTGTAGAAGCTTTTCAACCACTAAGCAATTGTTTCGAGTATCTTTCAAGAAAAGTAGGGCATCATCTGCAAATAAGAGGTGCTAAAGAGTAGGCCCCTCCAGACTAAATTTAATGCCTCCAGGATACCAACAGACTCAGCATGGTTGAACATATGAGATAGAACATCGCAGACAATGATGAAGAGATAAGGGGACAGAGGATCTCCCTGTCTGATTCCACGGGTGGGGGAGAACTTCCTGCCAGGCTGCCCATTAACAAGAACCGAGAAACTAACAGAGGAAACACATCGCATCACCAGATCCACCCAGGTGCCATTGAAGCCCATTTTAAGCATGACTGCACGGAGGAAATCCCATTCAATACGATCATAGGCCTTATTCATGTCCAATTTGATTCCCATTTCATAAGTTTTGGTCGATTTCCGACGCTTGAGAGCATGAAAAGCTTCATAAGCCACCACTATGTTATCTTGAATTTGTCGTCCTGAAATGAAAGAACTTTTTTTTGGAGAGATAATGGATGGGAGAATACTCTTCAGACGGTTGGCCATCACCTTTGCAATAATTTTATACGAGTAGTTACAGAGAGCAATAGGCCGAAATTGAGCGATTGCCTCCGGGTTTGGGACCTTTGGGATAAGAGCAATGTGAGATGAATTGAGGGCGTCCAAAGATAGCTCACCTGCAAAGGCCTTGTTGACAATAACCAACAAATCATCATAAATAGAGGTCCAATAAGTTTGATAGAAAATACCAGAAAACCCGCCGGGGCAAAGAGCCTTGGTTGTGGTGCTCCTCAATGGACGGGTTGATGAAATTGAGAATATCTCCCCAGTCACAGTCCCCACTGGAAGTAAAGATCTTCTTAAAATACTTGTCCACTGTGTACCAGATTGAAATATCAGTGGTGGCCCAAGAGGTCTCATCAGTCCTGATATGAGAAAGGGAGTTCTGCCGGCGCCTCTGAATGGTGGAGAGGTGGAAGAAAGTCGAATTTCTATCCCCAGACTTTAGCCACTTAATGCGAGAACGTTATTTCCAAAATTTCTCTTCCAAAGCCCAGACTCGGGTCATGTCCCCCTTTAGGGTATTGATAGCATCAGAATTCTCAGCCTAATTGCGTTGGAGGATGTCCAGTCGGTTGATCATCAAATCCAATTTCTTCTTATTATTTGGGTACTTCACATTGCTCCACTCAATTAATGTCAGGACCAGTCCCAAATCCCCCGGGATTAACGTGGGACCTGCCTGATCCCGTCTGACACGAAGTGTCAGACCAGGGAAAATTCCAACTCTAGCCCTCACCAGGGCTATCAGAGTGCGTCAGGATCGTAGGAGGAGGGGAGTGATGTCTCGTCTCTGCTACAGCCTGCATCCGCGATCAACCTGAAGGGCATTAAAACATGAAAACTGTGAGTGGACAAAAATAAACATTTCATTTAAAAGCACTTTCGCTTAAAGACATTTATGCCCTTCAATAAAAGCATATGCATGCATTCAAATACCATTTAGCAAACGTTCATAAAAACCTTTGTCAAACAATTACCAAAACCTTTCAAGGGTTTATGCCCGGCCCCATAAACCGTCATGTGGGAACTCAGCCCAAATCCGTTCTCAGTGAAATACTATAACATCAAGTACAGGGTCTCCGCCCCTAAATCATTTCTAAGACATCGAATACGGGGTCTCCGCCCCAAATCACTTTCTAAATCATAACACACAGGGCCTCCGCCCTCAAATCACTTTTCTTCTTAAAAACCACATATGTATCAACATACGTATAACCCATCCTAGGCACTTCCGAGAAGATGCCAACTCGGGGCACACATCCCCTAGGGAACACAACCCCCATATAGTCACGATATCAATCTCTATACTAGTGTGCACACTACTCGGGGTCTTACTCCGAGTCTTCTCCCAGGAATCTCCATCTGGGAGGCTCAATCACTGGACCTAGTCCGAGCTCTCTCTCTGGATCTAGTCGACATATCTCACCGGAATTTAGTCCGGGACCACATCATATCTCGTAATCTCCACTCCTGGAACGGGATCCCTATGGGGATACCCACTCTGGTCTGTGGATCGTGACTCTCCAGGTCAACGCTGGAGGAGACCATATAATCATTTAGAGGGTCCAATCATCTCAAATACTTTCTTTTTCTTTTTCTTTCTCAAAACTCATTTCTCAACTAGGTCTCAAACCTGATTCATTTCAACAGGATTCCTCGAATCCGATTCAAATCCATTTCACAGGCCTCGGCCTAAATCCGTAGTTCAATAGGGTCTCATGCCCGGATACTCATTTCATAAATCGAATTGGGACTCAAGCCCGATATTATAATCAACTGGGCCCTAAGCCCGAACCATGATTCAACAGGACCTCGTGTCCGATCTCACAACCAACGGGGCCTTAAGCCCGATATCTCAACGAAATGGGTCTCAGGCCCGATATCGTAAATCAATGGGGCATCAAGCCCGATAGTACCACTAACTGGGCCTCAAACCCGAATCATAAACCAACGGGACTCTCGGTCCGATCGTATAACGCAAATGGACCCTCGGTCCGATTCCTCGTCAAATCAAATGGACTCCAAGTCCGAGAGTTGTAAATCAAATGGGTCTCATGCCCGATTTCATATTTCTAAATTCGAAATCCATTTAATAAACCCTCATTGAAAATGTGATACACAAAGGTACGACATAAAGCCGAAAACCTCGAAAAACGTGCAAATATGTCGATCCTAAAATACCACAAACAAATGCACTCATGGCATCACAAAATATATTCCAAAAAAATTATAAAACATTTATGCATGCATCGAAGTCATAAAACAAGTCCACTCACAGACCGACTGAAGCCGCGCCTCGATATGCTTGCCATAATCGTCTCCCGGGTCAACCGTCGCCTCCGGGATTCCCAAACCTATCCAAATCGTAATAGAAGGTTACTAATAGCCTCATTAACCTCCCATTAAAGGCCCGTAATTTTCCGGAATTTCTAACTATTTTTAAACTCGAACCTAAACCTTCGGACAACCCGAACTATATCGAAACGATGTCCGATTGACACGAAACCAGTCCCAAAATATTCGTTACCTCGAATAGATGATTTCGTATGTTGAACACTTCCCCAACTTACTGTTCACATGCCCTCACACGCCCCAAGAGTGGCCTGTGCACTGTTCATTGTCACCTACATAGGTGAATCAGTTTTTTTTTCTGGTTTTGGACCGGTTTACTGTGCTGAACCGGCATGACCGGTTCAGTGGTTTTCTCCCTCTGTTTTGGTCCAATTTCAACCCTAATTAATCCTATAATTTTCCTAACATCCATATGAATGTAAATATATTAATTAGGACATCCAAAAACCTATAAAACTCATGGTTCAATTTGAACCTCACGGTCCAAGTTTTCCCAAAACTCTCCCATGGCTTCCCAGCCGCCCAACCACCATACAAAACTTCTTAAAACTCCCTAAGCAACCTATTTAAATCAACCAAATCATCCAAAACAGGCCCTCATGCAAAAATCAAATAAAAAGGAAAATGGGGCCTTACCGAGTACGCTCTCGAGTTTACGGCCTCTGCCTTGCACGACGGCGGTTCCTGGCCGGCCACCACCCTCCACAGGTCCTTCTCTCATTCTCTGGTCTCTCACAAATGGGTTATAGGGTCAAGGGTTTGGATTGGGGTGAAGGGTGGATCGGTTTGGTTTGTTTGGAAACAAAGAAAATGAATGATGCACGGGGAAGGTGGATGCATGAATGTGTTTTAGTGTGCAATGGATGAGTGACACTTGTCACTCATCCATTGGGCCAGGGATAAAATATCTGGGCCCCACTAAAAGCCAAAAGGTCCGCGTCTCGTAATTCGTGCAATAGTACTTCCGTACTTCCGTGAACCGTAACTTCTCCGTCGAACGTCTGAATTCGACGTGCCGCCTGTCTACGGATTCGTATCGTCTCGATCTACATAACTGTCTTCGGCCCTTGACCATCGGACCTCTCGGTCAAAAAGTCAATTTTTGGCCCTAATTACCAAAATGCCCTTGAACTTCCGAACGTCATAACTTCCTCCTCGAACGTCGGAATCGAGCGTGCCACCTGTCTATGAACTCGTGACGCCACGAACTACGTCACAGTCATCGGCCAAAGTCCAATTGACTGTCCGAATGAAAATTCAACGATTTGCCCATTCTAAGGGCAAAATCGTCATTTCGCCCGAACGTTCGCTAATCCTCATCTAATCTCTGATTAGTCTTGCTAATCCGTCATTAATTCTTAATTAATCCCGCTAATTCGAGACGGGTCGTCACAATTAACCTCCTTCGACAGGTTGCAATTTTTCGGTCCCAAGAGTCATCGAAAGAATCCGCCGGGTTTTTCCAACAGAGGTCAATAATAGCTCTACATTCCGGGTCATCGGTCCAAAAGGATTCAAAGCGAAAAAGTCGTTCTCTTTTCCGGTTTATAGGGCAGTGATCAGTAAGAATAGGGCAGTGATCAGAACCCAACATCGGGAGTTTGGTGGCAATCGAGCAAGTCCACTTAAGCTGCCAAAGATCATTAATGAGTCCACGGTTTAGTCTTTCTTGCACCATAGACCCCTCCCCACGAACCCCTGTCCAAGTAAACGCCTGCCCCTTGAAACCCAAATCAGTGAGGTGGTGCATGTTCATGAAATCCAATAGGTATCTCTTCTTGTTTATGGAGTCCGGACGACCCCCACATTTCTTATGAGCCCACAAGTAGTCATTGAAGTCCCCAATACATAACCACAGAATTTTCGAAGGGGTGATCAAATTGCTCAAACTCTACCACATCATATCTTTCTCTTCCCAGTAGGGAGACCCGTAAATCCAAGACATATGAAAACTTTCCCCAGTACACCTGTTTACAACTAGAGAGTCAATCAGGAACTTACAGGAAGATAACACACAAAGATCGACACTGTCATTCCATGGTAGTGACAAACCTCCTGCATTACCAATCGGATCAAAAAAATGGTGCCCATCATAATTCAAATCTTTGAAACAAACTTTAAATCTATTGAACTTCATCTTAGTTTCCATGATAAAAATAACAGAAGGAACACATGTCCAGACTAATCTCCGAAGATATTTTCCTGTCAAGTCCCACCGAGGCCTTGATAGTTCCAGCTCAAAATTTTCATTTTTCTTTGGCCACCAAACCTAGTTGGCAGCCATGAGGAATCTCATCCCCCTGAGTTGCTTCACATGAAGCTAATTACAATGGAACATCCACTAGAAAATCATCCTTAGAACCTGCACATTCCAGAGGTTCCAAAATTGGTGACACACATTTATCTACTCCTGCCCTGGTCTTCACCCTTCTCCCAGAAACTTTCTTTTTCAGTGCAGTCTTCACAATATCCTTGTGCTAGTTTTTGGATTTTTTTCCCTCCACAAGATTGTCCTCCCAATTCGGGTTGCAATCTCTTTTGAGGCCATAGGAATTTAAAGTGGTGATAACCAAATGTGATTGGGTGGGAATGGGTGGGTTTGGGCAGTATCCATTTGATGGGTGTTGCGGGTTGGGCTAATTGGGAGGGCCCAGTAGCTTGGTACCGAAGCCTGGGCTTGTGGTGCACGGAAGAAGCATTACTGGATTTTGGTGGCCAAGAAATTTGGTGGGCTCAACAGGTAGGCCCGGAGTAGGAGTACACAGGTGGGGGTCTAGGGCTGTAGAACATGAGGCAGGCTGAAGGAGCTGGCTTGGGGCCCATGATGGATTGCTTGTGAAGAGGGAACTGGCCCATTCAATGTTTTTCTCATTCAGTAAAGGCCCACCCCTGCCCCTCATCCAAGCCCAAGGAGTGGTGTTCTGCTCCAGCAGTACCACCTTATTTGTCTGATTGTCCTAATCGATTGCCCTTTCATGTTCAGAGATTGTGACTCTTGAGAAAATCTGAGAGTTCAAAAGCACTGGGGTAGGGTCCAAGCTGTGCTGCTGTTGTGTGAAAGCTTCAGGGTAGATAGCAGGACCAGAGATAGGTGTTGTGAGTGAGAGGGACTGATCGAACAGAGCTTTATTGGTGTGTCTGCTTTCCCACTTTTGGAGGTTCGTTCCCTGATTTAGAGCCCCAACGACGCGCCCTATTCCACCTTACTTACGCTCCGTCACTGGGCCAGAGCCTGTAACCACCGTGCCCATACTAGTGACACAAATCGTGCCCGGACGACGCTGGGTGCCCCGTAGGGGGAGGGGGGAGGGGTGGTCTGGTTGCCATGGGTGAGGTTGTCTCGGATTTGTCTTGCTCAAAACCATTCCCCATACGTAACAATATCAAAATTTTCAGAGGAAACAAAAGGGAAGCGGCAATGCTTTAGGACATGTCCTAATCTCCCACAGTTGAAGCGAAAATCGGATAAGCTCTCCAGTCGGAATTCAACTCATGTGTCTGGTCCTTTAGTTCTCGGAAGCTAGAAGCCAATTGGAAGTGGGTTATTGGAATCGAGCTGAACACGAACGCGAAGAAACCCACGGCGGTGACCACTGCCAGGGAAATCCATCGCCATGACAGTTCCTAGTTTTTCTCCGATCGCTTTAGCTTTTTGGTCTGTGAGGAGGTTCAGCGGAATGCCGTGTGCTTGAACCCAGAAAGTTGTGAGATGCAACGGGATTTCTTAGATGGATAGGGATTCAGGCCATCGGATCGGGGAAAAGCAACAACCAATCACCGACCACGGTCCGTCATCAACAATCTGGTCAGCCATTCGTTCATCCTATACGGTAATTGAAAAGATATTATCTTTGATGAAAGTGATGTTAGACTCACCCAAATTCTCCTAATCTTTTCTTAGGATGTTCTTTATAGCTCCTCGATTAAGGGTCTTGTCCACAATGACCGCACCAATGAGACGAGGCCCACTTTCCAAGTTTGAAAGATCAAGGTTGTGTTCCAGTTTAATGGTCAGATCATCAGGGGAGTAGTTTTTGGATAGAGCCATCTCAGAGAAGTGCGGTGAGCTTTCAGGTTGGTGAATGAAAAGGAGGAGGATTAAATCCCAGAAGCACATGTAAGGTCATTTTTCCTTTGGTCTGATTGCTAGACGAAAGCTTTTGTTTTCACAGTTTAATTGCTGACCTAGAGCTGAAATTTGCTGAAATAATTGTTGTGATGTGTGGTAATTTGGGGAGACATATAAATAGAAACTGAAAATCCAGTGGAAGGTGATAGGGTTTTTGTGATTTGTGTTTGTTGGATTGTCTCTCAATTGTTGGACTTGAATGTGAGCATTCATGAATTTTCTAGGCCAGGAAGTAGGTTGAACGGCTCGATGTTTGGTTTTTCTCCAGTGAGAGGTCCAGAGGACTGAGAACTGATGGCCAGATTGGTTTGGATGGGACGAGATGAGAGCATTGACGCCTAGGTGCAGATTTTCTTGGTGGAATTTATGGTGGAGCAGAGCATTCATAAATTTGAATTTGTTCCAGGGGATGAAGCAGTGTAGGATCAGGTCTTTGCAGTTTCGGAAGTGGTAGGTTAAGGTGAGCATATTTAAGTAGAATTGCAGGATATCCTTGCAGGCAGCTTGGGCGAGCAAAGCATTCATGGTTTTGCAGGTTATAGTTGGTTGTTGCAATTGGTAGGTAAAGGAATTGAGGAGGGAGGGATGAGCTCATCAAAGAGCTACATGGAGGGGACTCTCAGAGACGAGAGGGAGAAAACTCTCAGGGACGCGAGGGGATTAAGTTAACTAGATTATGTAAGATTATGAATGTTATTCTATGAAAAAAAAGCTTTCAATTTAACTAAACATGAAGACAATTCAATTGTTCAGGTTTCCATCAACTGAATCTGCCGCGACGGTGAATGGTTGAGTTCATACATGAAATATATGCTGACATGATGATTTTGTTAGCTAAAGATCAAAGCCTGAGGTATAACAAATCTTATCTGAAAGCTTGAGAATTTCATCTGTTCCGATTCCATCATTACAAATTTCAACTGTTCCGATTCCATCATTACAAATTTCAACTAAATTTGATAAAACCCATTCCATTAAAGCAATATGAATCCTTAAAGATATTTCTGGTTCTTTCTCCTACCTAAATTTTTTGTTTTATTTTTTTGCATACCTAGGAAACAAATTCAAAAAATGAAGGTAAGTCTTGATATCCAACCTCAATTTCTGAGTTCAGATATACGTTAGGATCATGCTATTGGTGAAAGTCATTTTCCTTTAAATATGATACTCGGCATGGCGATCTACTTTTTCATCTTTATATTGTTTGGCTGGGTATGAATTCCATATATTTTTGGATAAAACGGAATTATGGTGCATAAATTTTTTAAGAAAATCGACCACAATGAGGAAATTAGGTTCTCGATTTCGATTTCAATTTCAATTTCAATTTTGAAATAGGTTTTCGAAATGGGTTCTCGATTTTGTTGAATAAGCTGTTTAATTGTGGATTGAAATGTTTCTATTCACTATTTCAATTTGATATTCGTTTCTTCTCTTGATAATTCCGGTTGCTTTCATTTTATGAAATCGTTTGGTGTTTGTTTGCAGATTCAACTGAGAAATTTGACTAACCCTGTTTGAGATTTTCCGTCGAAATCAAGGTATGTTAATGTACAGTTGACTGTCTTATGATATAGTGTATTTTATACCTTCGTTCTTCTTTTATAATCTTCTATTACTTCTGGAACTATTATGCTCCTATTATATCTATTGGTGCAATTACGGGCCTCTGTTTTGTTGGTGTTCTCAATATTTGGCTGGGTTATGATGCAGGTAGCAAACATAATTCTTTATGCAGCGAGTTTAGCCATTAATAGATTAAAAAATGGGTACTTGATCCAAAGTAAGTCAATTAGGCATTATGTTTTCAGCCTCTAAACAGCTTGAAGTAGGAAACAGATTTCCCTTTTTTCACTTTCATTATGTTAACAAGTAGATCTTTTTATGATCTATAAATTTAATTAAGAACTTCATAAAGTGCAAAATTTCACAAATCTTACCATTCATTTTTGAGTTTTTCCTAAATTCTTCTTTATAACTTATAATTTGGGCTTTTGAAATTTAGGAATTGAGTGAGAGGGTATTCTCTCAGCTACCAGGTGGAATAAAATTAAATTTGAGGAACTTATGACCGCTAGATAGAAATGAGAATACCTGGAGTCAGTTTGGTAATAAGTGTCCTCACAAATTAGCTCCATTGCCTGAAGGGAGAATGGATCAGTGGGGATGGTTGCAGTGTGTATATCATGTATGCATTCATAGAGTTTCTATTGGACATAATTTATGAGTTTCTCATCCATTTTAGTATATAAATAAATTTTCCTTTTTTTTTTTCCTCTTTTCAAACTATGAAAAAGAAGCTTTCAAAATGACTTTTCTTCCTATTTAAGTTGCATTCTGTTTCAGTTAAACCAAACGTGTATACATATAGTGATTAAACTTGAAATACTACTCTTTTTTCTTCAGGTGGAGCAGATTTGTAGTATTACTACAATTCATAGTGCTTCTAGAAGTCTACAGTTGGTGTACGTAGCAAAAGCATTCAGTCTCATTATTGAGAAAGATTTTCTTCAGCAATAGGTTTGTTCACTCTTTGCCTCTTTAGTATTTTCCATGCTTATATGATTTGCATTTTTCATTGCATGAATATGCACTGTTGGTTAACACATTACTTTTTATTTCTTTCTACCATTTGTATTTGGTATTTGTTTGTGTTGCTATCTGGATTCCAAACATGACTAAAAAGTCAATAGATGTTGAAATAAGCAATGATAAAGAACATGAGCCAAATTTCATCTCATCATATAGTTTAAAAATTAATGACCCAGCTGTTTTTCACACTTTTCACGATTTTCCTGTTCTGCCCAGAAAAGTTTCCAGATTGACATTTATGGATAATTCTAACTCTGTCATGGGAGTACATCTGGCTATGATATAAACACTTTTGAACATGGGAGTACATCTGGCTATGATATAAACAGATCTAAAACCAGCTTTAAAAATAATAGCAAGGATTTTACTGAAAGAGATCAAGATTTGTTAAATGATAGTGAAACCATTGTAAATGTGGTACAAATCGATTCACATCGCGCTAGCTCCATTAATCATGAACATTTGCACAAGGGGAAAGCTTTTTACCAACAAAAAGACAAGGTATTCCTATTTAATCATTTTGCAGAGCAACTGATCATGTTATGTCATAAATCATAGGAATTGCTACAAAATATGTGGATGTAGGAGATAAAGATTTTAAGTGCATTCATTGTGGAGCACTTTTTTGGCTAAAAGAATCTAATAAAGAGCACTCAAAACGTACTCAACCCGTTTTTACTCTTTGTTGCCAACGAGGAAAATTTCATTACCACTTTCAAAGCCAACACCTGCTTTCTTAGACTCATTGTTAGATCCAAATGGAGGCAGAAGGAGTACGTTATTTAGGCACAATATTAGAGCTTATAATTCTATGTTCTCTTTCACTTCAATGGGAGCCAAAATTGATCATTCGATTAACAATGGATCAAACCCTTATGTTTTCAAAGTTGGTGGTCAAGTTTGCCATTTAATGGGCTCTTTATTACCTCCTGAAGGTGAATGCCCGAAGTTTGCCCAACTTTATGTCTATGATACCCAACATGAAGTTGATAATCATCTTAGAGCCTTTTCTTCTGAGCAAACAAATGAAAAACTTGACAGATCTATTGTTGAAGGTTTGATTACCATGTTTAATAGCTCAAGTGAATTGGCTAGAGTTTTTCGGTCGATGAAAGATAAATTTGAAAATAATGAATTCAACTCTTTGAAAATGAAATTGTTAGCAAGGTCATCAGCTGATAGTAATCAATATAGGCAGCCAAATTGTGATGAAATAGGCAGACTAATAGTTGGTGACATAGGTCTTTATAATGGAAATAAAGATATCATTATTGAGTTAACCGAGGGTGCATTAAAACGTGTCACAAAATTGCATGAAAAAATCATGTCTTTGCAATACCCTATCCTTTTCCCATATGGAGAGGATGGCTACAAGCCTGGTTTGAAATATAATATCAATTTTGAAGGTAAAAAGGGGAGTAGAAAAGGAGTGTCTATGAGAGCTTTTATAGAATATCAACTACAAGAAAGGGAACCTTATTTGGCAACTTTGTTAAAAGGAGGTAGACTATTTCAACAATATTTGGTTGATGCTTATGCTACAATTGCGGAGGATACATTGGATTATATCAGACAAAATCAAAAAAATTTGAGAAGTGAAATTTACAAAGGAATATATGATGCAATGATAAGAGGAGATAATGATGGCTATGCTCTTGGACAAAAAATTATACTTCCTACTTCGTTTACTGGTAGCCCTAGATACATGATTAATAATTATCAAGATGCTATGGCTATTTGTAGAGAGTATGGAAATCCTGATTTGTTCATAACATTTACTTGCAATGTTAAATGGCCAGAAATCATCAGGGAATTTGAAAAAAACCCGAGATATAGACCTGAGGATAGACCTGATATAATTGCTAGAATTTTTAAGATGAAACTTGATGATATGCTCAATTTCATTAAATATGGTATACCTTTTGGAGAAACTCAAGCAGGTGGGTTTTCAAAATTTATCATACTATTCTCAATTACTACATTTCTTTATTTTAATGAAACTTACTTAGTATTTGTATTTTTCTTTTTTATGTTCTTATAAACAGATGTTTGTACAATCGAATTTCAAAAAAGAGGGTTGCCTCATTCTCACATGCTTTTTTGGCTAAAATCAAGTTACAAGTGTTCAACTCCTTTAGACATAGACTCCATTATTTCAGCTGAGTTTCCAGATAAATCAGCCAATTCACAGCTTTTTGAAATTGTGCAACAGTTTATGATACATGGTCCTTGCGACTATATTAACCCAAGGTCACCATGCATGCAGAATGGCAAGTGTTCTAAAAGTTTTCCCAAAATTTATAGAAGCGAAACAGTTTTTGAACCAAATGGTTTTCCTGTGTATAAACGTCGTGATGATCCCACAAAATTTGTTGTAAAAAATGGAGTTAAGATTGACAATCGTTTTATGGTTCCTTATAATCCAAAATTGCTTTTGAGATACAATGCACATATAAATGTTGAATCTTGCTGCCAATCTATGCTTATAAAATATTTATTTAAATATGTAAACAAGGGCACTGATAGAGCAAGGGCAATTTTCCAACAAGATACAAATGATGAAATATTGATGTATCTTAATTGTAGACACATAGCACCCCCGAAGCTGTTTGGAGAATTTTTGAATATCATATTCATTCTAGAAATCCTTCAGTAGAACGCTTGGTTGTGCACTTACCTTCAGAGCAAAATATTGTTTTTAATAGAAATCAATCGATTCAATCAATCCTTGAAAAAAAAGGTTCTGATGATACAATGTTAACAACTTGGTTTAAAGTAAATACACTTTTTCACGAAGCCCGCACACTAACTTATGCACAATTTCCTTCAAAATTTGTTTGGAATGCACGAGACAAAATTTGGCAACGTAGAAAATGGGGTTTTTCAATAGACCGAATAGCTTATGTGTATCCTACAACAGGAGAATTGTATTACTTGAGAATGCTTTTAAATGTGAAAAAGGGTCCTATGAACTTTGATGACATCAGAACTATTGATGGCATTCTTTATCCATCTTATCATGCTGCATGTAAAGCTTTAGGTTTGTTAGGAGATGAAAAAGAATGGATTGAAGCTTTATCAGCTGTAGGTTTGTTAGGAGATGAAAAAGAATGGATTGAAGCTTTATCAGCTGCTGCATGTAAAGTTTTAGGTTTGTTAGGAGATGAAAAAGAATGGATTGAAGCTTTATCAGCTGCTGCTCATGTAGCATCATCTTCTAAATTAAGGTAGCTGTTTGTGACAATTGTTTTATTTTACGATGTAAGTAATCCTGTGAATCTTTTAAATTCTCATTGGCAAAACATGTATGATGATATTGTATACAAAATGAAACATGATTTTTCATTGCCAGATCTTATTATTGTGCCTAAAGAGGAATTAAAAAACTGCCTTCTTTTTGAATTAGAACAACTTTTTAATGCATCTTCAAGTTCCTTATGCAGTCATAATTTGCCTATGCCTAATGCACAAAAATTGCTAGAAATAGCAGATAAAGTCTTGAGAGAAAAGCTGAATTATGATTGCAATGCTTTAAAAATAAGACACTCTGTTTTAGTTGCACAACTCAACCAATGTCAAAAAAATGTATACGATTATGTGATAGCTACAGTGAATGCCAAAAAACCAGGTCTTTTTTGTTTATGGGCATGGAGGCACTGGAAAAACATTTTTATGGGATACGATCATCAGTAAAATTAGATCTGAAAATAAAATTGTTTTAGCTGTTGCATCATCTAGAATAGCATCTTTATTATAACCAAGTGGAAGAACAACCCATTCTAGATTTAAGATTCCTTTAGCTATCACTGATTGTTTAATGTGTCATATAAAAAAAGGAACTCATCTTGCAAGACTGATCGAAAAAGCATATCTAATTATATGGGATGAAGCTCCAATGAATCCTTTGCTTTGAAGCTTTAAATAAATCACTTTCTGATATTTTATCAGATTCAAACTCGACAGAAAATGTGATTCCTTTTGGTGGTAAGCCTTTGCTCTTAGGAGGCCATTTTAGACAAATATTACCTGTGATTCCTGGTGGAACTAAAGAAGATATTATTAATGCTACTCTTAATAATTCTTATCTGTGGTCATATTTCCAAATCTTTCAATTAAAAGAAAACATGAGATTATCAAGGCCTGGATTGAGCTTTGAGCAAAAAGAAAAAAATCAACAATTTTGCAAATTGGATTCTACAAATTGGTGATGGTGAGATTGTCAGTATGCATACCATGAATGATCCTAGCGATAATCAACAATTTTTCAAATTGGATTCTACAAATTGGTGATGGTGAGATTGTCATTATGCATACCATGAATGATCCTAGCGATCCTATTTCCTCAATTTTTTAGGCCACTTATCCAGATTTTGAATACAATTTTGAGAATTTTTCCTACTTACAGGAACGTGCTATAGTTACACCTAGGAATTCAACAATTACTGAAATAAATCTTTATGCTGCTGCTTCGTTACCTGGTGAAGAATTTACATATCTTAGCTTTGATCCTTATGTTGTTCAAGTGGGAATATTGACAATCTTGACATATTATATCCTCCAGAGTTTCATAATAGGCTTGATTTTAATGGTTTACCTACACATAATTTGACTTTGAAAATAGGAATGCTCATCATGCTATTAAGAAACCTTAACCAATCTTCTGGTTTGTGTAATGGAACAAGATTAGTTATTATCTAGCTATTTGATAGACTTATTGTGGCTAAGATTCTTGCTGGCACTAATATTGGACATAAGGTTTTCATTCCTAGGATTACACTTACTGCAGCTGAAAATAAATGGCCTTTTATATTCAAGCGCGGTCAATTTCCAATAAGACCATGTTATGCAATGACAATAAATAAGAGTTAGGACAGTCTTTAACACAAGTGGGTTTATACTTGCCACAACCAGTATTTACTCACGGTCAGTTAGATGTTGCATTGTCTCGAGTTACATCAAGAGAATGCCTGAAAATTTTAATAGAGAATGGAGAAAATACCAGCAATAAACATACTCAAAACATAGTGTACAAAGATGTCCTGCAAAATTTACAAAAAGGTTTTAGTAACTTAGCCATCCATGCTTTTCAATTTCTACATTATTTTCATTTCTATTGTAACATTTGTTGCTCTTACTTTATTCTACTTTCTATTATTTTTTGTATGTTTCAGGCCTTTACAAAGATGCATAAACAAGACTGCTCATTTGCCAGAACCCATTTTACTGATCAACACAAATCCATTACAGCCTCAGCAAGCCATTTGACGTGAAGTTTTCTTCTTCAACTTATTTAATGTTCTACCTTTTAGGTCCTCAATACCTACCAATCATAATGAAAATAAATTTTCTAAATTTATCCCTCCATATTTCAAGTTTTAATGTATTTTTTTCTTGCAAATTATTAAATAGATTCCACACCAAAATTCAATTAGAAAGATCATTGTGGACCATCATTATTAATTCATTTATCCTTCCATTATTACGCTTACTTTATTCTACTTTCTATTATTTTTTGTAAGATTCAGGCCTTTAAGAAGATGCATAAACAAGACTACTCAGTTGGAAGAACCCATTTTGGTGATCAGCACAAATCCATTGCAGCCTCAGCAAGCCATTTTGTGCCATTCAATGCCATTGAAGGTAGAATTTCGGCCAACCAAGCTCCTTTCAATTAGACTATGAGAAAACTATGATATCTCAATTCATTAAATTGGTTTCAATTATAAGGTTATTGTTTTAATTTTATTTGGCTTCAGCTTGCGAGGATCTCCCACACAAGGTTGAGTGTGAGGTAAAGTTTTAATTAGATTGTCTTACATGTTTTTTTAAATCATTAAGCAAGGAACTGTTGAAACTTTCAAGAACTTTTGCAAAATTTATGCTAAATTGCTATTTGATGTTCTTTTTTGCAGAAAACAGTGATAATCAAGTTGTCAATCCATGATGAGAGGTGCACCCAAATCGATGAAGCCTATAGTTGGGATTGAAGGTAATTACTAAATTAATCAAATGAGTGAATTTACTTCTAGCTGGTTGAACGAAATTTTGAGTCAAATCAAAGTTGCAATTAGATACTAGAAAAGGGCCCTTTTTGGTCTGAGAGCTAAATAAACCGTATTATGTTGTTTCTATGTTCATTGTAAACTTTAATTAAAACTAATAAATCTATTGTCATAGTACAAATTACTACAAAATGGTTGATTGTGTTAATGAAGAAAGATGAGAAGGTTCAACAGTCTAAAATTGAATTCATATGCAGTATGGCCACATTGTGGACATTAACTTGCAGATTCAACTTCGCCCTCCATGTTATTCTTTTATTGAGGTAACTACAATGGTTTATAAGCTGAATGAATACATATTGTTTTTCTATTTTTTATTTTAAACTACGTATTAGTGTTTTTACAGATTTACTATCATGCAAATTTGTTTCTTGCATATGCTTTGAACAACTTGGTCCCAGCTTTCACCTTCTTTCTTGCTATTCTCTTCAGGTTGGCCTCTTTTCTTTTCACTGTCACTTAACACCTTTCATATGCATCTACCTACCAAGTCAATGCAAACTGCACTTACTCCATCACAGAATGCATTGGTTGATTTTAAGGCATGTAGATCCTGATGTTAAAGTTGCAGTTGCATCTTGCATCAGTGAGATAACAAGAATAACTGCACCTGATGCACCTTATGATGACGCCCAAATGAAGGTATGTGGAGTCTATTGATTTTAGATCAATAAAATGATTTTATCTGTCTTACCTTTGCATATTATGATTTAAACTATTTTAAGTTCTTAAATTCCTTATGCATGTAGGAGGTCTTTCAGCTTATTGTATCTTCATTTTGAAAATCTACATGACAAGGCCAGCCGATCATATGCAAAGAGAAATTCGATTCTTGAAACTGTTGCGAAGGTCAGGTCGTGTGTTGTGATGTTGGATCTTGAGTGTGATGCATTGATCGTTGAGATGTTCCACCTTTGATAAGTGCTGAGAAGACTGATTCACTGACTGTTTTGACTTCATAGGGTACATATATCTTTTGTAACTCCGATACATACGTCTTTGTTGTAACGAAGTTTATATATTTTTTGTCATTTTTGGTGTAGCTCCTAGCACCAAAAACAGGAGAAATTGTTAGACAAATACAAGATACATTGTGAGAAAAATTGTACCAACTGGGTAGGATTGTGTCCCTCAAGTATGAAAACATAATGTCTCTTAATTAGATTGTTACTATAAGATTGTGTCCCTCGAGTATGAAAATATAATGTCTCTTAATTAGATTGTTACTAAATTTATAGCCCGTTTTTATGAGTTTTTTTTCGGGGTTTTGATCATAAATAATTACTTTAAAATCTATTCATAACCGGAAATTACGTTATATATTTTACAATATATTTTTAAAGGTAATTATAACAATCTTTATTATTCCCGTGGCATCGCGCAGGTTGAAACACTAGTTGATTACTATTTATATTAATAAATGACTGATACTAGCACAACTGGTTACACATTTATAGGAGAAAAAAACCTTGTGCAACTATGAACTACCATAGGAGGGTAGAATGTTGAAAGGCACTTGAGTAGGAAGCTAGGAGGGTTTAGGCACCTACGAGGTATAGAGATTGATGTGAGAGGTGTCATTTTCTTTTCTTTTTTTGGTAAAGGAAAATCTTTCGTAAATTAAAGACGAATAGATACATTAGCTTCTTCAACCATAATATAAAACATTCATTCTAGTAGATCAAAGGTACCTCAGTCCTGAGATCCTCCATCTCTACCCATGAACGCAGCAATTGAGTTCTGCTATGGCCTCATGATCACCATGAAGAATATTGACGAGGGTACATGAGTCAGATTCTACAATTATATCCATGTAGCCCTCTTGCAGAGTTAATTGCATTGCCCCTCTTATTCCTTTTGCTTCAATGGTAATTACCTTCAAGCTTCGCAACCCACCGATGCCTCTGGCCCTCAAAAAGTCCTCATAACTATCTCTAGCAATCCAGCCAGCACTACCAAACCCAGTCTTACTACACCAAGCACCATCAGAATTTAGCTTAATCGTATTCATAGGCGGTGTAGACCAAACCTGTGCATGGAAACCCCCCATCCTCATAGTGGGATCATCCACAGTTGCGGGCGCAGTAGGTCCGAGTGCATTCGTAAATTTCTGCATCTGAGATTGCATCAGCTTGACTGCAATTCCTGGGGTTACTTCTTCCTTGCTAAAGACCCTGTTATTTATGTATTTCCATAATCTCCAACATCCAAAGCTTAAACATTGAGTCAGTTCTTGAGCTGATTCCCTCCCTTCAGACCTCTGCATTAATAGTTTCCAAATCCCCTGAAAATCACAATCCTGAAGAGCCGTGGTATCCATGTTGAGAGGGCTAGCAAACCAGAACATCCTAGCAAAGGGGCACCTGAAGAGCAAGTGTGTCACAGATTCCTCAGCCTCTGCACAAACTGGACACTCGGTATTGATCTGAATTCCCCTACTACGTAGCGTTTTCCTTACAGCAAGGAAGTTATGCCAAGCACGCTAGAGAAAGCCCCGTAGCTTTGAAGTCACTGGTAAAGACCAAATCTGCCCCCAAAATTTGCTTTGGGTATGCAGGGAACTTCCCTCTCCATCTCCTCTTCTACCAAGCTCCCCATTTCGATTCAAATTCTGCCACCTCGTAGCTACTCTTGACAGTGTACTTTCCAGATTTTGAGATGTGTCAGATTAATGAATCAGGACAACCCCATCTAGATAAAGGTAGTTGCAAAATTTTTACGGATTCAGAAGGCATGAACAGTCGTCGTACTAAGTCTTTCTTCCATTAATGAGTATTGTGATCCACAAAATCCTTGACCCATTCAGGCATCTTTGGGTGTCGAGATAGGGATTTGAAAGTATATAAGGACGACTCAGAAATTTGAAAAAGGAAAAATTAGAAGGAAAAGACGATTTTGCCCTTGGTTATGAGGGGCAAAAGTTAACCTTTTGATCGGGACCTTGTTTGGACTTTCCGAAAGGACAGTTGGAAGGTCTCGCAATGCTGAATCGGTAGACAGGCGGTATGCATCAATCGGAGGTTGGATGTGAAAGTTACGGGTGTGCGAAGGCTAGGGGCATTTTGGTAATTATGCAAGCAGGCAGGGGCATAAAAGTCATTTTGGCTGGAATTGGATGATGCAGTCGTGTGGGTGAGTCAGTTAGGTCATTAAGTGACACATGTCACTGTGCAGATTATAATTAGTGGCATTGATGCCGTCTGATATTTGGATAGGACAAGACAAATTCATATATGCTTTAATTGGAACTAAACCGTGTATGGTTTTTACGAGAAAAACAAAACAGAGGATGGGGAGGATGGGTATAATTGATCCAAGGCAACCATCAATTCCCTAAACTGAAACCGTGAGACTCCATTCGAATTGAGAGTGTGACATCGTGAGGAAATTGAAAGAGAGAAGGGGAAGAACAGCCCTGAGAACCCGAAACCCCACCCGAAAACCTTGAATTAGAACTTAGGATTGAATTATGAGGTTTGGGATTAATTGATGGAAACAGAGATGAAAATGAGCTTATGGAGACTTAAACAAGTTGAATGGGATCGGAATTGAGGGAAATGGTGAAGAGACAAGCCTAGACGGACCTTGTATTCGTTTTACAAAATTTGAGTTGAGTTCGAATGGTTGGAAGGAATTAAAGTTACAATTGAGACTGGACGTATGTTTGTATGGATCCTACGAGGCTTCTAAGTGAATCAATTGCAAGAAAACAACTGGAATTGATCGAGATTGAAGGATGAACAGTGCTTGCCCGTTCTTCAATATTTTGAATTCGAATTCGATTGGTTTGAGGTAAGTTCTAATGTAATTAAGGTTACAAAACCATAATTAGATGCAAAACCATGATATTGGCTGAATCAATTGAAGAAATAGAGTTAAATTGGGCAGGATTGAACCGGGTTGCACCGTAGAACTCGTTTGAAGGCCATCGGGCGAGGATGATGAACAATGATCACTGTAGCAGGCGCGTGGCTCCCACGCGCAGCCGCTTGTCACGGTGCATGGGCATGATTCCCAAGGTGAGGTCAACACGACTTTGGTTCTATGCAATGTAACAAATATTTTAGCGTGGGTTTCGAGTCAATCAGACACCATTTTGATATTGTTTCGAGGATCCGAAGGCTTATGTTATGTTTTTAATTCCTAATTAATTCCTGGAAAATTATGGGAAATTAATATGATATTAATTGAGTCATTAGTGACCCTTAATGATGATTTTGGACAGGATTCATGATTCCTGGAAAATGTCAGAAATTACGGAAAGACGTGCAGCTGACAAGTGCTGAGGGGTAGTTTCGAGACTTCAGTTGACTTGTAGACGGGAGCAGAACCGGGCACGGTTATCAATGTCCAGTTGGTACGGGTCCTGTCAAATTGGTATCAGAGCATTGGGTTACTGATTTGCCATGCCACCGAGATGCGAGCCATGTGCGCGGCCTGGTGATGAGACGAGATACGAGGGTAAAGGAAATCCCTAGAGTGGGTATGACCTGGGGTCAGGTAGTGCATCTTGGACTTGTATTCGTCCAGATGGTGGTTCAATCTAATGTTATATGAATGGGCATGTTGTGCCCAGGATGAAATTGACCCAGATTTTGGGGTCGGATGTTGAAAATTTTGTTTTAGTCGCATCAAATTTGTGTGGGTCCGGATGATGCTTGAGCCCAGTAGTGAGAACTACAGCATGAATGGGCGAGTTGGACCCGGAATGAGATGGTTTACTGTGTGTTGGGAGATCCTGAATAGGATGTGCTTCGCCTAGGGGTGTTTGCTAGGTGACCGGATATTCCAGTGGTGGCATTGATAGTGGATGTTGAATTCAGACTCAAAAGGAGTTGAGTGTTTGGACTTGGACTCAGAAGGAGTTAGGAGTTGGCTATGGACTCAGGATGAGTCAGCGTGATGTAAGAGGGCTCGGGACGAGCCGGGAAAGATGGAAAAGGTAGTTATTGTTGCACATAACGAGTGAGGGTTCATGTGGGAACCCGAGGTATTGAAATGGATGCGAATTGAGTCACCATGATTGTTGTTGGAGAGGTACATCTGAATTTCGAGGACGAAATTCTTTAAGGGGGGAAGGTTGTGACAACCCGGAAATTCGAAAAAGGAAAAATGGAAAAATTGGAAGGAAAGGATGATTTTACCCTTGGTTATGGGGGCAAAAGTTGAAATTTTGATCGAGACCTTGTTTGGACTTTCCGGAAAGACCGTTGGATAGGTCTCGGGACGCTGAATTCGTAGAGATGTGGCATGCGTCAATCGGAGGTCGGATGTGAGAGTTACGGGTCTGCGAAGGCTAGGGGCAGTTTGGTAATTATGCTAGCAGGGGCATAAAAGTCATTTTGGCTGGAATTGGATGATGCAGCCGTGTGGGTGAGTCAATTAGGTCATTAAGTGACACATGTCACTGTGCAGATGACAATTAGTGGCATTGATGCCGTATGATATTTGGATAGGACAAGACAAATTCATATATGCTTTAATTGGTACTAAACCGTGTATGGTTTTTACGAGAAAAACAAAACAGAGGATGGGGAGGATGGGTATAATTGATCCAAGGCAACCATCAATTCCCTAAACTGAAATCGTGACACTCCATTCGAATTGAGAGTATGACATCGTGAGGAAATTGAAAGGAGAAGGGGAAGAACAGCCCAAGGAACCCGAAACCCCACCTGAAAACCTTGAATTAGAACTTAGGATTGAATTATGAAGTTTGGGATTAATTGATGGAAACACAGATGAGAATGAGCTTATGGAGACTTAAACGAGTTGAATGGGATCAAAATTGAGGGAATTAATGAAGAGACAAGCCCAAACTGATCTTATATTCGTTTTACAAAATTTGAGTTGAGTTCGAATGGTTGGAAGGAATTAAAGTTACAATTGAGACTACACGTATGTTTGAATGGATCCTGCGAAGCTTCTGAGTGAATCAATTGCAAGAAAACAACTGGAATTGATCGAGATTGAAGGATGAACAGTGCTCACCTGTTCTTCGATATTTTGAATTCAAATTTGATTGGATTGATGTAAGTTCTAATGTAATTAAGGTTACAGAACCATAATTAGATGCATAACCATGCTATTGGCTGAATCAATTGAAGAAATAGAGTTAAATTGGGCAGGATTGAACCGAGTTGCACCGCAGGACCCGTTTGAAAGGAATCAGGCGAGGACAATGAACAGTGATCACTGTAGCAGGTGCGTGAGGGTGCGTGGGCACGATTCCCAAGGTAAGGTCAACACAACTTTGGTTCTATGCAATATAACGAACATTTTAGCTTTGGTTTCGAGTCAATCGGACACCGTTTCGATATTGTTTCGAGGATCCGGAGGCTTATGTTATGTTTTTAATTCGTAATTAATTCCTTTAAAATTTTGGGAAATTAATTTGATATTAATTGAGTCATTAGTGACCCTTGATGATCATTTTGGACATGATTCATGATTCGTGGAAAATTTCGGAAATTACAGAAAGGTGTGCAGCTCGGAAATCAAGCGGTTTGGACGGTGTGTGAGTGGACGTTTGTTTTATAAACTGTTATGCATGCATAGTTAAATGTTTTACATGATTGATTACATGGTTTCGTTTTCAATGAATTCATGGTGATTTGGCATGATTAATTGTGATTAATGATTATTTTAATCGGTCTTTTGGGCATGTTTTACAAGGAATATGAAAATGATGTTTTGGGCTAGGCCCAGAGTTAAAAAGGTTTTAAAAAGGATATCTTAACTTAGTTGGTGGGTCAAGGATGATTTCTGGATTATTTTTAATGTTTTCAAATTAGATTTTACGGATTTACGTGTAAATAGCTTTTGGGCTTGAGACCCTGTTGGGAATTATTTTAACTTAGTTTGAAGTCAAGGATTTGATTGAAATGTTTTGGGATGTAATCTCGGGATGGTTTTCATTGTGATTGTGAGTGCCCAGACGGTCGAAGCAAGGGGATCACCCAGAAGACCGGAGCTCGGGGGATATGCTTGTTATTGTTCACAGGCAACCGATGCTAGGGGGTATACCCAGGCGGCTGACACTCGGGGCCCAGGCAATCGAAGCTAGGGGTAACCCAGACGACTGCTACTCAGGGTTATGCATGCCTGGACAGTCGGAGCTAGGGGTGGCTATACAGACGACCGAGGCACGGGATATTGCCTACGCGTAGTGCGGATGTGATTGTGTGATTGATTATTCACTTGTGAGTAGTGATGTTTGATGTTGATTGTGATTGTGTACTGGTATTGAGTATGGGTTTTGGTCATTCTTTGCGTACTGGTAATGAGTATGGGTTTTGGTCTTTGTGGCCAGGTTAGTGTTTTCATATGTTTGGCTTGAGAGCCGAGATTTGATACTTTTCATGTGATTTGGCTTGAAAGCCAGTGCTGGTTATTTATATGTTTTATTCTATGCATGCATGGTTTGATAAACTGGAGAGTAAATAATGTATTTGAAATGTATTTTCAAAGGATATTATTTTTGTCTACTCACACTTTTTATGTTTTTATAACCCTCCAGGCCGTGGCACGACGTTCAGGGCTGATCGAAAGGTGAAGGCATGAGCGGAAGTCGGTGTAGTTATCCATTGTCTGATAGGTACTGAGGGGTAATTTCGAGACTTCAGTTGACTTGTCAGACAGGAGCAGGACCGGGCACGGTTATCAAAGTCCAGTTGGGACGGGTACTGTTATATATGGTTGTGGAATCCATGGGTCAGCCATGATGTGAACCTGCGCACCATTTCCAATTTTCCATCTCACCACGTGCTTAATGACTCTACGACCCTCAATAATGCATCTCCAGCCCCATGATACACTTGATCCGATATTAGCCTCCATAAAGATGTCCTGGGTAGTACTTGTCTCGTAGAACCATTGCTAGTAATGATTCCGGAAACTTAATTAAGCACCAACCAATTTTTCCCAACATAGCAATATTGAAACTCAAAAAATCCTTGAAACCCAAACCTCCCTGATGCTTAGGCAGTGCCAAACGCTCCCACCTTGCTTAATGGACCCCTTTTTGCGTATGCTTACTACCCACTAGTATCGGGTTATGATTCTCTCTAACTCCTTACACACATTAATTGGGAGCTTGAAGTAGGACATAGAGTAATTTGGTAGAGCCATTGCCACTGTTTTTAGCATGATTTCCTTCCCAGCTGATGCCAAAAATTGTTCGGCCCACCCACAAGCTTTGGCCTCAACCTTATTCCTAAGTTCCTCAAAAACATGTTTCTTTGATACTCCAAACCCCATGTTCAACCCCTAATATTTTCCAAAACTCTCCTTGCGTCAGATCCTCAGGGAATCTTCCATCTGCTGCTGAACCTCACTAAAGCAATTGGCACTAAACCAGACTGAGATTTTATCTCTATTGATACCCTGCCTTGAACCATTTGCATACTGATCCAGTATCCCCTTTATCACATTAGCCTCTTGAGGTGTGGGCCTACATAAAATCACAGACTCGTCTACAAACAGCATATGGGATATACTTATACCATTTGGGCAAAACTGGACACCATGAATGAGTCCATCACGTTCTTTCTGGCTAATGAGAGCACTAAACCCTTCAGCACATATTAGGAATAGGAAGGGAGAAAGTGGGTCACCTTGTCGCATTCCCTAGCTTGGGCGAACCATACTTGAAGGTGAGCCATTCAGCAGCACACTATAAGTAACTGTGGAAATACATTGGTATATCCATTGACAAAACACTTGGGGGAATCCTAGCTTCTAAATCATTTCCAGAAGGAAACTCCATTCAACCCTGTCGTAGGCCTTGGCAATGTCTAACTTTAGAACCATATGAGTCTTATCCCCACCACGCTGTTTTGATAATGAGTCCAAAATTTCATGGACAACCAAGATGTTATTAGTAATTTTTCGGTATGCAACAAAGGCTGACTGATAAGGGCTAATCACATTGGGCATGTGGTGTTGGGTTCTCTTTTTAGGACTATTTATTAATTAGTTTTCGACAACATCAATGTTTATTCAAAACTCTACTAACCATACTTTTGAAACTTTGCCATCTCTAACCATCATAATAATTACTTAAACACCCTTTAAATTTTTTAATCCTTATTTAGCAGTTGTTTTTCTTTCAAGGATTAATGTGATATCTAATCCAACTTAAAGTAAGATAATTAAGAGCAATAATTCTTCAAAAATTATTTTAAAGTTTATTTAAAAATCTTTTATCATTTGATATTAAATAATTTAGCTAATTGCTTAAGATTTAAGGTTTAATTCTTGAATTTTGTCCCCAAAATCCAAGAATTAAACTTAAACCCTAAGTCGTACGCTGTTCGACCATCTCCTCACCCCTCCCAAAAACTTTTATACCATACCGTTGAACCCCAGATAATACAAACTTCATTCTTGATTTAATAGAAAAAAATTCAATTGTAATTATAATATATATATATATCTACATATATGATTATATGTATATTATTTATTATATGCATAATATAATAAAGGACCCATGGGGCCAAAGAGACAACACTAAAACGTGCAAGGGGGTAAACAGGCCAACAAAGGCCCATTCGCCAACAAATTTTAGAGGGCTAAAGAAGACAATATTATTTTTAATTATTTGAAGGACCTCATAATGAAAAAAAAAATAGAAAGATTTTAAGTAAATATAAAAATTGTCAAGGATGAATCAATAATTTATTCTCTTTTTTATGCTTTTTTAAGCTTACTCTATTTCTCTTTGGATTCTTTGCATGCTTGCTATACCTTTGTTTGACCCTTGTGGGCCTCTTTGGATAAATGTTTATGAAGTCCAAAAAAAAGGGAAGAGCTGATTGTTATGAGTTTTTTTTTGGACAATGATTGTTATGAGTTTGGAATCACCAATGGGTATAACTTCTTCCAATGAGTTTGGATAACTAGAAAGTCGGTTGGTAATCTCGGCAGTTGATGGGGATAGGGAGACTCCGTTGGAGCCTCGTTTTCTGGTGGTGGGACGCTTACTCACGACGCGGTCCTATAATCGTGATGCTATGGTTGGCACACTACGTAGGATTTGGCACACACGGGCTCCCTTCACGGTGGTGCCGGTGGGGGAGGCAGGGCGTTTTCTGTTTTCCTTTGCTATGTCCACTGATCGGAGAAAGGTGCTTAGTGGGGCACCCTGGTCATTCGATCGAGCCTTGCTGGTTTTGACAGCGACCGATGGCTTTTTGGATCCCCTGGAAGTTGCATTGGATAAACAGGAATTTTGGGTTTGGGTTCGATGCATACCTCTAGTCTTTCTAACCCTTACTTTGGCAGAGAAGATTGGGGATCATGTGGGGTCATTTGTGGCTATTGATAAGGGCTGTAATGGTGATTGTCTTGGTAGTTTCTTGAGAATTAGGTTGGCATTGAGTGTGGAGAAACCCTTAACCCGTTTCATCATGTTGAAGCTCCTAGCAACTGAACATGCAAGGCACTATGTTCTGGAGTATGAGCGATAAGATTTCTTCTGCTTTCGGTGTGGGTGTCAGGACCCACCCCGGTTTCACCCCGAAACCCGAGGTAATCCTGCTGCCGTCTGACTCCCCGATACAACACCAAAGTAAAACTCACACGTAACCACGACAGTACTCAGTCAGACGCAGGAGAAACTATACAATACAACCCAAAGTTAAAAGTTTACAGAGCATAGTCCCAAATACACAGGAAAGAAAAACCGATAAACAGTATGTGCACACGGAAAAATTGAACACTCCGGGGTCGCTCTCATGACTTCTATGCCTCAGACGCTGCCTCGACGCCGAAACCCCGCTCTAGCTCCACGACCTGGAGGGCAATTTAAAACAGAAGATGTGAGTAGACCATAAATAAAAGAAAAGTTTCCAAAACCATTTTATACGTAAACCGGGTTTTAGCCCTCCGTTTTGAAACCACATGCATAACCCAGTTATTAAAACAGTTATAACTCAATCACCATAAAACATCATAAGAAACAGAAACACTATAAAACAGTTATAGAAAACATAGCAGAAACATCATAAAGCCGTATCATAAACCGTGAATATCAAACCATTCTTTTCCGATCGAACCTGCTGGACCTATCCGAGTCTTTAAACTCCCGAGTCTTTAAACTCAATATAGGCCTCAATAATATCCGAGCCTTTAAACTCCCGAGTCTTTAAACTCAACAGGCCTACGGGGGAAAATATCAATATATCTAAGTCTTTAAACTCCCGAGTCTTTAAACTCAATCCGGGTCTTTAAACCCAATCGGGGCCCGTCCCCTGTCAATCACAATATCCGGGTCTTTAAACCCAATAACCAGATCCAGCAAATCCAATCCAAATTCAATTTTAAACCATTTCTAAATCCATATCCAAACTCGAATCTGAAACCACCGGTCTGATGCCCTTCCGGCATTCCGAACCGTCATTCCGAACCCAAATCCGGAATTCCACTTTTCACCTTTAAAACCAAATCTCGTTTCCCGAAATCTGATTCTAAAACCGAAAACCTTGATCATCAAATCATGTTCCAAAATCCCTTTATAATCATTGAAAACCCTTTATCATCTGAAATCCCAAAATCATAGCATCATAATCGAAAATCAAGCATTCCTCGTAAAACGTGCTGAAAACCATATTTCCTCGAAAAACGTGCAACAATGTAAAACCAACAAAACATATTCGATAAACATAGAATTATGATTAAAACCATAAAACAAGTATTGAAAACAGTTATGCATGCTCGAGTTTAGAGAAGGGGTCCACTCACAATACCGAGCCCTCAATCACGTCCTGAACGTCTCGTACGTTCCTCAGCTTCCTCGGGAACTCCCGATCCTGCCAACAACCAACAAAATACGTCACTAACACATCTACGAAGGTCCACCTAATTTCCCTCAAAAATTCCCGGGTCCTAAACGTAACGAACTTAAACCCTAAGCCTTCACCCTCGCGAAACTATTTCGATTCGACGTCCGATTAACCCAAAAATTGAACCAATGGATTCCTTAAGACATTTAGAACTAAAACCATGTTGGAAGTTTGGCCGAATCCTCCCCAGGCGCCTCCACGCGCCGCCCAAAGTGGCTGCGCGTGGCCCTCACACGCCTGCTACAGTGTATCTTCAACCTCGAGCAAACCCCGTTCGACACAATTCTGCACCTCGAACCGGCGGGGACGGTTCTCCGCTGTACCTGCACCAAAACACCTCATCTCTTCACCAACAGCTTCGTCTAGTCCTAGGCTACTCATTCCCGTAATCCAATCACCTCGACACGGCCTAATACTCCTCGACTCGAACTCGAAACAACACCCGCACACTGTCCTATTTCCTTCTCCGGCCACCCAGGTCACCTCCCATCATGGTGGCTAGCTTAAACCCTTCCTAAGACCATCCTAAACCTCACCCAACTCACCAAGACGGTCGACTCTACCCCAGACTTCACGACTTTCGATTTGAAAGTCGACGGCAAAACAGAGCACATCAGTACTCCCGTCGTGCTAACTACCGCCGTGCACTCCTCTGTCACGGCAGCACAACCAGCAGAAACCTAGAACCCTACTGAACTCCCTAAACCTCACAGGACTCCTCGATTCTAGCCCTAAAGTCACGACTTCCAACTTGAACCTCGACCGAAAAACAGAGCATGGAAAGGGAAAACAAGATGTTACCTGCCTCATATCGCCGTCGTGAGCTCAACCGTGAGGACACGGCTCCTCCCGTCCACCTCCAACCTTTGGACACCTCCTCTGGCCTCGATTGGTCGAACACGGCACAACCACCACCCACAAACACTCACATCCTCCCTGTTTTCTCCCTGGTTTTCCCATGGCTCTCACACTTCTCACACACAAGCACAACACCTCCCTACTCCCTTACTGTCTCTTCCTCAACCTCTGATCACTCTCACACACTCACAACTCACCAACACCCACGATCACCCCTCAATTTCTCTCAATTCTCTCCCTCTATTTCTCTCTGGGTCGAAGAACACCCACGAACACACGGGCATCGCCCAAATAATTGGACCGTGTAAGATCCTAGAACCCTCGAGTCAAGCCCCACGTGTCACCAATCCTGTCCCTTCTCACCCAACTGGCCCAATCCCAGCCATCCATCTGTCCCTCTCGGCTGCACAAATCCCCATGTGCAAAGACCAAAATACCCTTCCTTTTAAATCAAATTTACGGTTTTGCCACTACCTTTCTAGACCCGTAACTCCCACATCGTAAGTCCGATGAATACGTGCCGCCTGTCATCGAACTCAGGATGACAAGATCTATCTAACGGCCCTAGGTCAACGTGTCAAAACCCGTTCGTACAAAAAGTCAACCTTTCCCCCTTAATTTAGTCAACCTTTCCACCTGCCTTCTGATTCGTAACGTCCTAAACTACGTCCTGGTCAATGGTCAAAGTCCATCTGACCACCCGAACTAAAAGTCAACTTTTTGTCCGAACTAGGGGCAAAATCGTCATTCTACCCTATCGATCCAAAAGTACCCAACTAAGTACTACTTAAACTCACTAATCCCACCTTAATCACTATCTTAACCCTGATTTTCCGGGACGGGTCGTTACAGTGGGTGCCTCGACTATGTAGTGGGCGGGGTGCACGCTGGCTCTGTTGGAGGAGGGGGAGGGTTTGCCATTTGGGCGTTGGAAGACCTTGGAAAATGATGTCTTCAGTATCCAAGCAAAAGAGGAGTTTAGTGGGGCCGTTTTTGGGCTTACCAGCCGTGCTAGGGGTCTACAACCTTGAGGTGGTGCGGTGTAAGAGAAGATGAATAGTGTTTGGAACTTTGTGGAAGCTTTTTATAACGACCCGTCCCGAATATCGGGATTTAATATTATTTAATTATGATTTAGAATGACTAATCGGGGATTAGTTGAGTGAATTCGGACGAATTGTGCAAAATGGACGTTTTGCCCCTAGGCGTGGGCAAAATGTTGACTTTTAAATCGGACGGTCAAATGGACTTTGACCAATGACCGTGACGTAGTTCGGGACGTCACGAGTTCATAGACAAGTGGTACGTTCGATTCCGACGTTCGTGGTGAAAGTTCTGACGTTTGGAAGTTCAAGGGCATTTTCGTAATTTGGACGAAATGAGGGAAAATGTTGACTTTTTGATCGGGAGGTCCGATGACCGAGGGCCAAGGACCGTTAGGAAGGTCTCGATGCCCTGAGTCCGTAGACAGGCGGCACGTATAAATAGGAATCCGAATGACCCAGTTACGGGTCTGGATGCGTGAGGAGCATTTTGGCAATTTTCTGCACATGGGCAGAATAGTAATCTCACAGGGTATTGTTGAACAGGTCACTGTAGCGGCTGTGTTGGGAGAACATGGCCAGCGCACGGGTGATTTGTTTATGGGGCAATTGATGGCCTAAACTATTATATATGTGTTATGGGATTGTTTATTAATGATTGTGTGATGCAAAGCTGTGTGGGACGGTGAGGTTGGCCATTAAACTATGGCTGGTGCACCTGAAAATGGAAGAAAACAGAGGGCTGTTTTCCACGCTTGATCAGTCGTCCCCAGGTCAAAATTGTGTGAGTTTTGAACGCGAAGAGACTTTGGGTGCTGAGTGAAACACTTTGAGATTGAGAGACGGAAAAATGCGAGGGAATTGGTGTGTGGGGTGTTCTGAAAACCCGAACTGGTTCTGTGTGAAGTTCAAATTCGAACTTCCAGTTTTAGGCCAGCCCATGACTAATTGTGGATTGAATGAGCTCCCTGGAACCTCCACGAGTCAATCCAGACCAAATGTGGCCATTTTCGGGGCTCCTAGTGTCGTGCACAGGCGCGGCGGATGGCCGGAAAATCCAAGCTTGAGTCGTGGTGATTGAGGTAACTTTATGTCCAATTAATCATGCGAATTAGTTCGTATTAATCCTAATGAGCTTACTGGAATGTTAATTTGACAATGGTTGAGGAATTGTGGAGTTACGGTGATCGACCCGTTTTGGTGATCACGGGTTGATGGCACGATTAAGGGATAGTTGGTGTTGCTCATTGACACAGAACTGAAATTGATTGGTTAATGTTTGTGTTAGGATAAAAAACAGAAGGAATCGAGCTTGAATTGATGGTTATCTGATCGGGTCAGATCGCGGGTAATCAGACCCGTTTACCAGTCATACTGGTGTGGACGATGACTGTAGCAGTCACTGTAGCAGGCGCATGGCTCTCACGCGCAGCCACTCACGACGGCACGTGAGGTCAACATGACTTTTGTCCTATACAATGTAACGAACATTTTAGGATTGGTTTTGTGTCAATCGGACCCCGTTTCGATATTGTTCGGGATGTCCGAAGGTTTTAAATGCAGTTTAAAAATAGTTAAAAATTCGGGAAAATTACGGGACTTGAATAGGATGTTAATGAAGAGGTTAGTAACCCTCTAATGTGATTTAGACAGGATTGGGAGTCCCGGTGATAGTGGTGTGGCCCGGGAAGGCCTATGGCCCGCGTATCGAGGCGCACGGTTAAACGGTCTGTAAGTGGACATTGGTTTTATAAATTCGATGCATGCATAACTGTTTCATGATTGTTATAATTGTGATTATATGATTTATTTTGGATATCGGTGAATTTATATTTTTTCACACATTTCGAGGCGATTTACGTGTTTGCACGTAAATCGAGATTTTTCTGGATTTGCACTGATTTCCATAATGGTGGTTCAGATATGATTTTATGAAATAGTTACGGACTTAATAAAGTAAATTCGGGCCAGGGGCCCAGTTGACTTATGAAATCGGGTCAGGGGCCCAGTTGATTTATGTATGTGATTTCGGGTCGGGGACCCTAAAATGGAATTGAATAAATGATTTCGGATTTGATAATCAACTATTTGGACTTATGACAGTTTTATGGAAATTCGGGGCAGGGCCCTTGTGATATTTTGGAAATGAATAATAAAATGTGTTCCATAAAACCATCTCGATATGAGGATATATATATTGGTCTCGTCCAAGTGTCGGGGACACTAGAGAAGTCACGGTGCATTGCCTGCGAGGGGTCATTGTACGGAGCTACCAGACCGTATAGTGATCTAGGAGCAGGATTGCGATGATTAGACGTCAAGGACGTCAGACATCGGGGATGTCAGAGATATGGACCCGGTGAGACCTCGGGCAGCACGCGTTGCTTAATACCGTGAGATACGACGTCAGGGACGTCAAGCGTCGGGGACGCTAGCCATCAAGGATGCTGGAGATGGAAAAATAATAAATGTATATTACTGGATTTATGAAATAACTTTTGGATTGACTTTGGGATTTAAAACTATGCTTATGGTTTCTGGGCTAATGCCGTAATGGTTATTTCTAAATAAATATGTGATTATTGGTTTTCGATGCATGCATATGTTTTTACTGAGGGTCATAAATGTCTTTATAAATATTTTAAACAGATTTGTTTATTTTCGTCCACTCACAGCTTTTGTTTTTAATGCCCTTCAGGTTAATTCCGGATGCGACTGCAGCAGAGACTAGGACATCGCACACCTCCTTCATCGATCCTTGCGCACTCTGGAAGCCCGTTTGGGCAGTGGCAACAGGTTATCCCTTGTATGACACCTCTTGTCAGACGGGAGCATGACACATTCCATGGTAATCCCGGGGGGATTGGGATGGGTCGTGTCACTTTTAGTCGGGAGCCACCGATGTCTAGCTCTGTTTCTGAAAGGTCGCGACTATTGGTGAGTACGCCAGTTAAGAGGCGTCGATTGAGGGGGCTAGGTCATTTCGACGTTCGCATGCCGAATCCTGGATTGCATGAGGCTGTGGGGTTTGGTGAGCAGGGCAGTTTTCGACGTACGCATGCCGAATCCTGGATTGCGCGAGGCTGTGGGGTTTGGCGAGCAGGGCAGTAGCACGTGGCAAGAAGGAAATGGGAAGGCGCCTTTTCTCAACCAGGCCCCACCGAATCTGTCGTTGGGCATTCCTGAGCAGCTACCATACATACCATGGGGGGTTCGGGGGGCTAATCTAACGACCTTAGGTTTCCGTTCTGAGCCGCTTGAGGGAATTTCCAACAACCATGTTTACTTTCCAACCACTTATTTAGGCTTTTCTGCTCGTTTTTCTTCTTTTGTGATTAGTTCGTAGGTCGACGGGCAGCCGAGAAATGTGGGGTGCCGAGAGCTAGACTTCAGGGGCTCCCAGCTAAAGATAACACCCCAACTAAACCAGTCTAGCCCTCATCATTTGGCCCAGAAACCCACGAGCTTATGGGTACCCGGTAGGCCCGATGACAAAAAGCCCGACCCGGCCTGATATGAGCCGTAGACTAGCCCGACCCATATGTTGACTGGTTGGACTTGGGCTTAGGGTATTCAAGCCCGCTACGCCCGAGCCTGATAAAGCCCGGTAAGCCCAGCCCGACCCGCCCAGGTAAGCCCGACCCATAAGTCTGAAAATATAAAATAATTATAAATTAAGAATTGACACCCATTCCAATCTTGTTACTACTATCATAGCCAAAATCCAAAACTCCAACCAAATCTCAACCTAGTGTCATTTAAAAGCCCAATGCCCAAACCAAACCCTAACCCTAAATTAAAAAAAAAACTCACTAGGTCTCTGACTCTCTTAGCGACCTCCTTATCCTATCTCGGCTTTATGGTCGAAAAGTTAAGTCAATTCTCCAAATCCAATAATACCCCTCCTTAACTTATTTCAATATTCGTTAATAATATTTAAGCTCAACTCACCTTTTTTTTAATAATTAGGTAGGTACAAATGGAATTAGTAGGCCCGGCCAAAGTGGGCTTAGTAGGCCCGACCCGTAAAGCCCGATAAAAGCCCAGCCCAAACCCGGCCCGACAAAGGGCATGGGCTTTCATATTTATGATTAAGCCCGCCCGACCCGGCCCAGTATTTTTTAAATTATGAAATAGGCCGGCCCAGCCCTGCCCAAGCCCAAAAATTTTGGGTCGGGCTTGCCCTACCCGGCCCAACGACAAGGCCTAAACCGGTCTATGGGTCACTTTTCAGGTTCTTCAAACTCTGGTGCCTCTTCTGGAAAATTGGTGGGAAATTGGTCCGCATAAATGATGGGGTTTCCCCATCACGAGCCATGAGTCTGTTCTGTTAGAATGTTCGTGGTCCGGGATGCCCCGAATGATGAGTTCCCTGAAATACTTTTTCAGGGACAAGCGACCAGGTATTCTTTTTTTTATGGAAACAAAAAAAAAAAACAGCTAGGCAGATGGACAGTGTGAAGCTCTCTTTGGGTGTGGATGGAGGTTTTTGTGTTAGTCGAGAAGGTATGGGTGGTGGCTTGGCTTTATTATGGGCTGGTGGGGTTGAGGTTTCGGTTCAATCTTATTCTACAGGTCACATTGATGCTATGATTGAGGGTGTGAGAAGTTGCCCTTTTTGATACACTGTCTTTTACGGTAATCCTGAGGTTCGTCTGCGGGGGCATTCTTGGGAATTATTGCGCAGGTTAAATTATGATTGTGATAGCCCCTGGGTGGTTGGGGGGGGGGGGTGGATTTTAATGAAATTGTGATGGTTGACAAGCAGAAGGGGCGTAGACTTAGGCCCACTAATTAGTTGCGGGAGTTTAGCTTTGTTCTGGAGGAATGTGGTTTGACGACTGTCCCGTTCAGGGGGAAAAAGTTTACATAGAACAATATGTGGAAGGGGGACGGGTTGGTAAAGGTTCGGCTAGACCAAGCAGTTGTGAATCAAGCATGTCTTCAAGTTTTTCAAGCAGTGGTCACTCAACATGTGAATTCCTGGGCTTCTGACCATCTACCTATATGGATTCGGCCCCTACCAAATGTAACTAGAGTTGGGGGAAGGTGAAGGTTTTTCTTTGAAACAACGTGAGTCTCTGTAGAGCGGTGCAAGGAGGCCATTAGGGAAGGTTGGAGGGAGGGTTTAAGTGGGGATGTGGTGGGAAGACTTCGGCGAATGGAGGGGGTTTTACGGAATTGGAGCATTGCTGGTGTGGGGAGTATTCCCTGGAAAATCAAACACCTGCAGGCCCTTCTAGATGATTTTTTGCCTTCTTCTGACAAGAACCATCCCTAATCCCCTTGGATTAACGTGGGAGGACCTGCTCTCATCCGACATCGCGTATCAAAATATGGATAATACCGTGACCCAAACAGGGTTTCCAGAGTACGCAACTTCATGTGATGCCTTGGTCTCTACTACAACCCGCATTCGCGATCAACCTGGAGGGTATCAAAAACCATTAAAAACTGTGAGTCGACAAAAATAAGTATTTTCAAATACATTTCGGTAAAATACATTTATACCCTCTAATTAAAAGTATGCATGCATCAGAAAACATGTAATCTCGAATGCTTTCTCAAACAAGTTATATTTCTTTTCAAAACCAAAATATGTGAAAATATCTGGACATAAAGCAATAATTGAAAACATGACCAATCCCCATAACCCACATTTGTCTCATCTCATATCATCATCAGTTACGTCATTCGCGCAACGCGTGCAAATAAGCTCTAAGCCAGCTCACGTCCGAGTACGTTGCTATGAACGAATCAATGGTCGACGTTCATATCGTCGTGAACATATCAACGACCGATCTCATACATAATAAACATTCCAGAGTTGAGCCTCCCACGGTTGCTCGACAACAAGTAGTGCATCGTGACCTCTCCGCGGACGGCTGGGGGGGGGGGGGGGGAGGGACATATGTAACGACCCATCCTGAATTCCGGGATTATATTAGTTACTAATCAGGATTAGTGAGGTTAATCGGTGATAAGTTGAGTGAAATCGGACGAACGATGCAAAATGACCGTTTTGCCCCTAGGCGTGGGTAAAATGTTGACTTTTCATTCAGGCGGTCAAATGGACTTTGACAGATGACTGTGACGTAGTTTGGGACGTCACGAGTTCATAGACAGGTGACATGTTCAATCTCGACATTCGAGGAAAAATTTATGACGTTCGGAAGTTCAAGGGCATTTTGGTAATTTTGGTTAAAAAGGGGTAAATAGTTAACTTTTGGACCGGGAGGTCCTATGGCCGAGGCCCGAGGACCATTACGTATATTGGGACGATACGAATTCGTAGACAGGCGGCACGCTAGAATCGGACATGGAATGGGGAAGTTATAGGTCACGGAAGGTCAATTTCACTATACACGTACTTGGAGACGATGATGATTTGGTAATATCTGATTGGGTAGATATTTTAAGTGGGACCCATGGATGAGTGACAAGTGTCACTCATCCCATTGGCTAAAACCCCTAAATTGTGGATCTAACATAATTAAATAATATTATTTAATTAATTTTATAATCTAATCTTCCTACCACTCAATCCTATCCCTCCATCTAAATTAATCCCTCAAATCCTCACCACTCATCTCATCCCATCTCTCTCTCATCAGATATCAACATTTCCTTGTTTGTTGTTCTTCAAACCCGAAACCCCATACGTAAGGCGACAAACGATACGACGCTCGCCTCCAGATTGGGATGTGTTCCTTCCAGAGAGCTCACGATGCACGATCTGTGGTCGGGTAGCCGATGGAGGCTCGACTTCGGAGTGCTGACGGTTCAGGATATCGATCGGTGATGAGTTCACCATGATCTTGTGGTGGTCGTGTCAGTTGATTCGTTCATGGCGACATACCAAGATTGAGGGCGGTCCTGGATGGATGGTTGCACGCATCACTACGATCGGAGTCGTGATTGACCCTTAGATATCGGGCACGATGCCCAGCTGATGTCATATGTTCGGGCACGAGACCTGGTTGTTTGACATTGATGATTTCGAGTCAGGGACCCTAGATGTATTTCCAAGTTCATGGCGGTTTATGGGAACCATCATGAACCCTAGAAAGGTTATTGTGGTACATGACGGTTTATGGGAACCGGGCATGAACCCTTAAATGGATGTTATAGATCATGAAGGTTCAGGGGGACCGGGCATGAATGTATATGCTATGTATATATATGTATTCATATACCTTTCTATACTTCTATTATCTCCTCCGGGGAAGGTCGTTGGCCTGGGTGGACCCCGGAGTAGTCACGGAGCACCGACTGAGTGGAATCGGCTCCCAGTTGGGTTCCTTACTTTCAGGAAGGCATGGATCGTAACCTCAGGATGGGTGATTGGTCTATGGACATTGACCTTGGACTCTGAGAGACTTGGGTTTGAGACCCCGGGTAGCACGCGCGTAGCTTTGGAAACCGTGACAAGATTGGTTGGGTGAATTATATGTATATATGCTATATATGATATATGGTTATGAGATATGATATGTGATATGCACAGGTTTTGGGCAATGGCCCAGGTACGTGGTTTCATTATGGTTTTGGGCTGAGTCCCGCATGGATTTGGGCAGTGGCCCGTATGATTGATTCTTGTTGGTTCTTTCATTATGGTTTTGGGCTTAGTTACCACACGTGGTTCATTTGGTTAAATGGTTTTCGAATGCATGCATGCTTTTTAGTGAAGGGTACAAATGTCTTCGATTAAATGTTTTTATAAACTCCTTGTTTTGTGCACTCACAACTTTTAATGTTTTGACTGCACTTCAGGTTAACAACGGATGTGGACTGTAGCAGAGACCGAGATATCACATACCTCCTCCGGATCCTGGAGTACTCTAATGGCCCGAGAGGACAAAGGTCGGAAATAACCCTTGTCGGACACTTCGTGTCAGACGGGAACAGGGTCATCCCGCGTTAATCCCGAGGGGATTGGGATGGGTCTTGTCAGCGTGGAATCAGAGCAGGTTTGCTCATGTTACTCTGAATATCAGAGCGGGGTTGTCTCGATTCGAGCAACCGTGTAGCTCTCGAAGTGATGCGCAGGTTGAGGATGTGATGTCTCAATGGGCTACAGTTCGTTATCAACCTGATAGTTGGGATTGGACAGATGGACTCCATTATTGAAACGTGTTTAGCTACGACCTAGGTGGTCTTGTTGTCGTCGTCATTATTGTTTTTGTCTGGTTGGTAATGGATGTAAGTACCTTGTACGTTGTTCGAGGTATGATACGGGGAAAGCTTGTTGTGCCTGTTGACAGCATATAGATTATACCATGGATGCGTTGGTAAACGTGTTGGTAGTCGGCTTAGTTCCGATACCATTGGATGAGTGTAAGTGAACTGGACATCGGATACTGTGCATTGGGTCATAGTATTTCTGGTGGGTCCAGTTACACACAGGTTGAGTGCTTTGTTGGTATGTGTATACTCAGGTTGAGTAAGTTGGTGGTTAGTGTAACCACAAGGGAGTATAGTGTTAATTTTCGACTAACGACTGTCAAGCGGTGACGGTTTGTCGGATGTGTCAACGTGGATTGTTGTCTGAGGTCTGATGACTCCCTGTGGGAGTTGATATCAGGATAGATTGGTGATTGAGCAAGGAAACCTTCGAGTTGTTCGTGTCAACGAAATGGTAGATTTGACAAGTGGTATCAACTCGGAGCTTGTGATTTCTGTCATTCGACGTGGTCGAGTGTAGTCGATGCGACGTGAGTGTTAGTGGAACGTCTGGTTGCAGACAAGTTTTGTTCTGGTTAGTTGGTGTACTAGTGTACACGTGTTGCAAGGTCAATTGTACTTTCCACGAGGTGTTTGTGGAACTAAGATAGTTGGAGTTTCGAGAACGAAACTAAATTAAGGAGGGAAGAAAGGTTGGAATTAGGTCAGTTGGAATTTCGAGGACTAAATCAATTAAGGAGGGAAAGTTGTAACGACCCGTCCCGAATTCTGGGATTAGATTAGTAACTAATCAGGATTAGTGAGGTTAATTGGTGATTAGTTGAACGAAATCAGACGAACGATGCAAAATGACCGTTTTGCCCCTAGGCGTGGGTAAAATGTTGACTTTTCATTCAGGGGTCAAATAGACTTTGACCGATGACTGTGACGTAGTTTGGGACATCCCGAGTTCATAGATAGGTGGCATGTTCAACTCCTACATTCGAGGAAAAAGTTATGACGTTCGGAAGTTCAAGGGAATTTTGGTAATTTTGTTTAAAAAGGGGTAAATAGTTGACTTTTGGATCGGGAGGTCCGATGGTCGAGGACCGAGGACAGTTACGTAGATTGGGACGATATGAATCCGTAGACAGGCGGCACGCTGGAATCGGACTTGGAACGGGGAAGTTATAAGTCACGGAAGGTCGATTTCATTATGCACGTACTTCGAGACGATGATGATTTGGCAATATCTGATTGGGCAGATATTTTAAGTGGGACCCATGGATGAGTGACAAGTTTCACTCATCCCATTGGCTAAAACCCCTAAATTGTGGATCTAACATAATTAAATAATATTATTTAATTAATTTTATAATCTAATCTTCCTACCACTCAATCCTAGCCCTCCATCTAAATTAATCCCTCAAATCCTCACCACTCATCTCATCCCATCTCTCTCTCATCATATATCAACATTTTCTTCTTTGTTCTTCTTCAAACCCGAAACCCCATATTCATCCCCTCCATACAAACAACCCACACGGCTCACCTGGTTTCCTCACCACCATAATCATCATGTGTGCCCGTGTGTCACCGTGAGAGAGTGAGGTGTTGAGGACGACAGCGAGCCGCGGCTGGGGACGACGGAGTCCACGGCGGAGGGAACCTGTGAGGTGAGTAATATTCAAAAATTTGAAACTCGGTTTTATTAGGTTTTAATCGAACCTAACATTTAGGTTGTGTTTCTGGGGACTCTAGGAGACAAATATGATTGTTTTTTAGGCTTTGGAAGGCCAGGAACGAAGGTGGACGGCGGAGGAACCCGCCACCGCCATTGTCGACGTATGAAGGTACGGGTTTGGTGATTATGATTCTGTTTTTAATGTTTAAAAGATAGGAAATGAGGTTAGGAACAAGTAGGGATTGAAATGGGACAAAATGGGATGAAAATGGATGGGATTGGACCGTGAACTGGCCACGCCGGTCCAGACTGGTTCAGTTGCAGGCCAGACCCGGTTCACCCCTTGGAGAAGAAAATGAATAGTACCGTGCGTGATCTCACGCGCAGTACCTTACCTGGGCGCGTGGAAGCGCGTGAGTGACCTTTTGGGAATTCTTCAACACGTGAAATCTTATATTCGATGTAACGAACATTTTGGGACTGGTTTCGTGTCAATCGGACATCGTTTTGATATAGTTCGGGACGTCCGAAGGTTTCGGATAGGGATTAAAAATAGTTAAAAATTCCGTAAAATTACGGAAATTTAGTGGGAGGTTATTTTAGTAGTTAGCAACCTTCTATTACAATTTGGACAGGTTTGGGAGTCCCGCTGATGGTGATTGGCTCGGGAGAGCCGTATGTCACGCATATCTAGGCAGCAGCTCGGACGGTCTGTGAGTGGACCTTGTTTTCTAAATTGGTGCATGAATAAATGTTTATTATATGTTTTAAATACTTGTTTGTGATGCCATGAGTGCATTTGGATGTGTGGTTACGTATTAGAACGTATTTCGAGGTTACGGCCCTATAAGGTGCCAATACGGGTTTATATGTCTTTATTGGTCTAAATGAAATGGGTATGAAACCCATTTGGTTTTGTCTCGGGCATATGATGCTATTGATGACCTACGGGACTGAATCATGGTCGCGACGGGTGCTATGTGCACGGCGACAGACGATACGACGCTCGCCTCCGGATTGGGATGTGTTCCTTCCAGAGAGGTCACGATGCACGATCTGTGGTCGAGTTACCGATGGAGGCTCGACTTCGGAGTGCTGATAGTTCAGGATATCGATTAGTGATGAGTGCACCATGATCTTGTGGTGGTCTCGTCGGTTGATTCGTTCACGGCGACATACCAGGATTGAGGGCGGTCCTGGATGGATGGTTGCACGCATCACTACGATCGGAGTCGTGACTGAACCTTAGATATCGGGCACGATGCCTAGCTGATGTCATATGTTCGGGCACGAGACCCAGTTTTTTTACATTGATGATTTCGGGTCAGGGACCCTAGATGGATTTCCAAGTTCATTGCGGTTTATGGGAACCGGCATGAACCCTGGAAAGGTTATTGTGGTACATGAAGGTTTATAGGAACCGGGCATGAACCCTTAAATGGATGTTATAGATCATGACGGTTCAGGGGGACCGGGCATGAATATTTATGTTATGTATATATATGTATTCATATACCTTTCTGTACTTCTATTATCTCCTCCGGGGAGGGTCATTGGCCTGGGTGGACCCTAGAGTAGTCACGGAGCACCGACTGAGTGGAGTCGCCTCCCAGTTGGGTTCCTTACTCTCAGGAAGGCATGGATCGTAACCTCGGGACGGGTCATTGGTCTACGGACATTGACCTTGCACTCTGAGAGACTTGGGTTTGAGACCCCGGGTAGCACACACGTAGCTTTGGAAAATGTGACAGGATTGGTTGGGTGAATTATATGTATATATGATGTATATGAGATATGATATGTGATATGCACAGGTTTTGGGCAGTGGCCCGTGTACGTGGTTTCATTATGGTTTTGGGCTGAGTCCCACATGGATTTGGGCAGTGGCCCGTATGATTGGTTCTTATTGGTTCTTTCATTATGGTTTTGGGCTTAGTTCCTACATGTGGTTCATTTGGTTAAATGGTTTTCGAATACATGCATGCTTTTTAGTGAAGGGTACAAATGTCTTCGATTAAATGTTTTTATAAACTCCTTGTTTTGTGCACTCACAGTTTTTAATGTTTTGACTGCCCTTCAGGTTGACAACGGATGTGCACTATAGCAGAGACCGAGATATCACATACCTCGTCCGGATCCTGGCGTACTCTGATGGCCCGAGAGGGCAAAGGTCGGAAATATCCCTTGTCTAACACTTCGTGTCAGACAGGAGCAGGGTCATCCCGTGTTAATCCCGAGGGGATTGGGATGGGTCCTGTCAACATATCCCATCCCGGTGGCGAGCAACATATCATAGGAACCACTCTGGGGAAACATATTCTAAACCGGAGTCCCTCTCTAGGGAAACAAATTCCTACCGGAGTCACATCAATATCAAGAGGACGGTCTCAGTAAAAAGATTTATCAAATCTCATACGCCTTTTCACAAACATTTTGCTTTCAAATCAAATCACTATTTTGCATTGGGTCTCAGCCCAATACATAGTTTCCACAAATAATCTTAAAACAGTGTTCATCACTCATTTCATAAATCACAACATTTCTTTATTCAAATTCACATGGACTAACACTCGGATTCAAATATCTTTCCAACAGGGTCATAAGGCCGAAACATCATTTCATAAATTCGAAAACCATTTCATTATTCAAATCACTGCTCAAATTCACATTTGACAGTCAAAATCATTATCCAACTGGGTCTCAAGCCCAAGATGCCATTTTCATGCAAATCCTTAAAATCTTTCAAATCTTTCAAATCATCATTCAAATCACTATGAAATCATTGCATTTCAAAACTTGATCATAAAACATCTAAAACATTTATGCATGCATCACAATTATAAAATAAGGTCTACTTACACACGGTCCATCCTCTGCTCATACTGAGCAACAGTCAAGTTCCACTACTACAGTCGCAAAAACTTCATCTCTATAGCATCGCGGTAGAACTGAGGATAAATTTGTTTCATGAACTATTCCTTGAATGTCACCCAAGTCACAGTAGCCTCGTCCAAGCCCGTCGATAGTAAGGTCTACTGTTATTTTTGTGCTTAACCATCCTGGAAAAAGGTGGGTGTTTACACCATGAACTTGGGAGGGCAGTGCCTCACCCGTAAAATTCTTTCAAAATGGATGATCCACTCATCTGCCACCCTAGGAACCAATGCACCGATAAATTCAATGGCTCCAATTTGCTGGGCCTTCTCGATATCTAGTCCCCCAGTGACCCTCTTTTCCTGAAGCATGGCATTCAATGCATACCCAAAACGATCCAAGGTGTGATCCCGATTAGCCTCACTATCCGTAACATCATTACCAGACTGGTGACGAGGCTGTTGTCGCGAAGGCATAATATCTGAAAAGAGGCATACATTAGTAACAAAACTACCATGCACAACAAGTGTGTAACTCACAAGAAATAACCTAGTGCTCTGAAACCAAAATTACAGGACCCTCTCCAAATTCACCTCGATACTCGTGAAAGAATTTTCACTCGCCTGACATGAACACTTAAAATTTCAAAACTACCCTTAATCCGAAATAAATATGTAATTAATGTCAGACAAGAGATAGCATCCACATGTCAACAGTTAAACAGAGTTCGATAATAAAGATTATATAGAGCACTAGATGACAGAAATAATGACAACCAGAATCCTACTCTGGTAAAAGAGAGCGCACAGTGCCAAGGGAAAAATGCCTCAAGCACAAATTAGCCCTCGACACAAGAACATCATGGAGGGTATGAAAACAATAGAAATTGTGAGTCGACAAAATAAAGTCTTGGAAAACTATTTTTCGCAATATTTTTCCCTCCATTTTATAAAAACATGCATGCATAAGTAAACAGTTGATTTCATATAAAACAGTTACATATATAAAACTACGAGACCAATATAAATCATGAAAATCATAGAATTGCCCTTGGCCTACATTTCTCAAAAATCCTTGTTTATAACTATTTTGAAAACCTCTGGATACAACAACCAATAATAGTCAAACATTGCCCTACTTGTCCAACCAGCTAATCCCCTACACTACGCGTAGACATCATGGAACCTACGAAGTCCAACTCTAGAATAGCGATCCAATCACATAAGGATGACCATACTAGAAAAAAATTACAAAAAAAATACCTTTTACCTTGCTTTTGAAATACCCACGAAAGCCAAAAACATTTGCAACTCGGACATAAGCCAAAAGTCCTATTTTTCCCAAAATCCACAATAACATGTGTCCAAAAAACCCTATCTCGAATATATATTCTAAAACCGTGCATTTACTAAGAAAATATTTAGAATCATATATTCAAACCATTACAATCCAAACCATGCAATAAAGCTATATAAATATATAAATATGCATACATCACATTAAACAAATAAACTGTCAACTTACAATCGAACCGGTAGCTCAGTCTTGAGCCATGCACTCCTCAGAAGTCCTCGGAGCTTTCTCGCATGGATTTTGTGATATATAAGGTTTGGAAGTTGTGGGTTTTGGCTAGTTTCACTTGGTTCCACCTTCAAACTTGGGTTCTTCTTATCGTGATGGTCTAAGGATCACGATCCACAACTTTGTTTGAGTTAAAATGGTCCTATAATGGGAGTTGAAATTTGTGGGGTGTGGGTTCTATAGGGTGCATAGGAGAGAGAGAGAGAGAGAGAGAGAGAGAGAGAGAGAGAGAGAGAGAGAGAATGAATGATGAGGGGCAATGATAAGATGAGGTACTAAGTTCATCCTAGCCAATGTTCAGAATGACGGCAGTGTCACGCCGTCGTGACTAACCACTTACCCAGCAGCTATATGTGGCAGAGAAATTCAACAATGCCTAAGTAGACTAGATGGCAGCTAGGGCGTCCTGTGTTGGTTAGGTGGGCTGGGCATCGGAAGGGGGGCGGTTGGGCGATTTTTCTGAAATTAAAAAAAACATTCCAAGTTGTTGACTTGTTAATTTATACACTACTGTTACAATATTTAGGAAACCCCACTCAAATGAAATATCAGAGATTCCCAATTCCCAAATCAGATTCAGTAAAGAAAACTTCCAAAATTGAACCAAAATTATACTTAGTTTAGAACATTGTTGTTGCTTGAACCATGTCCCTACCTTCGCAAATCGCCTCTCTGGCTCGGGAATCATCTTCAATCTATATGAGTCTTGGATCTATTAGTGTACGTTTCCCTCCTCTATGTTCTCTATCTCTGACCTGTGAAATTGTGGAGATGGGGAGTGAAGAATAGAGATGGAGAGTGGACATTTTATTGAATCTCTGTGATTTCTGATTTGTGGAAAAAAAGGGGAAAAGAATAAAAGGGATCAAATGGGGAGAATCATGGAGACGAAGATGGAAATGGAAAGGAAAAAATAAAGAAAATGGATAAAATAGGTCTCTATCGAGAAAAGGGAAGAAAAAAAAAAGGAGAGTGATCGAGATAGAGATGGAAAGTGGAATACATTCTCATACTCAAACCAATTGATCAATCAAAAAAATTTAAAAATTAAAAGAAAGCAGTGAAGAATTTGCCTACCCATGTCCCATCGTAAATCACTAACTAAATTGATTCCAATTTCCAGTTGATCAATTAAATTGATTTCGATTTCCAATTTCCCAATAATCAATTGATTGGCCAATTAAATTGATTCCAATTTCCAAATCCTCTAACTAATGCCTAACTCTAAAGTAAAGCATTAAAGAAGTAAAGATTAAAGAGTACAGAAAGAATTAAAAAATAAAGATCATACATTTATATTTAGTTATGTACAATTTTACATACCAGTCAATTTCAAATTGCAATTGAGTTTAAATTTTATTCAATCTCTCATTAACATTGTGACAATATGACAAACCACATTGTGACAATATGACACTTCAATTGTGTTTAAATTTTACTTAATCTCTCATTTACATCGAATAATGTCTGTTACTAAGGTCTAGCTTCTTTATTAATTATACTCCTTCCATAATTAATTAATTACTTGACATTCTGATCATGATATTATGGAATATGGATTGTGGTTCTATAATGAATATTGATATAATTGGTGCCTTTCATTCTCTATGGTGTGCTTAATATTTTGAATTGTAGGTTTTGATATTAATGAAATATGTATATGTTCTTTATGAAATTTTCATTTTGAATATTTATGGTTCTCCACTAAATTTATTTGTATTTGGAATGAATTTTTATTATAGAATTATTTAGTAGTATTCACTATGTCATTATTTTATTGAAATTTATCCTTAAAAAAAAATAGCACAGGCACTAGTCTCCTGCCAGCCGCCCTAGCAGCACTTAGCGCTGTTTTGAATGTTGGTCCAAGCCATGCACATAAATATATGAATGGGACCCCTGTCTATGGCTTGACCACTGGATGCAACACTTTGGTGACATACTGAATGGGACCATGAGTAGCCATAAAATAGTAGAAATACCTTCAAATTGACATGAATATATGAAACTAGTAGAAGATCGAACATACGGATTGTACGTTAGAGAAAGTGCCCACTTGGACAAATTGGCCGAGCGCGAGCGTTTCATAGCTCCTGAAGCCATTTAAGAGCATTTTTAGAGTGCAATAAGCCAAGAAGTTAGTCATAAAACTCAGTGAAAACAATCGATTCTATTCCAATCGGGAGAACACACCAAACATTTCCCGTGATATGTATGCTTTATTGCTGAGTCGTACCTGTTAGAGAGATCGTCACTATTGCAGAGTCTCTTCGTCGTGGTCGTTCAGAAGAGAAGAAAGCGAGAAGGATAAGAGGGAGTGAGGTCCAGAAGTCGGAGTTTTTCATTGTTTTTTTAACCGGTAAAGAGTGCTTGTGGGTTAGCCTTACCCTACCCATCAAAAGAGAGGGAGTTTTTCATTGTTTTTTAACCGGTAAAGAGTGCATGTGGGTTAGCCTTACCCTACCCATCAAAAGATAGGGAAAGAGTGCATGTGGGTTATTCAATAGATAGACCTGAAATTCAGAGTATTGGGAATAATTCAACTTGTATTATTCTTCTCATTAAGAGGCTTTATATAAGGTTACAATCCTAATTACAAGTAATCACATAGAATCCTTCTAGGGTAATGAGACCTAACTTTTAGGAGAAGGAAACCAACTTTGACTTACATAAAAAGTGCATAATTACATAAATCTTGCAACACTCCCGCTCAAGTTGGTGCATAGATGTCGCACATGCCCAACTTGTCTAAAAACTTTGAAAACAATGTTTTCGAAACAGCCTTGTGAGGATATCAGCCAATTGATCTTCTGATCGAATTCCAGGTACTTCCACAATCTTTTCATCTAATTTCTCTTTAATAAAGAACCTATCCACTTCGACATGTTTAGTTCTGTCATGCTGAATTGGATTTTCTGCAATATCACTTGCAGACTTATTATCACAATATAGCTTCATAGACTCTTTTGGTGGATAACCCAAGTCTTGTAACATGAGTTTCAACCACAATATTTCTTGGATCCCAAGTGCCATTCCTCTATATTCAGCTTCTGCACTAGACCGTGCAACAACATTTTGTTTCTTACTTCTCCATGTAACAAGATTGCCTCCTACAAAAAGTAAAATAACCCGAGGTAGATCTTCGGTCATCTAGTGCTCCTGCCCAATCTGTATCAGTGTATGTTTCAACCTTCAAATAATCTTCATTCTTAGTGAATAGAATTCTTTTCACAGGATAAGCTTTTAAATAGCTCAGAATATGCATAATAACATTCATATGTTTTTCTCCTGGATTATGCATGAATTGACTCACTACACTTAGAGCATATACAATTTCTGATCGTGTGTGAGCCAAATACATCAATCTTCTCACTAGTCCCTAATATCTACCTTTGTCAGTAGGTACTTGATTAGGCTTTATTGCTAGTTTCAATCCTTCTTCTAGAGGCGTACTTGCAGGCTGACAGGCAAACATACCAGTTTTGTGCAACATATCTAAGGCTACTTTCTTTGGGAAAGAAAGATTTCTTTCCTTGATCGTGATATTTCAATTTCAAGAAAGTACTTCAAAGGACCGAGGTCTTTCATATCAAATTCTTGGGATAAATACTTCTTTAGTGCTTCTCTTTCCTTAGGATCATTCCCTGTGACAACCATATCATCAACATATACAATAAGTGTTGTGATGTTACCACCTGTTTTCTTCATAAATAAAGTGTGATCTGAATTGCTCTGTATGTAGCCAAAATTCTTCATAAACTTTTTGAATCTTCCAAACCACGTTCTTAGGGACTTCTTCAATCCATACAATGATTTCCTCAATCTACACACCTTACTTTTATGTTTAGACGGTACTTCACACCCAGGAGGAAGATCCATATAAACTTCTTCTGTCAAGTCACCATGTAGGAAAGCATTTTTTACATCAAATTGTTGTAAGGGCCAATCCAAGTTCACTACTAGTGACATCAGCACGCGAACCATATTGATCTTTGCTACAGGTGCAAATGTCTCCATATAATCAATCCCATATGTTTGGGTGTATCCTTCTACAACTAGTCGAGCCTTAAAACGCTCAATTGTACCATCTGCTTTATATTTTATAGTATAAACCCATCGATATCCAATAGGTTTCTTCCCTGTGGGAAGATCCACAAGCTCATACGTTGCATTTTGCTGTAAGGACTTCATCTCTTCATTCATAGCTGTTTTCCACCATGAATCAGCCAAGGCTTCCTGCACACTGTTAGGAATAGATACAGTAGATAATTGATTCACAAGTAACTTATTTGATTCAAACAAACGATGGTTAGAAACATAATGACTCATGGGGTATTTCACTTTGCTGGAAAATTCAGGCTCGTACGTAGCCTTAGGAACACCTCTTGTGACACGATAAGGTAATTGTCATCGTTGGGGCTCAGGCACATCCTCAACTAACGATTGGTTATGTGTAGCAGGCATTGCAGGCTCAAGAGACTTATGTGACACTAACTCTTCCATTACAGTTTCATCGGGTATTGTTGGTGACTGGTCATGTTCTAAGTGTGACTGGTCATGATTTGTTTCTAGTATAACCTTCCACAACATCGAATCATTGTCATACTCCAAAGATTGAACTTCATTCTGGTACTCCCCTTGAAGTTCAGCCGCATGAGGAAAAAACATATCATTTTCATGAAACACAACATCAAGTGTAACATACATCCGTTTTGAGAGAGAGGGGGGAGAGGGGAGGGGGGGGGGGGGGGGGGGGGGGAGGAGGTGATAACAACAATATCCTTTTTGAGTAGAGGCGTAACCAAGAAAAACACACCGTAAAGCACGCGGTGTTAATTTAGTTCATTGATGTTCATGCAGATGAACAAATGTTGCACATCCAAATACATGTGGTGACAGATTAGGTACGGCAGGAGCAGAAATTGCGGTTGTGAGAGCTTTCTATGGTGTCATAAATTTAAGAGTACTAGAGGACACTCGATTAATCAAATAAGCTGCAAATTTTCAAGCTTCTCCCTAATAAGTTAACGACATGTGTGCTTCAATCAATGACGCACGAATAACTTCCAACAAATGACGATTTTTTCTCTCTGTGTCCCCGTTTTGTTGGGTTGAATAGGGACAAGTAGTTTGATGAACAATTCCATGGGTCGCCAAATAGTTTTGGAAATCTACACTCATATATTCCCCTCCATTATCAGAACGAAGAACTTGAATTTGGGATTTGTATTGAGTACTGACCCTCTTGTGGAACTTTTGAAATAAGGAATTAACTTCTCCTTTCGATTTCATAAGACACACCCAAGTCATCCTAGTACAATCATCAATAAACGTAACAAACCAACGTGACCCATCTAGGGTAGCAATCTTAGATGGACCTCAAACATAAGAATGAATTATCATAAAAGGAGCTGAACTTTTATTCAAACTATCGAAAAAGAAACACGATGGCTTTTTGTAAGTTCACAAACATCACAACGAAAACTACTAACATCATTTCCAGAAAATAAAGCATGAAATAATCTCTGCAAATAACTAAACGAAGCATGTCCCAAACACCGATGCCATAACCAGTTATCATACTTACTTTTCGTGCCCTGGCGACTAGTCATTGCCATCGCTTGAGTTAATTTTGTTGAACTATCAGGCACCAGATTCAAGTAATAGAGTTTCCCACGCTTGACACCATAACCATTCATTGTTCGAGTTCGGATGTCCTTAAAAACAAAACAGAGAGGCCAAAAAATCACAATACAGTGTCGTGCAGTAGTTATTTGGGCAACTGACAGAAGATTATAATCCAAAGATGGTACGACTAAAACAGAATCCAAATTCAAGGTATCAGTGAGGGAAATTTTGCCCTCTCCAACTTGGGATTAAGGGATAAATCATGCTCCCGTCTAACCTACGTGTGACACGAAGGCTAAACCGTCGTCCAATCTCCATGTAACACGTAAGTTGGACAAGGGATACCAGGCCAATGTACCAAAACCACCTTTCGATGTCCCATAGTGCGCAGAACTTACTGTGGATCGCGTATGTGATGTCTCCATCTCTCTCTCACAATAGCCCGCACCGCATCAAACCTGGAGGGTATCGAAAAACAAAAAACTGTGAGTGGAAAAAAATAAATAATATGTTTAGAAAACAGTTTATAAGAAATTACATTTATACCCTCCACTAAAAACTAATGCATGCATTCGAAAACCATTTCATTTCCGAGATTAGAAAACCGTCTACGAAAAACCAGAAATCATTTCTTTACTCGAATATGTTTATCAAATCCAGGGTCTCAGCCCAAAACCATAAATCAACATCAAAGTACGGAACTCAGCCCAAAAATCCGCATATCCAAAACATCCGAGCCACTGCCCAAAACATCTGAAAACCAGTGAAAAACCAACCAAAAATCAAGTCAATCAATCTGCTGGATCTCAAGCACCGACTCTTTAAACTCAAAACACATGTGCATTAGGCCTGCCCGGGATATCCACTAGTCTTTAAACTCAAAACCACATATCAGGCCTTCCAACGAGTCTTTAAACTCAAAACAACATATCAGGCCGTCTTGAGATATCAACAAGTCTTTAAACTCAAAACAAAATCAACAGGCCTCGGGGGATATTATCAATCCAACCAACTATCGATCATGGCTTGCGCCAAAAACATCATCCGCTCCAGTCCTAAGCTGACATATATCTCACCACACACCGCGTATTGGGCAACGCATTACCTAGTCGCCCGTGCTCTCGCCACTAAATAAGCCATTAACTATTGCACTATCACTTGCTATCACTCGCGTATCCAGGTTGATGACGGGATGTTCCGCGTTGAGACGTCACATTCACAGCAGCATCACAGCACACTAATCGACAAACGAATTACTCTTGAAGCCAAACCTCACGTAGAGCGTACAAACCTCGCTCTGATACCAATTGACACAACCCACCCTCAATCCCCCGGGATTAAGGGATAAGTCATGCTCCCGTCTAACCTACGTATGACACGAAGGCTAAACCGACGTCCAAGCTCCATGTAACACATAAGTTGGACAAGGGATACCAGGCCAATGTACCAAAAACACCTTTCGATGTCCCAGAGTGCGCAGAACTTACTGTGGATCACGTATGTGATGTCTCCATCTCTCTCTCCCAATAGCCCGCACCGCATCAAACCTGGAGGGTATTGAAAAAAAAAAAGACTGTGAGTGGAAAAAAATAAATAATACGTTTAGAAAACAGTTTATAAGAAATTACATTTATACCCTCCACGAAAAACTGATGTATGCATTCGAAAACAATTCATTTCCGAGATTAGAAAACTGTCTACGAAAAACCAGAAATCATTTCTTTACTTGAATCTGTTTCTCAAATCCAAGGCCTCAGCCCAAAACCATAAATCAACATCAAAGTACGGGAACTCAGCCCAAAAATCCGCATATCCAAAACATCCGGGCCACTGCCCAAAACATCTGAAAACCAGTGAAAAACCAACCGAAAATCAAGTCAATCAATCTGCTGGATCTCAAGCGCCGAGTCTTTAAACTCAAAACACATGTGCATCAGGCCTTCTCATGATATCAACGAGTCTTTAAACTCAAAATCACATATCGGGCCTTCCAACGAGTCTTTAAACTCAAAACAACATATCAGGCCGTCCCGGGATATCAACGAGTCTTTAAACTCAAAACATAATCAACAGGCCTCGGGGGATATTATCAATCAAGGGCCCTCCCTTGTCATCTATCAACCGGGTCATTAAACCCAAAACCAGATCTATCAATAACAACCAGGTCTTTAAACCCAAAACCAATAACAACAGGTCTTTAAATGCAAAACCAACCAAAACCAATAGCAACGGGTCTTTAAACCCAAAATCAAGTGAAAATCATAGGAACTCGAGTCCAAAACCAAATACGAAATCATCATTAGAAATCTCGATTCAAATCCCGAAATCACATGAAGACCGAAATCGAAATCATTAGAAACGGGGCCTCATCCACTAGTCTCCTGCCAGCCGCCCTAGCAGCACTTAGCGCTGTTTTGAATGTTGGTCCAAGCCATGCACATAAATATATGAATGGGACCCCTGTCTATGGCTTGACCACTGGATGCAACACTTTGGTGACATACTGAATGGGACCATGAGTAGCCATAAAATAGTAGAAATACCTTCAAATTGACATGAATATATGAAACTAGTAGAAGATCGAACATACGGATTGTACGTTAGAGAAAGTGCCCACTTGGACAAATTGGCCGAGCGCGAGCGTTTCATAGCTCCTGAAGCCATTTAAGAGCATTTTTAGAGTGCAATAAGCCAAGAAGTTAGTCATAAAACTCAGTGAAAACAATCGATTCTATTCCAATCGGGAGAACACACCAAACATTTCCCGTGATATGTATGCTTTATTGCTGAGTCGTACCTGTTAGAGAGATCGTCACTATTGCAGAGTCTCTTCGTCGTGGTCGTTCAGAAGAGAAGAAAGCGAGAAGGATAAGAGGGAGTGAGGTCCAGAAGTCGGAGTTTTTCATTGTTTTTTTAACCGGTAAAGAGTGCTTGTGGGTTAGCCTTACCCTACCCATCAAAAGAGAGGGAGTTTTTCATTGTTTTTTAACCGGTAAAGAGTGCATGTGGGTTAGCCTTACCCTACCCATCAAAAGATAGGGAAAGAGTGCATGTGGGTTATTCAATAGATAGACCTGAAATTCAGAGTATTGGGAATAATTCAACTTGTATTATTCTTCTCATTAAGAGGCTTTATATAAGGTTACAATCCTAATTACAAGTAATCACATAGAATCCTTCTAGGGTAATGAGACCTAACTTTTAGGAGAAGGAAACCAACTTTGACTTACATAAAAAGTGCATAATTACATAAATCTTGCAACACTCCCGCTCAAGTTGGTGCATAGATGTCGCACATGCCCAACTTGTCTAAAAACTTTGAAAACAATGTTTTCGAAACAGCCTTGTGAGGATATCAGCCAATTGATCTTCTGATCGAATTCCAGGTACTTCCACAATCTTTTCATCTAATTTCTCTTTAATAAAGAACCTATCCACTTCGACATGTTTAGTTCTGTCATGCTGAATTGGATTTTCTGCAATATCACTTGCAGACTTATTATCACAATATAGCTTCATAGACTCTTTTGGTGGATAACCCAAGTCTTGTAACATGAGTTTCAACCACAATATTTCTTGGATCCCAAGTGCCATTCCTCTATATTCAGCTTCTGCACTAGACCGTGCAACAACATTTTGTTTCTTACTTCTCCATGTAACAAGATTGCCTCCTACAAAAAGTAAAATAACCCGAGGTAGATCTTCGGTCATCTAGTGCTCCTGCCCAATCTGTATCAGTGTATGTTTCAACCTTCAAATAATCTTCATTCTTAGTGAATAGAATTCTTTTCACAGGATAAGCTTTTAAATAGCTCAGAATATGCATAATAACATTCATATGTTTTTCTCCTGGATTATGCATGAATTGACTCACTACACTTAGAGCATATACAATTTCTGATCGTGTGTGAGCCAAATACATCAATCTTCTCACTAGTCCCTAATATCTACCTTTGTCAGTAGGTACTTGATTAGGCTTTATTGCTAGTTTCAATCCTTCTTCTAGAGGCGTACTTGCAGGCTGACAGGCAAACATACCAGTTTTGTGCAACATATCTAAGGCTACTTTCTTTGGGAAAGAAAGATTTCTTTCCTTGATCGTGATATTTCAATTTCAAGAAAGTACTTCAAAGGACCGAGGTCTTTCATATCAAATTCTTGGGATAAATACTTCTTTAGTGCTTCTCTTTCCTTAGGATCATTCCCTGTGACAACCATATCATCAACATATACAATAAGTGTTGTGATGTTACCACCTGTTTTCTTCATAAATAAAGTGTGATCTGAATTGCTCTGTATGTAGCCAAAATTCTTCATAAACTTTTTGAATCTTCCAAACCACGTTCTTAGGGACTTCTTCAATCCATACAATGATTTCCTCAATCTACACACCTTACTTTTATGTTTAGACGGTACTTCACACCCAGGAGGAAGATCCATATAAACTTCTTCTGTCAAGTCACCATGTAGGAAAGCATTTTTTACATCAAATTGTTGTAAGGGCCAATCCAAGTTCACTACTAGTGACATCAGCACGCGAACCATATTGATCTTTGCTACAGGTGCAAATGTCTCCATATAATCAATCCCATATGTTTGGGTGTATCCTTCTACAACTAGTCGAGCCTTAAAACGCTCAATTGTACCATCTGCTTTATATTTTATAGTATAAACCCATCGATATCCAATAGGTTTCTTCCCTGTGGGAAGATCCACAAGCTCATACGTTGCATTTTGCTGTAAGGACTTCATCTCTTCATTCATAGCTGTTTTCCACCATGAATCAGCCAAGGCTTCCTGCACACTGTTAGGAATAGATACAGTAGATAATTGATTCACAAGTAACTTATTTGATTCAAACAAACGATGGTTAGAAACATAATGACTCATGGGGTATTTCACTTTGCTGGAAAATTCAGGCTCGTACGTAGCCTTAGGAACACCTCTTGTGACACGATAAGGTAATTGTCATCGTTGGGGCTCAGGCACATCCTCAACTAACGATTGGTTATGTGTAGCAGGCATTGCAGGCTCAAGAGACTTATGTGACACTAACTCTTCCATTACAGTTTCATCGGGTATTGTTGGTGACTGGTCATGTTCTAAGTGTGACTGGTCATGATTTGTTTCTAGTATAACCTTCCACAACATCGAATCATTGTCATACTCCAAAGATTGAACTTCATTCTGGTACTCCCCTTGAAGTTCAGCCGCATGAGGAAAAAACATATCATTTTCATGAAACACAACATCAAGTGTAACATACATCCGTTTTGAGAGAGAGGGGGGAGAGGGGAGGGGGGGGGGGGGGGGGGGAGGAGGTGATAACAACAATATCCTTTTTGAGTAGAGGCGTAACCAAGAAAAACACACCGTAAAGCACGCGGTGTTAATTTAGTTCATTGATGTTCATGCAGATGAACAAATGTTGCACATCCAAATACATGTGGTGACAGATTAGGTACGGCAGGAGCAGAAATTGCGGTTGTGAGAGCTTTCTATGGTGTCATAAATTTAAGAGTACTAGAGGACACTCGATTAATCAAATAAGCTGCAAATTTTCAAGCTTCTCCCTAATAAGTTAACGACATGTGTGCTTCAATCAATGACGCACGAATAACTTCCAACAAATGACGATTTTTTCTCTCTGTGTCCCCGTTTTGTTGGGTTGAATAGGGACAAGTAGTTTGATGAACAATTCCATGGGTCGCCAAATAGTTTTGGAAATCTACACTCATATATTCCCCTCCATTATCAGAACGAAGAACTTGAATTTGGGATTTGTATTGAGTACTGACCCTCTTGTGGAACTTTTGAAATAAGGAATTAACTTCTCCTTTCGATTTCATAAGACACACCCAAGTCATCCTAGTACAATCATCAATAAACGTAACAAACCAACGTGACCCATCTAGGGTAGCAATCTTAGATGGACCTCAAACATAAGAATGAATTATCATAAAAGGAGCTGAACTTTTATTCAAACTATCGAAAAAGAAACACGATGGCTTTTTGTAAGTTCACAAACATCACAACGAAAACTACTAACATCATTTCCAGAAAATAAAGCATGAAATAATCTCTGCAAATAACTAAACGAAGCATGTCCCAAACACCGATGCCATAACCAGTTATCATACTTACTTTTCGTGCCCTGGCGACTAGTCATTGCCATCGCTTGAGTTAATTTGTTGAACTATCAGGCACCAGATTCAAGTAATAGAGTTTCCCACGCTTGACACCATAACCATTCATTGTTCGAGTTCGGATGTCCTTAAAAACAAAACAGAGAGGCCAAAAAATCACAATACAGTGTCGTGCAGTAGTTATTTGGGCAACTGACAGAAGATTATAATCCAAAGATGGTACGACTAAAACAGAATCCAAATTCAAGGTATCAGTGAGGGAAATTTTGCCCTCTCCAACTTGGGATTAAGGGATAAATCATGCTCCCGTCTAACCTACGTGTGACACGAAGGCTAAACCGTCGTCCAATCTCCATGTAACACGTAAGTTGGACAAGGGATACCAGGCAATGTACCAAAAACCACCTTTCGATGTCCCATAGTGCGCAGAACTTACTGTGGATCGCGTATGTGATGTCTCCATCTCTCTCTCACAATAGCCCGCACCGCATCAAACCTGGAGGGTATCGAAAAACAAAAAACTGTGAGTGGAAAAAATATAAATATATGTTTAGAAAACAGTTTATAAGAAATTACATTTATACCCTCCACTAAAACTAATGCATGCATTCGAAAACCATTTCATTTCCGAGATTAGAAAACCGTCTACGAAAAACCAGAAATCATTTCTTTACTCGAATATGTTTATCAAATCCAGGGTCTCAGCCCAAAACCATAAATCAACATCAAAGTACGGAACTCAGCCCAAAAATCCGCATATCCAAAACATCCGAGCCACTGCCCAAAACATCTGAAAACCAGTGAAAAACCAACCAAAAATCAAGTCAATCAATCTGCTGGATCTCAAGCACCGACTCTTTAAACTCAAAACACATGTGCATTAGGCCTGCCCGGGATATCCACTAGTCTTTAAACTCAAAACCACATATCAGGCCTCCAACGAGTCTTTAAACTCAAAACAACATATCAGGCCGTCTTGAGATATCAACAAGTCTTTAAACTCAAAACAAAATCAACAGGCCTCGGGGGATATTATCAATCCAACCAACTATCGATCATGGCTTGCGCCAAAAACATCATCCGCTCCAGTCCTAAGCTGACATATATCTCACCACACACCGCGTATTGGGCAACGCATTACCTAGTCGCCCGTGCTCTCGCCACTAAATAAGCCATTAACTATTGCACTATCACTTGCTATCACTCGCGTATCCAGGTTGATGACGGGATGTTCCGCGTTGAGACGTCACATTCACAGCAGCATCACAGCACACTAATCGACAAACGAATTACTCTTGAAGCCAAACCTCACGTAGAGCGTACAAACCTCGCTCTGATACCAATTGACACAACCCACCCTCAATCCCCCGGGATTAAGGGATAAGTCATGCTCCCGTCTAACCTACGTATGACACGAAGGCTAAACCGACGTCCAAGCTCCATGTAACACATAAGTTGGACAAGGGATACCAGGCCAATGTACCAAAAACACTTTCGATGTCCCAGAGTGCGCAGAACTTACTGTGGATCACGTATGTGATGTCTCCATCTCTCTCTCCCAATAGCCCGCACCGCATCAAACCTGGAGGGTATTGAAAAAAAAAAAGACTGTGAGTGGAAAAAATAAATAATACGTTTAGAAAACAGTTTATAAGAAATTACATTTATACCCTCCACGAAAAACTGATGTATGCATTCGAAAACAATTCATTTCGAGATTAGAAAACTGTCTACGAAAAACCAGAAATCATTTC